>JARQOD010000210.1:0-50551 GCA_033576555.1 Oophaga sylvatica | reverse complement strand
CACTACGCTGTATATACCATATATTATACATGGCAGTCGTGCTCATGTCAGGAGCGGTACCAGCAAGTCCGAGGATTGCAGTGAATCATAGAATCATAGAATCATAGAATGGTAGAGTTGGAAGGGCCTCCTGGGTCATCTGGTCAACCCCTGCTCAAGCAGGATTCTCTAAATCATCCCGACAGATGTCTATCCAGCCTCTGTTTGAAGACTTCCATTGAAGGAGAACTCACCACCTCTTGTGGCAGCCTGTTCCACTCTTGATCACCTACTGTCAAAAAGTTTTTCTAATATCTAATCTGTGTCTCCTCCCATTCAGTTTCATCCATTGCTTCTAGTCTTTCCTTGCGCAAATGAGAATAAAGATGATCTTCTACAATGTGACAGCCCTGAGATATTTGTAGACAGCTATTAAGTCTCCTCTCAGTCTTCTTTTTGCAAGCTAACATTCCAATCCTGCACGTTCCTACATAGGACATGGTTTGCAGACGGTCACCATTCGGTGGCTCTCTCTGAACTTGCTCCAGTTGTCCAGTTGATCTCGCATGAGTTATACGGCCGTCTGTCTATGCCCTTGTTATAATAATACTGAAATATTAATCTATTATTAAAGTATTAACGAGCTCACAAGTAAAAAAAAGCCCCCTACCTCCCCTGTCCCCATCCACACCCCAACAGCCCATATTCTCAGATGCACCCCTTAGTGTTCTGTCCCACTGACCCCACAATACCCCCATCCTCTCACATGCACCCCTCAGTGCTCTGTTGCCCCTCCCACTTCAGTCCCCACAATACCCCATCCTCTCACAGTAAACCCCCAGTGCCCTAGCCCCACAATACCCACATCCTCTTACATTCAACCACAGTGACCTGTCCACCCTCCCTCACAATTCCCCATCCTCTCACATCAACCCCTGTGCGCCAGCCCCCACAATATCCCCATCCTCTCACATTCACCAACCAGTGCCCTGTATCCCCTCCCCACAATACCCCATCCCCTCACATGCACTCTCTTTGCCCTGTTGCCCCTCCCCCACTTCAGCCCCACAATACCCCATCCTCTCACATTAATCCCCCCAGTGCCTTAGCCCCCACAAAACCCCATACTCTTACATTCACCCCAGTGCCCTGTACCCCTCCCCCACAATACCCCATCCTCTCACATTAACCCACTCAGTGCCCTAATCCCCACAATACCCCCATCCTCTTACATTCACCCCAGTGCCCTGTACCCTCCCCCACAATACCCCCATCCTCTCACATTAACCCCCCAGTGCCCTAGCCCCCACAATACCCCCATCCTCTTACATTCATCCCAGTACCCTGTACCCCTCCCCCACTTTATCCCATCCTCCCACATTCCCCCACAATGACCATGACATGCCTGAGCAGAATGAATTTAATACATTCCATCCCCTCTTACCATGAAGCTTGCAGGCAGTGGCTGGGGCAGGACCAGGAAGTGTCCAGTGTATGCACACAGAGGGCACTAGGACCCAGTGTGGCTGAGACAACCAGAGCCTGCAGGGCAGAAAGTGAAACTACAGCTGCTGCCGGCCAGGAAGAAGCTCCTCTGGTGAGACAGCAGCTCCGTGCACTGCGCACACAGACAGGCACTGCAACCTGTGGCAGAGGGAGCCGGCATTGTCTGCTCTCTTCACTCTCTTTCATTGTGTGCCCCTTCTTCTAGGGAGGGGCCGCTGCCCCTCCCTGCCCCACGGTGGGTACGCTGTTATGATTTGGTAGCTGAGGAGAGCAAGCAAAAATGGCAGTACACCAGAGAGGTTGGAATCTACTGGATTGCAGTACCTTGACTAACCACCACAACTAAAGGCAGCCGTGGAGCGTACCTACGTTGGTCCCAGACGCCTCGCCACAGCCTGAGAGGTTAACCACACCAAAAGATAGAAAGAGGAAAGCTATCTGCCCCGGAGCAGATCCCCAAAGAACATAGGAAGCCCCCAAACATGTAATGGCGATTAGACAAGAGGAAATACAGACACAGACAGAAAATAGTATGAGCAAACGTTGGGGCCCAATCTTCCTAGACAGAAAAGGATAGGAAGGACACTTACTGCAATCCAAAAAAAACCCTAAAAAGTACCAACTCTACTAATTGCAAAAACACCTGAGATCACACGACCTCTACCACCTAAATTAGTTCTCTGGTGTAACAAAACTAAGCCGCAGCCACTGAAAAAAAAACTGGAAAAGGCAAATGAACAAACAACAGTGGCTCAGACAAACTGAAAGGAGCACAAGCCCCCGGAGGGGACCTGGCTGACCTCCACAAAAGTGCAGGAAACAATGCAAAAAGCAAGCAGAAAAATAAAAACAGAAAATGTCTTATCTGAGAGCAGGAGAAGAGGCAAGACTCAGCAAGCTTCCAAGTGAACCAGGAACCACAGTTGAGACAAGAACAATTGATCACCGTCAACCCTGATGGGAGGGAACCTCCCTTATATAGGACCAGTCTGTAACTCCTGATTGCCAATCTTCACTAAATGGTTCAGCACTGTCTGCAACCACCAGAGGGAGCTTCTGCTCAGAACTAATTTCTAACACATTCACAACAGTACCCCCCCCTTGAGGAGGGGTCACCGAACCCTCACTTGGGCAACCAGGTCGGTCAGGATGAGCTCTGTGATACGCACGGATCAGTCTCCTAGCATGGATGTCCGAAGCAAACACCCAAGAATTTTCCTCCTGACCATAACATCTCCACTTAACCAAATACTGGAGTTTCCGTCTAGAAAAACGAGAATCCAATATTTTCTCAACCACATACTCCAGATTGCCCTCAACCAAAACAGGGTCAGGAGGCGCAGCCATAGGAACCACTGGCTCGACAAACCTCTTCAATAAGGACTTGTGGAACACGTTATGGATCTTAAATGTCCCTGGAAGAAGTAAACGAAAGGAAACAGGATTAAGAATCTCCATGATCTTATAAGGTCCAATGAACCTAGGCTTAAATTTAGGAGATGCAACTCTCATAGGGATATTTCTTGAGGACAACGAGACCAAGTCCCCCACTTCAAACCGAGGACCATCAGTCCTATGCCGGTTGGCAAACCGCTGGGCCCTCTCCTGAGAGAGGGACAACCTCTCCACTACCTGGTCCCAAATCTGCTGCATACGCTCCACAACAGAGTCAACACCTGGACAGACAGAAGCCTCCGTCTGTCCCGAAGAAAATCGAGGGTGAAACCCAAAATTGCAGAAAAATGGAGACATCAAAGTGGCAGAGCTAGCCCTATTATTAAGAGCAAACTCAGTCAAAGGCAAAAAAGAGATCCAGTCATCTTGATCAGCAGACACAAGGCATCTCAGATAAGTCTCCAAATTCTGGTTTGTTCTCTCAGTTTGTCCATTGGTCTGAGGATGAAAGGCCGAAGAGAAAGACAATTGAAAACCAAGTTTAGAACAAAAAGTCCTCCAAAATCTGGAAACAAACTGGACTCCTCTGTCAGACACAATGTTCTCAGGAATGCCGTGTAACCGAACCATGTGCTGAAGGAACAAAGGCACCAATTCGGAGGAGGAAGGCAACTTAGGTAATGGCACAAGATGTATCATCTTGGAAAACCTATCACAAATCACCCAGATAACGGTCATTCTCTGAGAAACAGGGAGGTTGGAAATAAAATCCATAGAGATATAGGTCCATGGTCTCTTGGGCACAGGCAATGGCATCACTAGGTACTCAAAATGCCCCTCTGGGGTATTAAACGCCGTCTTCCATTCATCCCCGTGCTTAATGCGAATAAGGTTATAAGCCCCACTGAGGTCAAGCTTGGTAAACCAGTAGCACTTTTCACCCTGGAAACAGGTCAGAAATCAAGGGTAACGGATATTGATATTTCACAGTGATATTGTTCAAGAGACGATAATCAATACACGGCCTTAATGAACCATCCTTTTTGGCCACAAAGAAAAAACCGGCACCCAAGGGTGAAGAGGATGGTCTGATATGACCCTTCTCCAATGACTCCTTGATATAAGACCGCATAGCGTCATGTTCAGGTACAGACAAGTTAAAAAGGCGACCTTTAGGGAATTTACTACCAGGCACTAATTCAATAGCGCAGTCATAGCTCCTATGGGGGGGCAAGGATGCAGATTTACTTTTGCTAAACACATCAGAAAAATCAGTCAAAAAGTCAGGAACATTCTGAGCCTGGGGAGAGGCAGAAAAAACAGGAGTGTTGGCATTAACACATTGGCAGCCCCAACTGGTCACAGACACAGATTTCCAATCCAAAACAGGATTATGAGACTGTAACCAAGGGAAACCCAGTACAATAATGTCATGCAGATTATACAACATCAAAAATTTGCAACTCTCCTGATGATCAGGTTCAACCCTCATTATCACCTGAGTAGGAAACTGGGGTTTATTCTCAGCCAAAGGGGTAGAATCAATCCCCAGTAGGGGAATAGACTTCCGTAGGGGTATCAAGGGAAACCCACAACGTTTAGCAAAATCAAAATCCATCAGGTTAATAGCTGCTCCCGAATCAACAAAATCCTGAGCAGAAAATGTGGACAGGGAGCAAATCAGGGTAACAGTCAACAGAAATTTAGTCTGAACACTACCCAAGACAACTGAGCGTGCAAAACGTCTTTCCCGCTTAGGGCAGACTGAAATAGCATGAGAGGCGTCACCGCAGTAGAAACATAACCCATTGCGTTTTCGAAACTCATGACGCTGTGCCCCAGAAGCCACTGTATCACACTGCATGGACTCAGAAGCTGGTTCACAAGGCAACACCATTCCACGCATATCTCTACGCTCACGCAAACGTCTGTCAATTTGAATCGCTAATGACAGAATCATTGAGACCAGAGGGAGCAGGGAAACCCACCATAACATCTTTTACATTCTCTGACAGAACCTTCCGAAAAAGGGCTGCCAAAGCATCATCATTCCATTTGGTCAGGACTGCCCACTTTCGGAATTTCTGACAGTACAACTCAGCGTCCTCAAGCCCCTGATTTAATGCCAACAAGGTTTTTTCAGCTTGATCAGTGACATTAGGTTCATCGTACAATAACCCCAGAGCCAGAAAAAATGCATCAACATTACTCAAAACAGGGTCCCCAGGTGTCCGGGAAAAAGCCCAATCCTGAGGATTGCCGCGCAGGAGAAAGATGACAATTTGAACCTGCTGTGCTGCTTTCCCTGAGGACTTAGGTTTTAAGGCAAAAAACAACTTACAGTTATTTTTGAAATTCAGAAATTTAGCTCGATCCCCCAAAAATAAATCTGGCATGGTGATCCTAGGCTCCACAACCGGCAACCCAGCAAGACAGGCAGCAATACTCCGAAGCTCAGTGGCAAGCTGATCCACACGGCCAGACAACTGTGCAAACTCCATTGAGAGAAAAAAAAATCCTTCTCAGCACCCAGAGAAAAAGAGGGAAATGCAACAAACAGAAAAAAAAAATTTCTGATAACTTACTTTTTTCTTTTTCCTTTTACTATTTTTCCCTTCTGTTGAGTACCATATAATTTTCAGTTAGGCCGGTGATACTGTTATGATTTGGTAGCTGAGGAGAGCAAGCAAAAACGGCAATACACCTGAGAGGTTGGAATCTACTGGATTGCAGTACCCTGACTAACCACCACAACTAAAGGCAGCCGTGGAGCGTACCTACGTTGGTCCCAGACGCCTCGCCACAGCCTGAGAGGTTAACCACACCCAAAGATAGAAAGAGGAAAGCTATCTGCCCTGGAGCAGATCCCCAAAGAACATAGGAAGCCCCCAAACATGTAATGGCGGTTAGACAAGAGGAAATACAGACACAGACAGAAAATAGTATGAGCAAACGTTGGGGCCCAATCTTCCTAGACAGAAAAGGATAGGAAGGACACTTACTGCAATCCAAAAAAACCCTAAAAAGTACCAACTCTACTAATTGCAAAAACACCTGAGATCACACGACCTCTACCACCTAAATTAGTTCTCTGGTGTAACAAAACTAAGCCGCAACCACTGAAAAAAAAACTGGAAAAGGCAAATGAACAAACAACAGTGGCTCAGACAAACTGAGAGGAGCACAAGCCCCCGGAGGGGACCTGGCTGACCTCCACAAAAGTGCAGGAAACAATGCAAAAAGCAAGCACAAAAATAAAAACAGAAAATGTCTTATCTGAGAGCAGGAGAAGAGGCAAGACTCAGCAAGCTTCCAAGTGAACCAGAAACCACAGTTGAGACAAGAACAATTGATCACCGCAACCCTGATGGGAGGGAACCTCCCTTATATAGGACCAGTCTGTAACTCCTGATTGCCAATCTTCACTAAATGGTTCAGCACTGTCTGCAACCACCAGAGGGAGCTTCTGCTCAGAACTCATTTCTAACACATTCACAACAGTACGCCCATGCCAGGAAGTGGCCTTAATTCACCCTCATTACAAATTGCAGCATGGCACTGCAGCAATCAGCCAGGCATGAGGTATCGGGGTCTGGGACAGCATTTATAGCTTTCAATGATCGTCACAGTAAGAAGAGGTGGAAAAATATTCAGAATTGAGAGTCGTCAGTGGTTGATACCTTTTAATGGCTAACTGAAAAGATGGTAACAAATTCCAAGCTTTCGAGACTACTCAGGTCTCTTCATCAGGCAAAGACTAATACAAAATCTGAAGAATCATATTTATGCAGAAAACAGCACAGAAATAATGCAATAGGTAAGACAAGTGATGTGGAGCAGAACTATCATTATGGGAGAGTGACAGACAGTTATGGCCATAAATATTGGAACAGTTCATAGACAAGGAGTGAAAGTTTTATAGTCCTCTGATTATGGTCTGGTAATCTGTTGTGATGCCCCCACAAGGTCTTAGAAGAAAATTCCTTAATTGATGTAAAAAGACATAAATCCATGTGACACATTTAGTGTTGAGCGAGCACTAAAATGCTCGGGTGCTTGTTGTTCAGGTCGAGCAGATTGGAATACTCGGGTGCTCGGACAGAACAACGAGCCCAATGTAAGTCTATGGGAGACCCGAGTTTTTTTGCCGTGATCCCCACTGGGGGTCTTTAAAGGTCTAAAAACGTGTGAAAATTATGGAAACACTGCTCAAATGATACGGGGACATCATGGGGATCGACCCTGGAAGCATTTCTGAATCCTAGTTCACAGCTGTAAACAATGTGGTCAGAGTTTCATGCATTTGTTTCAGATGCACCCAAAAACATACAAAAACGAAACCGAAACTGATTTTGCCACAAAATATGTGAAGGCAAATCCTCTCCATGTTAATGACTTTTATATAAGGCAAAATAATTAACCACAGACCAAAGTGTTCCTCCACCACTTGGGATATGTTCCGACTCAGCGTTTTAGAAGGGTTTTTTCTACTTTAATATTGATTTCAACCAAAACAAATGCATTCACTGGGAAATGTCATTGTAACATTTACCAACCCTAGCTGGCCAGGTGGTGTGTGACACATAAGCAGACCCACTGTAACTCTCTGCAGACTGAAACTCTCCTGCCCGTCTCCCTGCACTACAGTCACATACTACTAGAATAGCTCTCACAAGAGCTTTTGTGTTTTTTTTAGATGATCTCTGGATGATTTCCAGAAGCACAACTCTCCCAGCAGCTGCTCACACTCTACCTACGCTGGCACTAGCTGTGTTACGGATGCAATGTGCAGAAAATGGCGCCGGCAGGGCTTGTATAGAGCCTATGAGTCATAGCCTACTATGATGACTCATCTATGATGCTGCGCAGCCAGCCAATCACAGTAATGCCGCCCACAACAAAGAAGGCTGCTGCATTACTGTGATTGGCTAATGCTGGGCGGGAGATCTGAATATTGCGAGGCGAGTAGTGAAATACTAGGATTCGAGTACCGCGAGTACCGCATCACTCGCCAAGTACCCAATCCTAACGAATATACTCGCTCATCCTTAATTGTCATAGAAAAATCAATGAAATTGTCAACTTATTTTTATCTATAATAATGCCACTCTTGATTATGGGCTGCATTTGGAATTGAAAAATACGACATGGCCCTAAGAATGTATATACCTGCGTGCGTGTATGTATATATACATTATATATATATATATATATATATATATATCTAAGGAGAGGTGTAGCGGCGCTAGTGCACATATGCTCAATCAGCTGCAAGAATAAAATAACCTTCTACCACAAGGAAGGTGTATAGAGGAAAAGTACTTAGAAATAGGCTATACTCGCGCTATGATACAGAGCAAATTAACATTACGGATACATCCCTTACCTGTAATACGTAGAAGTCAGGAAGATAGGATGTGGATGTAAATTGAAAGTAGAAGTGCAGAATGAGTTCCAGGTAAGAATGCGCCTTTTTCAAAGAAGTGTGTCAGGAAACTAAAAAAGGATAAATATTTAAAAGAATTGTATCCTAAGGATGAAGATACATAGGAAAAGTGCATAAAATGACTATAAAAAATGATTCCTGGGTTAAAAATAATGGCCCCTGCTGGAGGAATATAGCTAAAAAATCGAATACAATCAGAGGCTGCAATATTTCCCTTAATTGTTAATAAGGTGTTCACAAAATGCCAATATCAATCAGTTGCTAAAGGACACGACTGGAAAGTGCTAATGTGCATAAAGATATATAGATAGTTACCTATTGGCAAAAAAGTGCATTAGTGCTATTAATGAATCCAGTAAGTAATACCTGCAGGCTATATGAACAAATAAATAAATGTATATCAATAGACGGGAGAAGGTGAATCCAAAACGTTGGCGTACAAACAACAAAAAAACAACAAAAATAAATATACAGTATGAAAAAGTGACAATATGGTGCTGCAATGCCAGCTTCTGGGGGCGGTAATGTGGCTAAAACTGGCGTTAGCTCGGTGAGAAGACGTGGTGATGTAGTATTTAGAGCTTCAATGCCAGCTGCTGGAGGCGGTAATGTGGCTAATACTGGCGTTTGCCCAGTAAGAAGACGTGATGATACAGTGCTCGGAGGCACACGGTGAGGGTAGTAGTCAAACGTTACTTATCTGAAAAAGGTGGGGGAAATAATAGTGATGAGACGAACCCTGGAGGCCTATGCAGCGCGGTATGGTTCCCAAAGAGCTGCCCGGGCCGGTGGCGCGCTCCTAGTGTGCCCGGATGTGGATCACTGGATGCTGCATTAGGAAGTGCGGCAGAGGCCGCAATGGACGTCGGTGGCGCTCGTGCGTTCGGGTCACGTGATACGGCCTGATCACGTGGTGCCCAGGGAGCTTCAGGAGCGAAGTACAGTGTGCAGGGAGAGACAAAAAACCTACACGTTTCGGAATCGGACGGATTCCTTCCTCAGGGATGGCTCCTCCTGCATCAATCTTCTATTTATATCCTCAATCAATCAGATCGTTTAATCGAAGTCAAACAATTCAATGTCATTATTAAGACCTTTGGGCTTTAGAGTGTCCAGTTGAAAAATAAAACGGTTCTCTTCTCTGGACATTTGTTTAATAAAATCACCTTTTCGCCAGTCTCTTTTTACTATTTTAATGCCTGCAACCCTGACGCCTTTCAAGGATGCCTTATGTGCCATTTTAAAATGCCTGGATAGGGGATGATTATCATCGCTGTTTCTGATGTTGGGAGATGTTCCCCTATTCGCTTACAAAGGGGACGTATTTTGCGGCCCACATAAATCTTTTGGCATGGGCATTCTATGGTGTATATTACCCCAGTAGAAGTGCAGCTAATAAAGTCCATAATAGGGAACTCCCGTTCCATTTTGGGTTTTAATCATTTTCTGTTTTTTCAGTTGCAGTGTTTTGCACATTTTGCACTTCTTGCAGGGATGAAAGCCATTTATTGTTGTTTTGAAAGGGTCAGTCGGTTGATACTGGGTGACAAATTGCCCCAAATTACGAACAGTGGGTGCAATAATATGGCCTAGATTCCTGGCCTTTCTGAAAATAAATTTTGGGTGTTCAATAATTTTATCCCCAATAATTTTATCCTCTTTCAATAATTCCCAATGTTTCTTCACTATACGATTGAAGATGTGCGCATTCGAATTGTATTGGGTGATGAAGAGGACAGAGATGGTATTGAGGGTTCCTGGATCCTGTATTAATTCGTGTTGTTCTCCTGGAGCAATTCTTCTCTGGGGATGTTTTTAACATTATCTCTAATGCTCAGTAGATGGTCATGATCAAAGCCTTTATTCAGAAATTTGGTGATAAGTGTATCCGCTTCTTTACTATAGTCCACTATGCTTGAGCAATTTCGATGCTGTCTTAAAAATTGGCTGCGTGGAATATTAAGGAGCCATCTAGGTAAGTGGCAGCTGTTCATAGCAATATAGCTGTTTGAGTCCGTGGGTTTCATATATGTTCGCGTCTGAATGGTCCCCTGATTGATAGATATATCAAGATCTAAAAAATGTATATTCTCCTTACTAGTGGTGGTATTAAAATTAAGATAAAAATCATTTTTATTAATATCATTTAAAAACAAATTCAAGGATTCTTCTCCCCCTTTGCAAATAAAAAATATATCATCAATAAAACGAAGCCATAGGGCCAGGTCCGCGCGCAGCACGCCGTCCCGATAAATGTGGAGGTCCTCCCACCTGCCCACGTACAGCTTAGCGTAATTGGGAGTGAACCTGGTCTCCATGGCTGTACCCCATTGCTGGGTGTAGTAGTACTTCCCGTGTTGGAAGGAGTTATGTGTTAAAATGAAGAAGGCGCATTCTTTAATAAAATCAATGGAATCAATTGGGATTGATTTTGCTTCTTTTAAAAAATGGTCTAGGGCTTCAAGGCCTTTATTATGTTGGATAACTGTGTACAGGGATGTGATATCCAATGTACCCAAGATGAAGCTGTTATCCCATTGGAATTTTTCCAAAATCTGAAGGATCTGTTTACTGTCCTTCAGGTATGCCGGTAAATTGGGTACCAATTTCTGTAGATGACAGTCATCATAGTGAGATAAATTGGATGTTAGGTTCCCAATCTCCAAAATAATGGGGCGACCTGGTGGGTTCTGCAAATCTTTGTGAATTTTAGGTAGATAGTACAACACAGCGGTTCTGGGGTGTGGAGTATTGATGTATTCAGATTCCTGTTTACTCAGTACTCCATTATTGAGTACCTTAGTTATTAATTGCTTTAATTCTGATGTGAAATTGCCTGTGGGGTCTTCAGTGGATCTATTCTAGGTTTTCGTATCACTTAGGATACATTGACATTCTTTCTCATATTGTGAGTGATCCATAATGACAATGCTTCCACCTTTATCAGCTGGGCGGATGACAATGTCTTTATTTTGTTGAAGTTTGCGGATAGTGTTACGTTCTTGCTTTCTGAGGTTGTATCTCTATTTGGAACATTTTTTATCGCTTACTTTTTTGATGTCATGAATCACATTTTTTTGGAATGATTCAAAGGCCTCGGAATATTCATTAATTGGATGAAATTTGGATTTAGCCAGTAGGCCTGTAGGATTTGACGTTTCCTCATTATCTAACTGTATAGGTGCTGTGGTTCCATTCATGTTTTTTTTAAAAAATATTTTTTTAAAGTTAGTTTACGTATAAACTGTTTGACGCCTATAAAGGCCTCGAATTTGCTAAAATTAGCTGCTGGAGCAAATTTCAATCCTTTTTTCAGTAGGGATTCTTCGTTACCTTTTAATGAATATTTTTTCATAGTAAACATTTTTTGAGTGTCATTAATTACTTCTTTGAGTTTCTTCTTTTTTTGGGAGAGTTTCCCTCCCCTGCAGCCCCTCTTGCGTTTTTTCTTTGACCCATTGATAGTTCTGTTTGTGGTGGGTAACTGTATGGTATCAGTGGGTAGTTGTGTGTTAGCGATATTAATCTCGGTTTGTGTACGAGGTGTTGTACTTTGTTCGGATGTGATGATTTAATTGTCACAAACCGTTTCAGTAAGTGTTAAAATATCATATCTGTTCTGGGTAGTAATAGGAAGAGTATTGCTGCAAATGTTAGTAACTTCCATTCGGTTGCCTTCAGAGGTGGTGGAGGCTCTAGTATGAATAATATTATGAAACTGTATTATTTGTAGTAATTACTGAGGTAGCAAGCTCTTGGTGAGATTGGGGAGGTGTACTAGTGTCTACCGAACCTGGATAGGTAGAGAATCTGTCCTCTGAAGAAATTATGGACAGATCACTACCTTCAATTTGATCAATAGTTTCAAAAACATCAACCTCTCTTTGGGATCTAGTGTCATGGTTCGGGATAGCGTCCTGATCGAACTTGCGTTTTTTCTTTTGGATAATCTCCTTTTCTTTGTTATTAATGCGATTTTTAATACTAATAGAGAGATTCCTGATCTCTGGATTGTTTTTATAAGGGTCAATTTCTTTAAATAATTGGGAGATCTCAATTTTGTTTGAAACCAATTGTTTTTTCCGTTTCTTAATAATAAAGGAAACGGCTTGCTTGGAGAAGCCTTTTAATAAGGTTTCCCATTCATTCAATGTGGAAGGATCCTGTCAGGGACACCGCACTGCACTTGCTCACCGAGCCAGTGCTCTTGTCCTGATTAAACAAACGGTGCCCCAAAAGATACCTGTGTAGCGAGGCAGTAGCAGGGAAGACGTGTGTTTCAGAGGACCAGGACCTGAAGCACGTGACTGCCAAGGGGCGGAGCCGACCACAGGTCTCTCCGAGGAAGCAGCAACAGCTAGAGAATGCTTCAGGCCAGAGGACCTGAAGCATGTGACTGCCTAGGGGCGTGGCCTAAGCTCCAGAGATCTAGGAGGTAAAGGAAAACTCCTAGAAGGGTAACTACGAAATAAAATTACCAAGGGGCATAGACAGAATGGATAGTCAGGATAGCCAGGTAATACACAGAGGGAGCAACACAGTACAAGAAGAGCAGGTAGAGAATAATCAGAACATAGCCAAGAGGTAATACACAGAGGGAACAACGCAGTACAAGAGGAGCAGGCAGAGAATAATCAGAACACAGCCAAGGGGTCATACACAGAGGGAGCAACGCAGTACAAAAGGGTCTGGCAAAACTCGTAACAGGGACACAGCCAAATCAGAACCAGACAGACAGAATGCAGCACAGGCAGAAAGCACTGGCACAGGCACAGGGTCAGACACACTCAGCCAAAGGTCAGAGTATAAACGACAAAGATTGGCCTCACAGCGAGGCAATAAAAAGCCTCCCAGGACCCAGAAAGAGGGCAACCAAGTTAACCCTGTGCCTACCAGGCCCAAAAACCCAGTGAACCATGACAGTACCCCCTTCTTAATGGGGGCCTCTGGACCCCAGGTTTCCCAGGATTCCGAGCATGGAATGCCCGAACCAGACGGTCAGCGTGCACGGATCTGGCCGGCACCCAAGACCAGTCACCTGGACCGTACCCCCTTCAATGCACGAGGTACTGTAAAGACCCCCGAGACCGCCGGGAGTCTACAATATGTTGTACCTCAAATTCCATGTGCCCATCAATCAAGACTGGGGAGGGAACAGCAACTGGATCTTCTACTACCGATCCCAAGGGTTTCAGCAAGGATCTATGGAATACATTATGGAGTTTCAAAGCGGGGGAGGCGAAGACGATACGTCACTGGGTTAATTACCTCAATGATCTCATAAGGACCGATGAACTTGGGCCCCTGTTGTGAATGTGCTAGAAATGAATTCTGAGCAGAAGCTCCCTCTGGTGGTTACAAACAGTACTGAACTATTCAATGAAGATTGTGAAGATTGGCGATCAGGTGTTACTGACTGGTCTTATATAAGGGAGGTTCCCTCCCATCAGGGTTGCCGGTGATCAATTGTTCTGGTCTCAACTTTTGTTCCTGGTTCACTTTGGAGCTTGCTGTTTCGTGCCTGCATCTTCTGCTAACAGATAAGACATTTTCTTCTTTTAGTTTTTTGTGCTTGCTTTTTGCATTTTGTCCCTCACTTCTGTGGGGGTCTGCCAGGTCCCCTCCGGGGGCTTGTGCTCCTCTCAGTTTAGTTCAGCCAGTTGTTTGTTCATTTGCCTTTTCCAGTTTTTTCTGTGGCTGCGGCTTAGTTTGTTACACCAGAGAACTAATTTAGGTGGTAGAGGTCGTGTGATCTCAGGTGTTTTTGCAATTAGTGTGTTGGTATTTTTTTAGGGTTTTTTTGGATTGCAGTTAGTGACCTTCCTATCCGTTTCTGTCTAGGAAGATTGGGCCCCAACGTTTGCTCATACTATTTTCTGTCTGTGTCTGTATTTCCTCTTGTCTAACCGCCATTACATGTTTGGGGGCTTCCTATGTTCTTTGGGGATCTGCTCCGGGGCAGATAGTTTTCCTCTTTCTATCTTCAGGTGTAGTTAGCTTCTCAGGCTGTGACGAGGCGTCTAGGACCAACGTAGGTACGCTCCACGGCTGCCTTTAGTTGTGGTGGTTAGTCAGGGTACTGCAATCCAATAGATTCCAACCTCTCTGGTGTATTGCCTTTTTTGCCTGCTCTCCTCAGCTACCAAATCATAACAGGCCCCAGTTTGGCGGAGGGCAGACGAAGACTTATGTTTCGCGTGGAGAGCCACACCTTATCCCCACACTGCAACACCTGAGCCGAGTCCCTTTTTTTATCTGCAAAACGCTTATAAGTCTCCTGAGCCCTGATCATATTTAACCGAACTTTTAACCACAGATCCCTAATTCGGTTGACACAGTCTTCAGCTCCTGGACAGCCTGAATCTAAACGTGAGAATTCACCAAAATGAGGGTTCAAACCATAATTAATAAAAAACGGTGAACTACCTGTAGATTGATTGGTACGGTTGTTGAAGGTGAACTCCGCTAATGGTAGGGCATCACACTAGTCGCTTTGCAGAGCAGAAGTCAAACATCAAAGAATTTGTTCAAGCGACTGGTTGGTGCGCTTCGTCTGCCCGTTACTCTGTGGGTGGTAGGCTGAGGAAAAGGACAAACCCCAACCTTTTGCAAAAAGCCCGCCAAAACTTGGCCACAAATTGTGCCCCTCTGTCAGATACAATATTCATAGGTACCCCATGTAACCGTACAATCTGTGCGAGGAAATGTTTAGCAAGAGTCTCTGCAGAAGGTAGACTTGCCATAGGTACAAAATGCGCTAACTTAGAAAACCTGTCCACAACTACCCAGATAACAGTGTTACCCCGAGAAGAAGGAAGGTTGGTAATGAAGTCCATGGACAAGTGGGTCCATGGCCTTCCTGGAATTGGCAAAGGCACCAATTCCCCGGCCGGCAATGAGAGCTCTTAGAGCAGGCACATACCCCAAACGCAGCAACATGCTACTTAATATCTGAAGCCATCAAAGGCCACGAAAAGACTCTAGCCACTGCCTCTCGTGTGGCAGAAATGCCCGGGTGAGCACTCAGTTTTGAATCATGGAACTCATGCAGGAGCTTGGTGCATAACTGCTGAGGAACTAACAATTTGCTTTCGGGTTTGGACCTTGGAGCTAAAGATTGAACCCCCACAATCTCCCGCTCCAATTCCGACAACACTTCAGCTATAACGATATTGGGTTGAAGAATGGGGGATGGCGGATCAGGGGCGGATAGCAGCTCCAAACTACATGATAAAGCATCAGCTTTCACGTTTTTAGACCCTGGACGAAAAGTTATAGAAAATTGAAATCTGGAAAAAAAAAGTTACCAACGGGCCTGCCTAGGAGTCAGTCTTTTAGCAGATTTGATATACTCTAGGTTTTTGTGGTCGGTGATGACCGTGATGGGGTCAGCCGCCCCCTCCAAAAAAGCTTCCATTCCTCGAACGCCAACTTGATTGCTAAGAGTTCTCTATTACCAACGTCATAATTTCTCTCAGCCTGAGAAAATTTTTTCGAGAAATAGGCACAAGGTTTGAGGTTAGTCAGAGAAGTAGTTCCCTGTGACAACACTGCCCCACCCCAACCTCCGAAGCATCAACTTCAACCACAAACGGCTTGGATGAGTCAGGTTGAACCAGAACAGGAGCGGATGTGAAACAATTTTTCAAAGTTAAAAAAGATTGTTTGGCCGACGGGGACCAGTTTCTAACATCTGCCCCTTTACGCGTGAGATCCGTGAGGGGTTTCACAATCTGAGAAAAACCCTTGATAAACCTGCAATAGTAATTTGCGAATCCCAAGAAGCACTGGAGTCCTCTAAGGTCCTGAAGCTGGACCCACTCCATAATGGCTTGCACCTTCTTGGAATCCATAAGAAACCCCTGTGGAGAGATTATGAAACCCAAAAATGATAGCTCCTGAACGAAGAAAGAACATTTCTCCAGTTTAGCAAATAATTGATTTTCCCTGAGTCTTTGAAACAGTTTTAACATGTGATAAATGAGAATGTCTGTCAGAGGAATAAATAAGTATATCATCCAAGTAGATAGCAACAAAACGGTCAATGAGGTCCGAAAAAACTATATTAATGAAATTTTGAAACACAGCTGGAGCATTGGTGAGACCGAACGGCATCACCAGATTCTCAAATAACCCCTCAGAAGTAAGAAAAGCAGTTTTCCACTCATCCCCTTCCTGTACTCTTATCAAATTATAAGCCCCGCTGAGGTCCAATTTTGAAAACCACTTGGCCCCAGAGAGTTGGTTACAGAGATCAGGAATCAGAGGCAGGGGGTATGTATTCCTGACTGTGATTTTATTAAGTTCTCGAAAGTCGAGGCAGGGACATAGACCACCATCCTTCTTTTTAACAAAGAAGAACCTCGCAGCTACTGGGGACACTGAGGGCCTTATATGCCCCTTACAAAGACTTCCAGCGATGTATTGCTTCATAGCCAGGCGCTCCGGGCCTGACAAATGAAACAGACGGGCCTTGGGCAATTTGGCTCCAGGGATAAGATCAATAGCACAGTCAAATGGTCTATGCACGGGCAGTGCCTCAGCCTCACTTTCAGAGAACGCGTCCACATAGTCTTTCAGGTACTCCGGAATACCCTCCAGACTAACAGAAGACACCGAGACAGGTTTTGCAAGTTTCAGACAACAAACAGGTTTATGGCAACAGTCGACACATTGGGATCCCCATTTTATAATCTCCCCTGATTCCCAGTCAATCACCGGGTTGTGCCGTTGAAGCCATGGCATGCCCAGCACTAGCCCTGTGGGCAATTTGTCCATAACAAAACATTCCATTTCTTCCTTGTGGGAAGAACCGACCTGCAAAGAAAACCTTTTGGAAACATAAAGAATCCCTGTTCGGGTAAGACTGGAAGAGTCGATGGCAACAATTTTAAGGGGTGTCTCCAGCCTGACTGCCCCTATCTTATGTTGGGAGACAACACAGAAACTGACCAGATTGAGAAATGAACCTCTGTCCACCAGTGCTGTCGAGAAAAAACGATAGTTGTCTACCAACAGTTCCACTTTTAACACGACTTTAGGACATGGGAAAATAGTACCTGAAGGTCTGGGCAGCCTCCTCGACCGCTAACCAGACCTAGTAGTTTTCCGCCCTTTTAGAGGATGATGGACAGGTGGGGCAATCTTTTCTCCAATGTCCGGACTCTCCACAATAGAAACAGAGTTGTTTCTCCCGGCGATGTCTTCTCTCCTTCTCTTTTAGCGAGGTGGTGCCAATGTCCATGACCTCAGTAGTGGCCCCAGTCTCTTTGCTGCCAGCAAACAGTGAGGTTTCACACTGCATGACACCCCTGGCGCATAGCCTGTGGTCCATTCGTACAGCCTGGGTTATGGCATCCTCCAAAGTATCAGGTGGAGGATGAAGAGCCAGGGCGTCCTGAAGACGTTCAGACAGGCCTCTGCGGAATAGCCCTCGAAGGGCGGCATCATTCCAGGAGACCTCAGCTGCCCAACTTCGGAACTCCGAACAGAACCACTCGGCTGAATGTCTACCCTGACGAACACTCATTACCATGTCCTCAGCCATACGGACCCTGTCAGGCTCATCATAGATACGGCCCAGGGCATGAAAAAACGCATCAACAGTCATCCTCTCAGGAGCAGAAGGAGAGAGAGAAAAAGCCCAGGCTTGTGGGGCCCCTCAAAGTAGGGAAATAATGACCCCCACCCTCTGGAACTCCCCAGAAGAGCGAGGCCTCAGGGAGAAAAAAAGTTTACACCCCTCCCTGAAGGCTCTGAACTCATTTTTATCCCCTGAGAAGAAGTCGGGCAATTTAACTGGAGATTCAGGAGATACTAATGACACATCCCTACCACCAGTACCCAGAGTCCCCGCAGCGACAGCCCCCTGTACGGTATCTACCAGCTGCTGCTGGGTCTGAGCCATCATGCGCTGCTCAACATTCAACTCTTGGAACCTTTGCTTCAGATGTTTCACCTGACCTGCTAATACCTGCATGGGATCCATGGTGATAACACTCCTAAATCTCCCATTCAGAAAAACTGTAACAGTCGCTTATAATGTCAGGGACACCGCACTGCACTTGCTCACTGAGCCAGTGCGTATGTCCTGAGTAAACAAACTGTGCCCCAAAAGATACCTGTGTAGTGAGGCAGCAGCAGGGAAGACGTGTGTTTCAGAGGACCAGGACCTGAAGCACGTGACTGCCAAGGGGCGGAGCCGACCACAGTCTCTCCGAGGAAGCAGCAACAGCTAGAGAATGCTTCAGGCCAGAGGACCTGAAGCACGTGACTGCCTAGGGGCGTGGCCTAAGCTCCAGAGATCTAGGAGGTAAAGGAAAACTCCTAGAAGGGTAACTACGAAATAAAGCTATCAAGGGGCATAGGCAGAATGGATAGTCAG
This sequence comes from Oophaga sylvatica, assembly GCA_033576555.1. Classification (NCBI taxonomy): domain Eukaryota; kingdom Metazoa; phylum Chordata; class Amphibia; order Anura; family Dendrobatidae; genus Oophaga; species Oophaga sylvatica. The sequence continues at coordinate 31,841 of JARQOD010000210.1, read as the reverse complement.
GATAGCCAGGTAATACACAGAGGGAGCAACACAGTACAAGAGGAGCAGGCAGAGAATAATCAGAACATAGCCAGGAGGTAATACACAGAGGGAGCAACGCAGTACAAGAGGAGCAGGCAGAGAATAATCAGAACACAGCCAAGTGGTCATACACAGAGGGAGCAGCACAGTTCAAAAGGGTCTGGCAAAACTTGTAACAGGGACACAGCCAAATCAGAACCAGACAGACAGAACGCAGCACAGGCACAGGGTCAGACACACTCAGCCAAAGGTCAGAGTATAAACGACAAAGATTGGCCTCACAGTGAGGCTTAAAAAGCCTCCCAGGACCCAGAAAGAGGCCAACCAAGTTAACCCTGTGCCTACCTGGCCCGAGAACCCAGTAAACCATGACAGATCCCCTATATCGCCTGATAGGGATTTTTGGATGAGGAGGCCTTTTGGGATGCAGTCAAAAGCTAGATATCTCTCAAGAGTGACCACCTCCCACAGGTCCCTCATTTCCTTTAATAATAATTGCTCAAGGCGTTTCAGTGATTCCTTGGTAGTGTGTAAACTAGCTTCATTAAAAATATTCACTGGTTCCTTCTGGTCCATGTTAAAGAAGGTTTGTATGAAATTGATTCTGTCTTTCCTATCTTCCCATAAGTCTCTCATGGTGATGCTAGATTTGGGTATGATCAGTAATGAGGGTGCAATGCTGCCAGCTACTCAGGGTGTTAGTAAGTAAGATATCGAAGGAGGGGTGTAGCGGCGCTAGTGCACATATGCTCAATCAGCTGCAAGAATAAAATAACCTTCTACCACAAGGAAGGTGTATAGAGGAAAAGTACTTAGAAATAGGCTATACTCGCGCTATGATACAGAGCAAATCAACATTACTGATACATCCCTTACCTGTAATACGTAGAAGTCAGGAAGATAGGATGTGGATGTAAATTGAAAGTAGAAATGCAGAATGAGTTCCAGGTAAGAATGCGCCTTTTTCAAAGAAGTGTGTCAGGAAACTAAAAAAGGATAAATATTTAAAAGAATTGTATCCTAAGGTTGAAGATACAGTTATGGCCAAAAGTTTTGAGAATGACACAAATATCATATTTTCACATGATCTGCTGCCCTCTGGTTTTTATGTGTGTTTGACAGATGTTTTTATCACAGACAGAAATATAATAATTGCAAACATATGAGTAACAAAAGCTTATATTGACAGTTAGAATGAGTTAATGCAGCAAGTCAATATTTGCAGTGTTGACCCTTCTTCTTCAGGACCTCTGCAATTCTGGCTGGCATGCTCTCAATCAACTTCTGGACCAAATCCTGACTGATAGCAGTCCATTCTTGCACAATCAATGCTTTCATTTTGTCAGAATTTTTAGGTTTTTGTTTGTCCACCCATCTCTTGATGATTGAACACAAGTTCTCAATGGGATTAAGATCTGGGGAGTTTCCAGGCCATGGACCCAAAATCTCTATGTTTTGTTCCCTGAGCCATTTAGCTATCACCTTTGCTTTATGGCAAGGTGCTCCATTATGTTGGAAAAGGCATTGTTGATCGCCAAACTGCTCTTGGAGGGTTGGGAGAAGTTGCTCTTGGAGGACATTCTGGTACCATTCTTTATTCATGGCTGTGGTTTTAGGCAAGACTGTGAGAGAGCTGATTCCCTTGGCTGAGAAGCAACCCCACACATGAATGGTTTCAGGATGCTTAACAGTTGGCATGAGACAAGACTGGTGGTAGCGCTCACCTTGTCTTCTCCGAATGAGGCGTTTTCCTGATGTCCCAAACAATCGAAAAGGGGATTCATCAGAGAAAATAACTTTACCCCCGTCCTCAGCAGTCCACTGCCTGTAAAGTTATGATTTGGTAGCTGAGGAGAGCAGGCAAAAAAGGAAATACACCAGAGAGGTTGGAATCTATGGGATTGCAGTACCCTGATGTCATGTGTGCATTGCCACGAAGATCGTCGCGGTTGCACATTTTGACTTCTCACAGCTGAGTTGCTGTTTCTTTGTGTTTGGCAGCTAGGGAGTTAATTCTGTCTGTGCTCGGTGCTGGGACTGGGTGCAGTTTCTCCCGGCTGCAATTGATTATTTGTTGATTGGTTTCCTTTAAGTTTCTGGTTGTCTGCTTTGGGAGTTGCCAGTGAAACACTTCATGCAGACCACAGATAGGAATGAATCTGTATAGACTCTAGTTGAGAGCTCCTTAGTTGTTTTAAGCTTAAACTTGCTTAGAGTTTATTTCCCAGACCATTTATGTTCCTTCGGTGTTTGAGTGTGTATGCAAGAGAGTGCTATCCTGTCTGTCTTATATGTCTAATCTGTGTATTTAGCTGAGATCAGCCCATATCCCTTTGGTGGTAATCAGGTTCCTTCTTAGGACTGATTACAGGGTTCAGGGTCTGATAGGAGACAGGGTTAGGCTGGAGACTTGGACCTCTGAACCATTATCAGTACCTCCAAGGTAAGGGATTAGTTAGGACCCCAGTGTAGGGTCAGGTTAGACCCCGGTCCTCCTCTTTCCTGTTACAGCTCTTCAAGTCCTCAAGATTAACCCTGAGTTCAACTGACATCGTTTCTGCACATCTAGTCCTCAAGATTACCCTAAGTTCTGCTGATATTGTGTCAGGTAAATCTATTTTATACTTACATTCTTATGTTGCTAAACTATATGTTGTATAGAGTGTGGTTCCTGTATAAATAGTTTACTGACATTGTAGTCATATCATTAGACAGCGTGACATTTTCACTGGCCATAAAAAATTATCTCTAGTTGCCATGGATCCAGTAGCCCAGCTGGCTCTGCAGTTGCAGGGATTATCCATGGAGCTTACGGACATTAAGTCCAAGGTTTTGTCTCCCCTGGAGCGAACCAGAGTTGAACCTAAAGTAGCTCTTCCAGATAGGTTCACTGGTGGGCGAGACAAATTTTTTACCTTCCGGGAGGCATGTAAATTATATTTTCGGCTTCGGCCGCGATCATCAGGGAGTGATGAGCAGAGAGTGGGAATTGTTATCTCACTTCTTCAAGGGGACCCTCAATCCTGGGCATTTTCCCTTCCTCCGGGATCCCCGGCTCTACAGTCTGTAGATCAATTTTTTACTGCTCTGGGATTGGTATATGATGACCCAGATCGGGTCTCTCTTGCTGAGACTAAATTACGTAAGATACAGCAGGGAGATCGTCCTGCGGAGGAATTTGCTTCTGAGTTTCGTAGATGGGCCACGGATACTCAGTGGAATGACCCAGCTCTTAGGAGCCAGTTTTGTCATGGGCTTTCTGACAAATTAAAAGACGTTTTGGCTCAGTATGAGTCTCCTCCTTCTCTGGAGGCTGCTATGGCCCTAGCTATCCGTACTGATAGACGGCTTCGGGAGAGGGGTGAGGTAACTCCACTCCCTGTTGTTACTCCACTACTACTAAAGTCCCTTATGTTGAGGTTCCCCTTGTCTGTTCGGATGAGCCTATGCAGTTGGGAGGGACATCTTTTCGTAGTAGGGGATTGGCGGCACGCCGCAGGACTAGAAGGTGTTTTTTCTGCGGGAAAGAGGGACATTTTGTTGGAGAATGTCCATCCCGTGTCTTGTTAAGTAAAAAGTCGCCGGAAAACTGCTAATCCCAGGTTGTGTGGTGGATGACAACCTGGGAGTATGTATTTCATCCGCCGGTTCTTCTCAGTTCCTTGTACCAGTGGAGGTGGTGTTTGGTACTAGAGTGAAGAGATTGTCTGTTCTTCTGGATAGTGGTTCCGGCGCCAATCTGGTTGACGCTCAATTTGCTCAGGCTCAAGGTATGCATCTGAGTGTATTGGTCAAACCGATCCCTATTTTTTCCATTGACGCCAGGCCTCTCGGCCAAGGTAGCTTTGTTCATGAGGTTCATAACATTGACCTTCGGGTAGGGGCAATACATAGGGAACAATTATCTTGTTATGTGTTGGAGGGTCTACCTACTCCCATTGTGTTGGGACTTCCTTGGCTGGTTAAACATAACCCTGTAATTAATTGGCAGTCCAGAGAGATAAGCCAATGGGGTGAGTTTTGCAAAAGCAACTGCATGAACACAGTCATCAGTGCGGTCGTACCTAGTACATTGCCTCCTTTTTTGGAGGATTTTGGGGATGTTTTTTCTGAGGAGGGGTGTCGGGAGTTGCCTCCTCATCGTGTGTATGACTGCTCTATTAATCTTCTTCCTGATGCTAAGTTACCTAAAGCTAGGTTGTATAATCTTTCTGGTCCTGAAAGACAGGCTATGAAAGATTATATTTCCGAAAGTCTGGCCAAAGGGCATATTAGACCTTCATCTTCCCCTGTAGCCGCGGGGTTCTTCTTTGTGAAGAAAAAAGATGGAGGCCTACGCCCTTGCTTGGATTTCCGCGAACTTAATCGGATTACTGTTCGAGATCCGTATCCACTCCCTCTTATTCCTGATCTCTTCAATCAAATTGTTGGCGCCAAATGGTTCTCTAAATTGGATCTCAGGGGGGCGTATAATCTGATTAGAATAAAAGAGGGGGATGAGTGGAAAACGGCGTTTAACACGCCGGAGGGACATTATGAAAACCTGGTTATGCCTTTTGGTCTGACTACTGCACCAGCAGTATTCCAACATTTTGTTAATGACATTTTTCGTCACCTTGTGGGGGTGTTTGTGGTCGTATATTTGGATGACATTTTAATTTACTCGCCAGATCTTGTGTCTCACCAGGAGCATGTGAGACAGGTGTTGCAGATCTTGCGAGACAATAAACTATACGCCAAACTGGAGAAGTGTGTTTTTGCCGTACAGGAACTTCAGTTTTTGGGTTTTTTGGTGTCAGCCTCCGGTTTCCGTATGGACCCTGAAAAGGTGAGAGCAGTGCTTGAATGGGATCAGCCAGGGGATCTTAAGGCTCTGCAGCGTTTTTTGGGGTTTGCTAATTACTACCGGAAATTTATTTGTAATTTCTCGTCTGTCGTCAAACCTCTCACGGACATGACGAGAAAAGGGACGGATTTTTCTAGGTGGTCGGACAAAGCTTGCCAAGCCTTTTCCTCATTAAAGAGATGTTTTGCTTCGGCACCCGTTCTCATTCAACCAGATGTATCTCAGCCGTTCATTGTGGAGGTGGACGCGTCTGACGTAGGGGTGGGTGCTATATTGTCCCAGGGTCCGTCCCCTGGTAAATGGCATCCGTGCGCTTTCTTTTCTAAGAAATTGTCGTCCGCCGAAAGGAATTATGATATCGGCAATAGGGAACTTTTGGCCATTAAATTGGCTTTTGAAGAATGGCGTCACTTTTTGGAGGGGGCAGTCCACCCGGTCACCGTTATTACTGATCACAAGAACCTGCTGTATTTAGAATCCGCTAAGCGTCTGAATTCCAGACAAGCTCGATGGTCGTTGTTTTTTACCAGGTTTAATTTTGTCGTCACTTATCGTCCGGGGTCTAAGAATGTAAAGGCTGATGCTTTGTCTCGCAGTTTCCCAGGGGCCGGGAAAACGGATGACCCGATTCCTATCCTTCAGGAGGGGGTGGTAGTGTCGGCTGTATGTTCTGAGCTTGAGGATGAGGTGTTAGAGGCTCAGGGGGACGCCCCTGCAGGACCTCCAGGGAGACTGTTTGTCCCGAATCAGTTGAGACAAAAGGTTATTGAGGCACATCATAATTCTGCTTTAGCAGGACATCCAGGGAGTAAGGCTACTTTAGATCTCCTTTCTCGCCGATTTTGGTGGCCTAACGCTAATAAAGATGTTTAACTTTTGTTGCGTCCTGTGGGGTTTGTGCTCGCTCTAAAACTCCTCATACCCGTCCATCTGGGACCCTTTTACCCTTGAAACTTCCGGAGCGTCCATGGACTCATTTATCTATGGACTTCATTACGGATCTTCCTCCGTCGTCAGGGAATACTGTCATACTGGTGGTTGTTGACAGGTTCAGTAAGATGGCACATTTCGTTGCTCTTCCTGCACTCCCTAATGCTAAAACTCTGGCGCAGGTGTTCATTAGGGAGATCGTGAGACTTCATGGGTTGCCTTCTGATGTGGTGTCAGATAGGGGGTCTCAGTTTGTGTCCAAATTTTGGAGGGCATTTTGTTTACGTCAGGGGATGCAATTGTCGTTTTCCTCGGCTTTTCATCCACAGACCAATGGTCAGACAGAGCGTCTGAATCAGAGTTTAGAGACATATCTCCGGTGTTTTGTCTCGGAGAACCAGGAGGACTGGTCATCTTTCTTGCCTCTGGCAGAGTTCGCTCTTAACAACAGGCGGAGCGAGTCCACTGGTAAGTCCCCGTTTTTTGGGGCATATGGTTTTCATCCCCAGTTTTGTACTTTCAATGGGGGGGGTCCTTCTGGGGTTCCTGAGGAGGAGCGTTTCTCGTCGTCACTTGCTTCTGTGTGGCGAGGTGTATTGAATAATTTGAGTACGATGGGGAACCGTTACAAACGTATGGCTGATAGGAGGAGAGTTTCTGGTCCAGATCTGAATGTGAACGATCTGGTATGGTTGTCTACCAGGAATATAAAACTTAAAGTGCCCTCCTGGAAACTGGGTCCCAGATTCATCGGGCCGTACAGGATCAGTTCCATAATTAATCCTGTGGCATTTCGTCTGGAACTCCCTTCTACTTTTAAAATTCATAATGTGTTTCACAAGTCATTACTTAAAAGGTATGTGGCACCAGTCATACCGTCACCTCTACCTCCTCCTCCAGTGTTGGTCAATGGTAACTTGGAATTTCAAGTATCAAAAATCATTGACTCTCGCCTGAATCGCCGGTCCCTTCAGTACTTGGTGCATTGGAAGGGGTGTGGTCCGGAGGAGAGGACGTGGGTCCCTGCGTCTGATGTTAACGCAGATCGTTTGGTTCGGACCTTCCACAGAACTCACCCGGGCAGGCCTGGCCCTGAGGGTCCGGAGGCCCCTCGTAGAAGGGGGGGTACTGTCATGTGTGCATTGCCACGAAGATCGTCGCGGTTGCACATTTTGACTTCTCACAGCTGAGTTGCTGTTTCTTTGTGTTTGGCAGCTAGGGAGTTAATTCTGTCTGTGCTCGGTGCTGGGACTGGGTGCAGTTTCTCCCGGCTGCAATTGATTATTTGTTGATTGGTTTCCTTTAAGTTTCTGGTTGTCTGCTTTGGGAGTTGCCAGTGAAACACTTCATGCAGACCACAGATAGGAATGAATCTGTATAGACTCTAGTTGAGAGCTCCTTAGTTGTTTTAAGCTTAACTTGCTTAGAGTTTATTTCCCAGACCATTTATGTTCCTTCGGTGTTTGAGTGTGTATGCAAGAGAGTGCTATCCTGTCTGTCTTATATGTCTAATCTGTGTATTTAGCTGAGATCAGCCCATATCCCTTTGGTGGTAATCAGGTTCCTTCTTAGGACTGATTACAGGGTTCAGGGTCTGATAGGAGACAGGGTTAGGCTGGAGACTTGGACCTCTGAACCATTATCAGTACCTCCAAGGTAAGGGATTAGTTAGGACCCCAGTGTAGGGTCAGGTTAGACCCCGGTCCTCCTCTTTCCTGTTACAGCTCTTCAAGTCCTCAAGATTAACCCTGAGTTCAACTGACATCGTTTCTGCACATCTAGTCCTCAAGATTACCCTAAGTTCTGCTGATATTGTGTCAGGTAAATCTATTTTATACTTACATTCTTATGTTGCTAAACTATATGTTGTATAGAGTGTGGTTCCTGTATAAATAGTTTACTGACATTGTAGTCATATCATTAGACAGCGTGACACCTGACTAACCACCACAACTAAAGGCAGCCGTGGAGCGTACCTACGTTGGTCCTAGACGCCTCGTCACAGCCTGAGAAGCTAACTACACCTAAAGACAGAAAGAGGAAAACTATCTGCCCGGAGCAGATCCCCAAAGAACAAAGAAAGCCCCAAACATGTAATGGCGGTTAGACAAGAGGAAATATAGACACAGACAGAAAATAGTATGAGCAAACGTTGGGGCCCAAACTTCCTAAATAGAAAAGGATAGGAAGGACATTACTGCAATCCCAAAAAACCCTGAAAAGTACCAACTCTACTAATTACAAAAACACCTGAGATCACACGACCTCTACCACCAAAATTAGTTCTCTGGTGTAACAAAAATTAAACAGCAGCCACTGAAAAAACTGGAAAAGGCAAATGAACAAACAATAGTGGCTGAACTAAACTGAGAGGAGCACAAGCCCCGGAGAGGACCAGGCAGACCCCACAGAAGTGCAGGACAAAATGCAAAAAGCAAGCACAAAAAACTAAAAGAAGAAAATGTCTTATCTGTTAGCAGAAGATGCAGGCACGAAACAGCAAGCTTCAAAGTGAACAGGAATCAAAGATGAGACCAGAACAATTGATCACCGGCAACCCTGATGGGAGGGAACCTCCCTTATATAAGACCAGTCAGTAACACCCGATCGCCAATCTTCACAATCTTCATTGGATAGTTCAGTACTGTTTGTAACCACCAGAGGGAGCTTCTTCTCAGAATTCATTTCTAGCACATTCACAACAGTACCCCCCTTGAGGAGGGGTCACCGAACCCTCATTTGAGCAACCAGGTCGGTCAGGATGAGCTCTGTGATACGCACGGATGAGTCTCCTAGCATGGATGTCCGAAGCAAACACCCAAGAATTGTCCTCCTGACCATAACCTCTCCACTTAACCAAATACTGGAGTTTCCGTCTAGAAAAACGAGAATTCAATATTTTCTCAACCACATACTCCAGATTGCCGTCAACCAAAACAGGGTCAGGAGGCACAGCCATAGGAACCACTGGCTCGACAAACCTCTTCATTAAGGACTTGTGGAACACGTTATGGATCTTAAATGTCCCTGGAAGAAGTAAACGAAAGGAAACAGGATTAAGAATCTCCATGATCTTATAAGGTCCAATGAACCTAGGCTTAAACTTAGGAGATGCAACTCTCATAGGGATATTTCTTGAGGACAACCAGACCAAGTCCCTCACTTTAAACCGAGGACCATCAGTCCTATGCGGTTGGCAAACCGCTGGGCCCTCTCCTGAGAGAGGGACAACCTCTCCACTACCTGGTCCCAAATCTGCTGCATACGCTCCACAACAGAGTCAACACCTGGACAGACAGAAGCCTCCGTCTGTCCTGAAGAAAATCGAGGGTGAAACCCAAAATTGCAGAAAAATGGAGACATCAAAGTGGCAGAGCTAGCCCTATTATTAAGAGCAAACTCAGCCAAAGGCAAAAAAGAGACCCAGTCATCCTGATCAGCAGACACAAAGCATCTTAGATAAGTCTCCAATGTCTGGTTTGTTCTCTCAGTTTGTCCATTGGTCTGAGGATGAAAAGCCGAGGAGAAAGACAATTGAACACCAAGTTTAGAACAAAAAGTCCTCCAAAATCTGGAAACAAACTGGACTCCTCTGTCAGACACAATGTTCTCAGGAATGCCGTGTAACCGAACCACGTGCTGAAGGAACAAAGGCACCAATTCAGAGGAGGAAGGCAACTGAGGTAATGGCAGAAGATGTATCATTTTGGAAAACCTATCACAAATCACCCAGATAACGTCATTCTCTGAGAAACAGGGAGGTCGGAAATGAAATCCATAGAGATATGGGTCCATGGTCTCTTGGGCACAGGCAATGGCATCAACAAACCACTAGAGCGAGAGCAAGGCTTGGAGCGAGAGCAAGTCCCGCAGGACTGCACAAATTCCCTGACGTCACGAGACAAAATAGGCCACCAAAAGGACCGACTAACCAAGTCTCTGGTACCAAAAATTCCAGGATGACCGGCCAACGCGGAACAATGAATCTCAGACATCACACTCTTTTTCCATCGGTCTGGGACAAACAATTTCCCAATAGGGCAACGCTCGAGTTTAACCTCCTGACACCCTTCCAGAGCCAGTCTCAAATTGGGCGAGATGGCGGAAAGAACTACACCCTCTTTCAAAATAACAGTAGGATCAGATAACTCAGGAGAGTCCGCAAAGAAACTCCTCGAGAGGGCATCCACCTTAACATTCTTAGTGCCAGTAAGAAAAGAAACCACAAAATTAAAACGTGTGAAAAACAAGGCCCACCTTGCCTGTCTAGGATTAAGTCGCTTGGCTGATTCGAGATAAACCAGATTCTTATGGTCCGTGAGGACCACCACCTGATGTTTGGCTCCTTCCAGCCAATGTCTCCACTCTTCAAAGGCCCACTTCATGGCCAATAACTCCCGATTACCCACGCCATAATTACGTTCAGTTGGAGAACATTTTAGAGTGAAAAAGGCACAAGGGTTAGAATCATAGAATCATAGAATGGTAGAGTTGGAAGGGACCTCCTGGGCCTTCTGGTCCAACCCCCTGCTCAAAGCAGGATTCTCTAAATCATCCCAGACAGATGTCTATCCAGCCTCTGTTTGAAGACTTCCATTGAAGGAGAACTCACCACCTCTTGTGGCAGCCTGTTCCACTCATTGATCACCCTAACTGTCAAAAAGTTTTTTCTAATATCTAATCTGTGTCTCCTCCCATTCAGTTTCATCCCATTGCTTCTAGTCTTTCCTTGTGCAAATGAGAATAAAGATGATCCTTCTACAATGTGACAGCCCTTGAGATATTTGTAGACAGCTATTAAGTCTCCTCTCAGTCTTCTTTTTTGCAAGCTAAACATTCCCAAATCCTGCAACCGCTCCTCATAGGACACGGTTTGCAGACCGGTCACCATTCTGGTGGCTCTTCTCTGAACTTGCTCCAGTTTGTTGATGTCTTTTTTAAAATGTGGTGCCCAAAACTGGACTGGTTACTCTTAGAGGTCTCTGGATCTCTTTGGGACAAAACGGCACCTGCCCCAATTTCAGAGGCATCAACCTCCACCTGAAATGGCAGAGAAACATCAGGCTTCCGTAGAACAGGAACAGAAGTGAATCTCTGCTTAAGTTCCTGAAACGCAGAGACTGCCTCAGGAGGCCAATTCACCACATCACCCTTTTTGGTCAAATCAGTCAATGGTTTAACAATACCGGAGAAATTACCAATAAATTTACGATAAAAATTGGCAAAACCCAAAAATCTCTGAAGAGCCTTTAATGAAGTAGGTTGGACCCAATAACAAATGGCTTGAACCTTGACAGAGTCCATTTCAATAACAGACGGAGACAAAATGAATCCCAGAAATGAGACCTTCTGTACGCCAAAAAGACACTTTGATCCCTTCACATACAGTGCATTCTCTCTCAAAATCTGGAACACAGTCCGAACATGTTTCACATGAGTGTCCTAGTCATTGGAAAAAATCAAGTTATCATCCAAATAAACAATCAGAAATTTATCCACAAAATCCCTGAAAATATCATTCATGAAGGATTGGAAGATGGAAGGAGCATTAGTAGCCCAAAGGGCATCACTAGGTACTCAAAATGCCCCTCTGGGGTATTAAACGCCATCTTCCATTCATCCCGTGATTAATGCGAATAAGGTTATACGCCCCACTGAGGTCAAGCTTGGTAAACCAACTAGCACTTTTCACCCTGGAAAACAGGTCAGAAATGAAGGGTAACGGATATTGATACTTCACAGTGATCTTATTCAAGAGACGATAATCAATACACGGCCTCAATGAACCATCCTTTTTGGCCACAAAGAAAAAACCAGCACCCAAGGGTGAAGAGGATGGTCTGATATGACCCTTCTCCAATGACTCCTTGATATTAGATCACATAGTATCGTGTTCAGGTACAGACAAGTTAAAAAGGCGACTATTAGGAAATTTACCACCAGGCACTAATTCAATAGCGCAATCGTAGGTCCTGTGAGGGGGCAAAGATGCAGATTTATTTTCACTAAATACATCCAAAAAATCAGTCAAAAAGTTAGAAACATCCTAAGACTGGGGAGAGGCAGAAAAAACAGGCATTAACACATTGGCAGCCCCAACTGATCACAGACACAGATTTCCAATCCAAAACAGGATTATGAGACTGTAACCAAGGGAAGCCTAGTACAATAATGTCATGCAGATAATACAGCACCAGAAATGTGCAACTCTCCTGATGATCTGGTTCAACCCTCATTATCACCTGAGTAGTAGTTGTGTGGTTAGTTCAGGTTACTGCAATCCAATAGGTTCCAGCCTCTCTGGTGTATTGCCGTTTTTGCTTATTCTCCTCAGCTACCAAAACATAACAGTATCACCGGCCCAAACTGAAATTTATATGGTACTCACAGAAGGGGAAAAGAGTGTGGGAAAAAAAAAAGTTGTCAGTTGTCAGAGATTTTTTTTCCCTGTTTGTTGCATTTTTTCTCTCTTTTTCTCTGGGTGCTGAAGAGGATTTTTTTTTCTCAATGGAGCTTGCACAGTTGTCTGGCCGTGTGGATCAGCTTGCCACTTTGGTTCGGAGTATTGCTACCTATCTTGCTGGGTTGCCGGTTGTGGAACCTAGGATTCCCATACCAGATTTGTTTTTGGGGGAACGGGCTAAATTTCTGAATTTTAAAAATACCTGTAAGTTGTTTTTGGACATCCATGCTAGGAGACTGATCCGTGCCTATCACTTAGCTCATCATGATCGGCCTGGTTGCACAAGTGAGGTGTAACGAATGGAAGCGGAGGCAGAGGTGGTGAAGTTCACATTCGTTTTTATTTTTTAATGTGGAACCTCGAGACCGCGGTCCGGGGGCTCCGAAGGGGGCGTAACTAGTGAGCCCCGGGTACCCGTAGTAAGGCCCCTCGAACAGGACCAGAATGGAATACCCGGAGGACACAGGTGCTACCTCCAGTTAGACCCCGGACACGTGGCAGCTGTCCCAGAGGGACCAAAAGGGTAACAGGTATTTACAGAGTCCGTGGAGGGTTCTTGACGGAGAAGGGTAAGGTCCTGGTCCAGAACGGATGGTAGCAGGCTGGCTTCAGTGACCTTGTCACGGTCCACGGGTACGGATGGCTGATGGTGGAACGGGATGACACTTGCGCCAGTAATAGCCGAGATTGTCCAGGTTAGCCAGATACGGGTTAGCAATGATCTGAGGAGACAAACAGTGTAAGCGAAGCACAGAGACTGCAGACGCAGCGCAGACAGATCAGGAACAGAACCGGATGTAGCAATGATAGAACACGTTGCTCCGGCACTCCCCTAATGGTGGAGTGACCAGATATAGTACTGAGTGTGCAGCCATTGGTTAATTAGCTATTTCAAAAAATGCACGCTGGCCCTTTAAGAGAGACGGTGGGAGCGGCCTCGCGTCCTAAGCAGTCTATCTGGAGGCCTGCCAGCAGCATGCCAGGAAGTGGAGGAGGACACAGGACGCCGAGGAGCAGATGGGACAGGAGACCCCAGCCCGCGCGCAGACTGCTGCAGAGGGACAGCTAGAGGAACAGGTGAGTGAGCAGAACGGAGTGCAGAGCCAGCTCTGGGACCGAGTGTAACATGAGGGTTCGGTGACCCCTCCTCAAGGGGGTACTGTTATGAATGTGCTAGAGATGGTTTCTGAGCAGAGGCTCCCTCTGGTGGTTACAGACAGTACTGAACCTTTCAGCGAGGAATGGCAATCTGGGATCACGGACTGGTCTGATATAAGGGAGGTTCCTTCCCATGATGGTTGCCGGTGAGCAATTGTTCTTGTCTCAATTATGGTTCCTGGTTCATTTGGAAGTTTGCTGAGTCTTGCCTGCATCTTCTGCTATCAGATAAGATATTTTCTGCTTTTATTTTTGTGCTTGCTTTTTGCATTGTTCCCTGCACTTCTGTGGAGGTCAGCCAGGTCCCCTCCGGGGGCTTGTGCTCCTCTCAGTTTTTCTGGAGCCACTGTAGTTTGTTCATTTGCTTTTTCCTGTTTTTTCAGTGGCTGCGGCTTAGTTTTGTTACACCAGAGATCTGATTTAGGTGTTAGAGATCATGTGATCTCAGGTGTTTTTGCAATCAGAAGAGCTGGTATTTTTTAGGGTTTTTTTTGGATTACAGTGAGTATCCTTTCCTGTACTTTTCTGTCAAGACAAATTGGGCCCCAGCGTTTGCTCATTCTATTTTCTGTCTGTGTCCGTGCTTCTTCTTTTCTAACCCCATTACATGTTTGGGGGCTTCCTTTTTTCTTTGAGGATCTGCTCCTTGGCAGATAGCTTTCATCTTTCTGCCTTTAGGTGTAGTTATCTCTCGAGGCATCTAGGATCAAAGAAGGAACACTCCACGGCTACCTCTAGTTGTGTGGTTAGTTCAGGTTACTGCAATCCTATAGGTTCCAGCCTCTCTGGTGTATTGCCTTTTTGCTTATTTTCCTCAGCTACCAAAACATAACTGTCAGCCCAGAAAAGGCGCTTCTCTAAGATGCGCCAATTCTGGCACTTAGCCTCGCTCTTCCCACTTGCCCTGTAGCACTGGCAAGTGGTGTGATACTTGGGGGGTCGATGTCACCTTTGTACTGTCAGGTGACATCAAGCCCCAAGGTTAGTAATAGAGAGGCGTCAATAAGACACCTCTATTACTAACCCCATAGTCACATTGTATGTAAACACAGACACCAAGAAAAAAGTCCTTTAATTGAAAGAAAGATAGACTCCTTTAATAATCTCAAAGGATGAAAAGAGTTACGAACACAAATAACTAACCAGCATTTAATAGGGGCCCAAGACAATTGAGTTAGTCACTAGACCAAGTTTATATACAGTGGGGAAAATAACTATTTGATATACTGCCGATTTTGCAAGTTTTCCCTCCTACAATTAATGGAGAGGTCTGCAATTTTTATCGCAGGTACACTTCAACTGTGGGAGACAGAATCTAAAAAAAATCCGGAAAATCACATTGTATGATTTTTACATAATTTGCATGTTATTGCATGAAAGAAGAATTTGATACAATAGAAAAACAGAACTTAATATTTGGCACAGAAACCTTTGTAATTACAGAGGTCAGATGTTTCCTGTAGTTCTTGATTAAGTTTGCACAGCACTTCTGCAGGCATTTTAGCCCACTCTTCCATACAGATATTTTCCAAATGTTTCAGAGCTGCTGCTGTGCAACATTGAGGTTCAGCTTCTTCCAAAGATGGTTCTTACAGACACACTCTATAGTTGCCCTTGCTGTTTGTTTTGGGTCCTTGTCATGCTGGATGACCCTGCCACGACCGATCTTCATGCTCTTACTGAGGGAAGGAGATTGTTGGCCAAAATCTCACGAAACATGACCTCATCCATTTACCCTTCAATACGGTATAATCATCCTGTCCCCTTTGCAGAAAATAACCCTCAAAGTATGGTGTTACCCACACCATGCCTCACTGATAGGGCGGTGTTATTGGAGTTGTATTGATCCTCCTTCTTCCTCCAAACACTGCAAGTGGAGTTGATACCAAAACGTTTTATTTTGGTCTCATCTGACCACGTGACCTTCTCCCATTCCTCCTCTGGCTCATCCAGGTGGTCATTGGTGAACTTCAAACAGGCCTTGACTTGTTCTGGCATGAACAGGAGGACATTGCGTGCCCAGAAGGATTTTAATCCATGACAGCATAGTGTAGTGTCAGTAACGGTAATATTTGAGATTGTGGTCCCAGCTCTCTTCAGATCATTGACCAAGTAGTCCTGTGTAAATCTTTGCTGATTCCTGAACTTTCTCAGAATCATCCTTACTCCTTAAGGTGAGATCTCGCATGTAGCCCCAGATCAAAGAAGATTGACAGTCATGTTGTGTTTTTTCAATTTTCTAATAATTATGCCAACAGTTGTTGCCTTCTCACCAAGCTGCTTGCCTATTGTCCTAAAACCAATACCAGCCTTGTGCAGGTGTCATGGGTGTATCGCCACGAGGATCGTCGCGATTACACACTCTGACTTCTCACAGCTGAGTTGCTGTTTCTTTGTGTTTGGTAATGAGGGAGTTAATTTTACCTAGCTCTTTGCTAAAGTAGCAACTAAACGCTCCGCAACGATCACTAACGACGCTACTAATGCGATCGTTTTTGGACGTTTATCGTAGTAGCTCCACACTTAGCGATCTCGTAACGAGCATAGCGTTAGGTCCTTATACGTTTGGCGTCATTGCGATGTAAAACAGCGCCATGTTCACAAAGTGCCAGCACAGCGATATAGTACCATGGGAGCCCAACGATCAAATAGGTCCAGAACTGTGACGTCAGCAGATCACAGCAGGGCCACGTCGTTGCTACATGCCACACAGTTAGCGTCAGACGAGATAGCTATAGTGAGTATTTTAGCGATCTCTTTAGCGATTTGTTTAGTGTGGTACCTTAAGACTGGTCTAGCTCGCGGTGCTTTTGATTATTTACTAATTAGCTTCCTTTATATTCTGCCAGTCTGTGTGTTGATGCCGTGAACATTCATGTAGTCTACAGACTGGATCGGTTCTGAGAATACTTAAGCTAAGAGCTCCTTAGTGTTTTACTCTATAGCTTAAGTTTACTTGAGACCTTAGGTGTCTACTGTGTGTGAGTATTGTATGTAAGACTTTATTTACTTTATTCTTGTCTTTCTTGTATGTCTTTCTGTTCATTAACCGTTACCTGTTCATTCCCTTAGGTGGTAATCAGGGTCCTTCTTAGGACTAGATTACAGTTGGCAGGGATTGATAGGAGACAGGGTTTACTCTGGTGGCCTGGACCTCTGTACCTTTAACAGTACTCCAGGTAGAGGGATTAGTTAGGACCCAGTTTAGGGTCAGCATAGACCCAGTAACCCTCTAGCCGGAGACAGCGTATAACGGATTCCGTAGTGACCCACTGACATTCTGTCAGGTATTCTATGTTATCATCTATCTATGCGCATGTTATATAGTATGTTGCCCTTTTGATATAGATTACTGTCATCACATATATATATATCTGCTATACAGCGTGACAGCAGGTCTACAAGTTGGTCCCTGGTGTCCTTAGGCAGGTCTTTGGTCTTGGCCATGGTGAAGAGGTTGGAGTGTGACTGATTGTGTATACAGGTGTCTTTTATACAGGTAAGGATCAATATAGGTGCAATTAATACAGGTAATGAATGCAGAGTAGAAGGCTTCTTAAAGAAAAACTAATGGTCTGTGAGAGCCAGAATTCTTGTTGGTTTGTAGGTTATAAATACTTATTTCATTTAATAAAATGCAAATTAATTATGTAAAAATCATACATGTCATTTCTGTTGTATATTGTAGTTTCTGTCTCTCACATTTGAAGCGTACTACGATAAAATTAGACCTCTTCATTCTTTGCAGGTGGAAAACTTGCAAATGTATCAATAATTATTTTCCCCACTGTACTTCACCCATTTACAATACAGACGAGGAGGAGTCAAAAGAAATAACCCAAAGGTTTTCCTTAACATAAATGCAGCTAAAGATTAGACTTAGCAACATAATCTGGATGTACATATTTTGATACTATCACCAATATCGTTGAAGCTTGTTACAATAGTCTATGAGCAAAACTGAAAAAAATGGATCCCTAAAATATAACCTTTAATTACTTTAAAACTCAAAAATTCTTAAAATTACTGTAAGATGTAAACAAAAAATACTATCAAGGTCTTATGAGGGTCACAAAATACTTGACAGGATATAATGCAAAAGAACTAGCAAACCCTAGAATTTCTCAAATTGTCCCTAACTGTCAGCGAAGATTGTCACCCTAATATGTGCAAAATGGCGCCCCAGCTCCTAGTCAAATATCCATCAAGACCTTATTAAACACCTACCACTAAAGTGCAAAATTACAGTATATTCATTTTTTTCTACAATGGTCAGTGGTAGTCATTTGGTAGGTTTTCAATTTATAAAAAAAAAATTATTAAAATATATTAAAAAGCTTTTTTTGCTCAATTCCTTATAGATCACTATGTGATAGGAAAATGACCCAGGGCATCATCTAAATCAAGGGTTCTAAACAGGGGACCGAAAAGACTTATTCACTCCCCAAAGCAATTTTTCTGCTTCTTTAAATATGTTGGATTGATGCCGTCCTGGCTACTTCACAGAGTAGATGTCACATAGCGCAACTGCCATCCTGCAATCCTATGGGAAAAAAGTCGCACCAAAATACCCTCAGTTCAACAGCATCTTTAAACGCTCAGTGGACATGAATTTTCAAGAAAACATATCAACTTTCCTTTAACTGTAAAATGCTGCTCATTTTGTGACCAGAACAAAAAATATATTTTACGCTATATGGGAACATAGCCTTAAAAAGACTCTCCTAATGACGTGGAGTGAACACTAGGGATGGCGAACCTGAACTGTAAAGTTTGGGAACGTACCAAACACAATGTTCAGTCACACAGTCCTGAACATAGGTTTCCTTGGGAAATCCGTGTTACAGTCCGGGTCCGGTTCGGGTCCAAGGCCGTTAATTATACTTACCTATCCAGCGAACACGAACACTCCCAGAAAAAGCCGAGGACTGCCGAGTGCAGTGAATACTGCCGGCAGTTAATGAGCAGCGGATGCGGCAGCGGGATGGGAGGACACGTCGCTGGATGTGAGGATACATCGCTGGAGAGGTAAGTATAATAATAATGGTCATAGCTGTAAAGTTCAAGTTCGGATGCAAGTTCGCGTCATCTTCGGCCCCGAACTTGAACTTTGCAAAAAGCCCCGGGTGAACTCGCCGATCCCAGATATCTAAGGGTTCGCCCATCACGAGTGAACAACATAATAGGGTTTTTCTGAAAATACAGTAAGATACAGCACAAAGAATATAAATCTAAGTATAACTAAAATAAGGAAAAAACATCACAAAAACAATTTTGAAATTCAGTGTCTTAAAAAAAAAACAAGAGTAGGGAAATACTCTTAATAGTCTTCTCCCCTTTCATTTACATGAGCTTCTTATAGTGTAGGGAGTAAACAAGGCGGCAGTGTCAGTGAGATGTTGCCCCATTAGTTGGTTATACAAAGAGATGATGTCCCCATAGATAGCAGCTTGTTGTCACCAGACTCACTATCACCAGAGCAGTGATAGTATAGAATAATTGATGGCCGCCTTATCTACAAAGGCTATTGGGCTCCTGCCCGGCCTCCTCCTGCTTGAAGCTAGAGCAGGTTGTTAGGACCTGATGCCTTTATTGTCACTCATCACATGGGACATTGTGTTAATTCACATCAGTGAGATAACTTGTCAGATGACAATGATGAATTCTCCACTAATTAACTGGTTGAAGGCTTAGGGGTATGCCACACTAAGTGAGATCGCTAACGAGATCGCTGCTATGTCACTATTTAGCGATCTCGTTAGCGATGTCGCTGTGTGGCATGTAGCAGCGATGTGGCCCTGCTGTGATGTCGATGGTCGTGCACGAACGGTTTGGGCCGTATTTTGATTGTTGGCGTCCCGCTGGTGAGCCTGAATCGCTGTGTTTGGCACCTTTTGTTAACAATGTGCGACATCGTTGACAACGCATTAGTCAGCGGCGCAGGCGGGACTGGGTTTTCTTTAGTTAACGCCCTTCAACTCCGATTGGTGACCACAACATCACCTCAGCTATAATAACTGCGCCCCCATCCATTGTTTCCAGAGCGCTTTGTGGGTGACTCCAACGGTGCTTTGTGCGTTGTTGCGAGGATAGTATCGTGTGTCGGAGTTTTGCGATCCTGTTTGTGGTGCTGTCATGTATAGTGTACAGTTCCTATAGCGTCTTGTGCTTGGGTGCGAGGAAAACACAGGAGACATAGGTTGAAATGAAATGACTTGTATTACTTCATACAAGCATGCTGAAAAGTTCACACAGTTTGCAGGAACAGCGACAGGAGACACAGCAGGCCAGAGTAACTTCAAGCACTACAATAAATCTCCAAAGCAGGTTCAGGATCTCTTCTCTGTACCGTAATTCCTCTGCAAACATGGATTCACCAAACAGCAGGTTTCCAGAGTCCAAAAGTGTTCCAAGGTTCCTCAGTAGGGAATAGCTGGAGTACAAGTCCAAGGCTTCCAGGAGTCAGGTCACAGACTGACTGAGGCTTGATTCAGGAGCACTGATTGTTCAGCTGAGGCTGCTTAAGAAGCAAGAGGGAAGAATCAGGGCGGGAACATGAAAACTGGAAACTCCATATTAACTGAGGGCAAGAGCTGCAGAAAGACAGAAAGCAAAATGGCCGACGGAAAACTGAGTTTCAAGGAACATGTCAACAGAGACAAAGAACCTTACATTACTCCCCCCTTAGGGACAACCTCCGGATGACCTCAGACCAGGCTTGTCAGGGTACCTCTGATGAAACTGGCGGAGCAGGCGAGGTGCATTTACATTATTGACTGGTTCCCATGAGTTGTCCTCCACTGGGTAGCCCTGCCATTTAATCAAATATTGCAACTGATTTCTGTACAACCTGGAATCTAGAATCCTTTCCACCATAAATTCTTCCTGACCATCGACCAGCACTGGGTCAGGGCAAGGAGAAGAACGTCCAGGAAACGTATTGGGTGTTGCAGCCTTTAGTAGGGATACATGAAAGACAGGGTGGATTCTCATAGTTCTGGGCAGTTGAAGACGACAAGCAACAGCACTTATAATCTTATTGATCTTATAAGGTCCAATGTACTTATGTCCCAATTTAGACGATGGAATCTTTAATTTAAGATTTCTGGTTGACAGCCAGACCAAATCTCCTACCTTGAAAGCTGGTGCAGGTTTACGAAATTTATCTGCTGCTTTCTTGTACCTTTCCTGAGCCAATTCTAGATTTTCCTTTAGAAGATCCATATTCTTTTGTAAAGAAGTGATTCTTTCAGCCACTGCCGGCAAGGGCGTATCTATGGGAAATCGAGGAAGAATGTTAGGATGATAACCTAGATTGGAGTTAAAAGGAGACTGCTTAGTGGAGGCGCTCTGAGAGTTGTTATAAGAGAACTCAGCCAGTGGAAGTAGATCCACCCAATCATCCTGTAGGTGGCAGATAAAACAGCGGAGATACTGCTCCAGGGTCTGATTGGTTCGTTCTGTCTGTCCATTAGTCTGGGGATGAAAAGCAGAAGAAAGGTTTACTTTAATGTCCAATGCTGCACTGAAATTTTGCCAAAACCTTGAAGTGAATTGCACCCCTCGATCCGAAATGACCTCATCCGGTACTCCATGTAAGCGAAACACATTCTTAATCATCAAGTCTGATGTCTGTTTTGCAGTGGGTAAGCCGACACAAGGGATAAAATGAGCTGCCTTTGTTAGACGGTCAACCACCACTAGAATGGTGTTCTTCCCTTGAGAGGTTGGTAACTCCACAATGAAGTCCATAGAAATGGATCCCCACGGGCGGGACGGGGTGGGAAGAGGTTGCAACAGACCAGTTGGTGAGGAGCGAGGTGTTTTGCATCTTGCACAGACTTCACATGAAGTGACATAGTTTAAGACATCTTTCCTGTAAGTGGGCCACCAAAAGAAACGAGAAAGAAATTCTTGTGTCTTTAGAATTCCCCTATGCCCAGCTATCTTGGAATCGTGGATGAGTTGCAATACTCTCAATCTGACTGTTTCAGGTATATACAGACGTTGTCCCTGAACCCACACACCATTCTTAAAGACAAGACTTACGTCCCTTGGGGGTTGAGCCAACAAAGAATCCGCATGGTATGCTTCCTTGATGTCCTTAAGTAGGTCTTGATTATGAATCACTCCCAGGAATCTAGAGTCAGGAAGAATAGTCTTAGGAGGAGTAAGTGGACGTGTCTCTGCTGAATGAATCCTAGAGAGTGCATCAGCCTTTCCATTGCGCGATCCTGGTCTATAAGAAATGACAAAATTAAATTGGTTTAGGAAAAGATTCCAGCGAGCCTGGCGAGGAGTCAGGCACTTAGCCGACCTGATAAATTCAAGGTTACGATGGTCTGTCAGGACGACTATTTGCTGTGCAGCTCCCTGAAGAAGGTGTCTCCATTCCTTGAAGGCGGCAATAATGGCCAACAATTCTCTATTGCCCACATCGTAGTTCCTCTCAGCCGAAGACAACTGCTGGGAAAAGAAGGCACAGGGATGCAAGACATTCTTCTCACCTGTTCTCTGAGAGAGTATAGCTCCAACGGCACAGTCTGAAGCATCCACCTCTATTATGAAGGCAAGCTCGGGGTTGGGATGTACTAAGATAGGTGCGGTGGTAAATTTATCCTTTAAACAGGAAAATGCTTCCTGAGCTTGCGGGGTCCAGGAGAACCTAGACTGTTTCCGGGTAAGTTGGGTGATAGGTGATACTACCTCAGAAAAATTCTTAATGAAACGTCTATAGAAGTTGGCAAACCCGATGAAACGCTGCACCTCCTTCACATTTCTAGGAATTGGCCAATCCTTGATGGCTTGGGTCTTGCTTCCATCCATACTAATCCCTTGCGTAGATAGTACATACCCCAGAAATTGAATTTCGGTCCTATGGAATTCACATTTTTCAAGCTTGATGTAGAGATGGTTTTGTCTTAGGCGTTCTAAGACCATTCTCACATGTCCATGATGTTCCTCTGTGGAGTTAGAAAAAATTAGAATATCATCCAGATAAATCACCACAAATGTATCTAGGAGATCCCTGAAGATATCATTCACGAAGTGTTGGAAAGTGGCTGGGGCGGTACTCAGACCAAAAGGCATAACTAGATATTCAAAGTGTCCATAGCGTGACCTGAAAGCAGTCTTCCATTCATCCCCAGGTCTAATACGGACCAAGTTATAGGCCCCACGGAGATCCAGTTTAGAGAAAATTTTGGCATGCCGCACTCTCTCCAACAACTCAGGGATTAAAGGCAATGGATAACGGTTTCTAATAGTAACCTTATTGAGTTCCCTATAGTCTATGCAGGGTCTCAGAGATCCATCTTTCTTCTTCACAAAGAAGATGGGTGCACCTGCGGGAGATGAAGAGGGGCGTATGAAGCCCTTGGCTAAATTTTCGTCTATATAATCCTTCAAAGCTTTTAGCTCGGGCCCCGCTAGGGGGTAGATCTTACCAAAAGGTATCTCGGCTCCAGGCAATAATTCAATTGGACAATCATATGGACGGTGAGGAGGAAGCTGATCAGCGTTCTTCTTGTCACATAAATCCACATAGTCCTGGTATACAGCTGGTAGTTCAGGGACTGACATGGTTCCTTTAGGAACAGAGCAAGCTGAAACTCCTTGACTCATCTGTTTCTCCGGAAAGTGTAATTCCTTGGTCTCCCAGTTAATCGTAGGATTCTGCGCCTGCAGCCATGGTAGCCCTAGAATGATGGGAAAGTGGGGAGAAGAGATAAGCAAAAAAGACATTTTCTCCTAATGATCTTTACCCATAAGGACCCTCAAAGGCTCTGTTTCTTGATCCACTGGTCCAGAAGTCAGTAGAGAGCCATCCACAGTCTCCATCTGTACTGGAGTAGCCTTCTTCACTGAACGTATCCCCTGTTTCAGAGCAAAGGAGATATCCATAAAATTTCCACTTGCTCCTGAGTCGATCATAGCAGAGCTAGACACCCAGACTGAGTCAACCCAGAGTTTGATGGAAAGGAAGCAATGAGAATTGTTTCTTTTACAACTCAGCTGGGACACCGCTGAGGAAACTTGAAAAATTGCAGCGTTTATACCGTCATCGTCCCCAGAACTAACAGAGTTTAAGTCTGAGAAATCAAGATCTCTTGCAGCAGATCTCTCTGGAGCCTGAGGCTCGGACATGACAGAGCTCCTCTCGCAACACTCACAGTGAATGACTGCTGCAGTAGTCTTACGAGAACGGCTGGGGCAGTTTATAATGAAGTGCCCTGACTTACCACAGTAGAAACATAGATTTTCCTTTATACGATGTTCTTTGCGTGCATCACTAACCCGTCTTTGTAAAGAGTCCACCTGCATGGGTTCAGGTTCTGGTTCCCTTGTGATCCTACTCAAAGGTTCCTTAGCTGAGGAGGGAGGTAGTAAAAGGTTAGTGCGATTATTTTCGAACCATCTCTCTTGTCTGCGTTCAGTCAGACGAGCATCAATACGGATACAATAGTTAATAAAGTCACCTAACGCAGTGGGAGGGTCGGCACGAGCAAGTTCATCCTTAATCAGTGGAGACAACCCTTTCCGAAAAATAGATTTTTTAGCGGAAGTGTCCCAAGTGGTATCAAGAGCCCATCTCCTGAAATCCAGGGCATATTCGGCTACTGAACGCTTACCTTAGCGCAAAGTTAACATGGCTGCTTCAGCTGTTGCACCTCGATTGGGGTCATCAAACACCTGCCCCATGGCTGAAATAAAAGCATCAAGGTGATTCAAACAATCATCCTCAGTCTCAATCAGAGGGTTTGCCCACATCAAAGCCTTATTGGTAAGCAACATGATTATAGTAAGCACTTTGGATCGTTCAGTGGGAAATTGTGAAGCATGTGCAGAGAAAAATAAATTGCATTGATTAATAAATCCCCTGAATTTCTCACGTTCACCGCCAAAACGAAAAGGAGGTAATTTGGGGATCCCAGAACTTGGGGTTATGGCAGGAGCCTGGGCTCGTTCCTCTAGAGCCTCAATCCTGGCTTGCAATTCCTGGGTAGTCTGTCCAAACACTTGCAAATTATGATTAGTGAGGTCCTGTAGGCTTGCAAAACGGGTTTTTAAAGTCTGTACATCTGAAAGGATTGTATCAGTCACTCCGCAAAGTTCCTTTATGCGGGCCTCCATCTTCCAGATCTTTTAAGGCAGAGGTGCTGGAAGGAGAAGAGGAAAGGAAAAAAAAAAAAAACAATAGTGTTTACCTGTGGTAACACTCCAGAGTAAAATTTTAAGGGAATGCGCTCACCTGGAATGGTTGTGAGAAGTCACAACCACTGTCATCACATAAGGTATTAAACGGACATCTGATATCCACAGTCACAGCAGACACGGCTTTTCCCAGACCCAGCAGACACTAAACATTGGCTCCTGAATCTTGTCATGTATAGTGTACAGTTCCTATAGCGTCTTGTGCTTGGGTGCGAGGAAAACACAGGAGACATAGGTTGAAATGAAATGACTTGTATTACTTCATACAAGCATGCTGAAAAGTTCACACAGTTTGCAGGAACAGCGACAGGAGACACAGCAGGCCAGAGTAACTTCAAGCACTACAATAAATCTCCAAAGCAGGTTCAGGATCTCTTCTCTGTACCGTAATTCCTCTGCAAACATGGATTCACCAAACAGCAGGTTTCCAGAGTCCAAAAGTGTTCCAAGGTTCCTCAGTAGGGAATAGCTGGAGTACAAGTCCAAGGCTTCCAGGAGTCAGGTCACAGACTGACTGAGGCTTGATTCAGGAGCACTGATTGTTCAGCTGAGGCTGCTTAAGAAGCAAGAGGGAAGAATCAGGGCGGGAACATGAAAACTGGAAACTCCATATTAACTGAGGGCAAGAGCTGCAGAAAGACAGAAAGCAAAATGGCCGACGGAAAACTGAGTTTCAAGGAACATGTCAACAGAGACAAAGAACCTTACAGGTGCAGTGGTGGTTTTGCGATCCTGTCTGAGTCGCTAGAGCGCTTCATCTTTTCCATTTGGATTTGGATCTTCAGGATATTTGGATTCAAGGTACATATTGTTTGTGATGTTGTTTGATTTGTTTTTTTGACCTTATTTTTTTTTGTCTGCTTTATTTATTTTACACCCCCCACCATTTTAGGCATTTGTAAACTGTTTTTTAAATGTTAACTGAAAAGTTAACAAACATTTTATTTATTTTTTTTATATATTTTTTATTTTATTCTTTATTTTATTTTGTTTGAACACTTTAGTAATAGTAATTAATTAGTAATTAACTTCTCTTCTTTACCGTACAGGTTGCACATAATGAACCTGACCACCGAGGAGCGTATGATTGTGGCAGTTGCATTATCAATGGAGGCAGATCGACAAGAAGAGGCGCGGGTGGAAGAGAGGCGCTCCAAACAAAAGCGTCGCATGTGGACCAGAGAATGGCTGGAGCAGAGGTCCAAATTCACCCACATGCATCTAGTGAGGGAGTTGCAGGAGAAGAATCCCCAGGATTTCCGGAATTATCTACGGATGTCGGAGGATTCATTCAAGCTCCTACTGGAATGTGTGAGGCCACTCATTGAACGGCAGGATACACGGATGCGTGCAGCTGTTTCAGCAGAGGAACGTTTGGCAGTAACGCTGCGATTTCTGGCAACTGGACGTTCAATGAAGGATTTGCAATTTTCTGCTGCAGTTTCTCGATTGCTGCTTGGCGTACTAATTCCGGAGACATGCAACGCCATCGTCCGCAGTTTACGGAGATACATGCCATTTCCAAAATCAGTGGCGGAATGGCAAATTATTGCCTCTGATTTTGAACGGATTTAGTAGTTCCCAAACTGTGGTGGTGCCTTGGATGGCAAACATGTGCGGATCACGCAACCAGCCAACAGCGGATCCTTTTTTCATAACTACAAGGGCTACTTCAGCATGATCCTCATGGCCCTTGTTAATGCCAATTATGAATTTATTAACGTTGATGTTGGCATTAATGGAAGGGTTTCTGACGGTGGCGTTTTGGAGCACACAAGTTTTGGTGAACGATTGTTGAATAATAAACTTAACTTGCCAACCAACATGGACACCACCGCCAACCTAAACTTTGTATTTGTGGGCAATGAAGCCTTCCCCCTTCATGCGCATCTTGTTAAACCATACCCACAAAAGACTTTGACAGGGGAATGGCGTATTTTTAATTACAGACTGTCTAGGGCACGGCGCGTTGTGGAGAATGCCTTCGGCATAATGGCCAACCGCTTCAGGGTTTTCCACACTCCAATCAACATGAAGCTGGAATCGATAGACTCTGTGGTGTTGGCCTGTTGTGTGCTGCACAATTTTCTACGAAAACGCGATGCTGGTACTTACAGTCCGCCAGGCTTCATGGACTCGGACAGCAATGGTGACGTGGTGCTTGGAGAATGGTGTGACAATGATCCCGCTATTGCAGGCCTTCAACCTGTCAATCAAGGCAGGAGCAAGGACGATGCGAAGGCCGGCCTAGACAAGTACTGCCATTACTTTAATGGGCCTGGTGCAGTGAGTTGGCAGCATCAGATCTAGTTTGCTTTTGAGAATGTTTTACTTTTGCCTTTTTTTAACTTTCTTTTTAATAAAAAATGTTTATTTTAAAAATGCCTTCGTGTTTTTTCAATTATTTTACCAATATGGGAGAAGGGCTAATGATGGGTGAGATGTGGGGAGGGGAGTAATGGGGATGGCAACGAGACATGTTACCAGCAGCTGAAGTTTTTACAATAATTTCTAACGTTTTTTGTTGTCTATATTTTTTTTAACATTGTTAAAATTTTTTAATAAAAAACTTAATTATCGACTGAATTGTGGTCTTTTATTATTATTTTTGTTATTGATGTATACAATATTGCACACGGGGTCATGGGAGTACCAGCAGTCATAGGAGTTGCAGTATTGGTTAAAAATTAAAAAAAAAAATTACATAATTATCAAGATTTATTTTACAGGCCTATGGACACACTAGCGCTAAAACCTTATAATTAAAAATAATATCAAATAATACACCACAGCTGCGTATATTAACTTTTAAATATATGATAGAATTTTTTAGTCATATATATGTTTTTTTTTTGCATCTAATTATTAAAAAAACTATTAAAATTTTAAAATAGTGATAACAATATAAATAATTTGTTAGAGGTAAAGTTCTACATTAACCTGGGAACCCTTTGTGTCGCACTTGCTTATCTACATGGTGCTCCTCCACACACACAGGACCTATGAAGACGACTCCATTGCGATACGCACAAATGAACGATCTGCATCGCATGTTGCACGCCCCAGTCTACGCACGACGAATGAGACGTCCAACGCGGGCGACTTCGCAATGTTTTTGGATGCGCAATAACAGCGTCCGCATGCGACCGATCGTACTGAAAAGTGTGACATGTGACTATGACGCAGGCACCTTGCGCATTCTGCTTGGAAAAAAGGCAGAGGAAACAGCGGTTGCGCGCATGCGTGACGCGGATGCGCACCTGATTAAAAAGCTTGTGACATGTGGGACTACACTGCCTACCGAGGGGCGCATCTATGCCGCCAAAAGGTACCCTGAGGAGAAATAGTGGGGACCTGGTGAGACGTTATGTAGTGGGTTACCACCTAATAAAAAGCTGACCCGCAGTACGAGGGGTTCCAGCTAGTGGGAGTTACCAGGCTTGATGGAAGTACTGGAGTAAGGATACCAGGTAGTGATGGGAGTATCAGTGTGAGGGGTTTACAGGCATTGATGGGAGTACCAGTAGTGATGGGAGTATCAGTAGTGAGGGGTTTACAGGCATTGATGGAAGTACTGGCAGTAACGGGAGTACCAGTAGTGATGGGAGTATCAGTCGTGAGGGGTTTACAGGCATTGATCTGGCAGTACCAGTAGTGATGGGAGTATCAGTAGTGAGGGGGTTTACAGGCATTGATGGAAGTACTGGCAGTAACGGGAGTACCAGTAGTGATGGGAGTATCAGTCGTGAGGGGGTTTACAGGCATTGATGGAAGTACTGGCAGTAACGGGAGTACCAGTAGTGATGGGAGTATCAGTCGTGAGGGGGTTTACAGGCATTGATGGAAGTACTGGCAGTAACGGGAGTACCAGTAGTGATGGGAGTATCAGTAGTGAGGGGGTTTACAGGCATTGATGGAAGTACTGGCAGTAACGGGAGTACCAGTAGTGATGGGAGTATCAGTCGTGAGGGGGTTTACAGGCATTGATGGAAGTACTGGCAGTGACGGGGTTAGTAGAAGGATTATTTGACTGAATTGTATATTTTATTTACAGCACCACCTTCACCAGCTCCAGCTGCTCCACCGTCCCCAGCTACCCCTGTACCTCCATCACCGTCCCCAGCTACCCCTCCACCTCCATCATCTCTTTACCTGTCAACCCCTTCCCCTGCAGCAACCCCCCCTCCTGATTTGGGGTCTTCGAGCCCTTTACAGGGTTATGGCTTCTCTCCAGTGTCACCCCGTGACATGGATGCAGGC
Source organism: Oophaga sylvatica (assembly GCA_033576555.1). Taxonomy (NCBI): domain Eukaryota; kingdom Metazoa; phylum Chordata; class Amphibia; order Anura; family Dendrobatidae; genus Oophaga; species Oophaga sylvatica. Next base: position 2,949 of record JARQOD010000210.1, on the reverse strand, counting down.
TCGCCTTCAGGTAATTTACGCACATTATGTAAGCTTCAGACAAGTTTGAGAACTTTGAAAGGTCTTATGTGTAATGGCTGTTGTGATATATATATATTTTTTCTGTGTTTCCCTAGCCGGCGGAGCAACAGGTTCAGGGTGGGCAGTCAGTGGGTCGTCTGACGAAAACCGTAAGTGTTAACAAACATAACATGTATATGTTGATGTTGCAACAGAATTCACTATTAACTGTTACCATTACCTCCACAGAAATCCCCACTGCCCAGGACCTGTTGCTGTCACACCGCCGGCTGATGGCGACAATGCACACCGCAGTGGCAGCAATGAACAGCGCCATGGCTGCACTGCATGAGCACAGGGTGATACTGGAGAGGGTTGTGGCTGGACTCCGGGCCCTCAGTAATTTTTTTTATTATTATTTGTATTTTTTTTTTTTTTAATTGTTGGCTGTCCTCCAAACGGGGTGCAGTCTTAATATTTTGTTTTATTATTTTTATTTTTTATTGTATTGTTATTTTCCTCTTTTTGTTTAATTTTGTTACCCAAAAAAGTATATATATATATATATATATATATATATATATTTAACAATAATATATATTAATAACAAATATATAAGATATATTTTAAGTTTATCTACGCAGCTGTGGTGTATTATTTTTTATTATAAGGTTTTAGCACTAGTGTGACCAGGGGCCTTTAAAAGAAATGTTGTTAATTTTTGAATTTGTTTTCATTAACATTTTTATACCAATGCTGGAACTCCTATGACTGCTGGTACTCCCATGACCCCGTGTGTGACAAGTAGATACAAGTAGATGGAATAAAAATACAACATTTTAATAGTTGACAACAAAATGGTTGACATCACATAAGAATAAAAGACCACAATTCATTAGATAAATAATAGATTTTTATTAAAAAAAAAAAGGAAACAATGTAAAAAAAAATAGACAGCAAAAACTTTTGTAAAAATTTTAAAAACTACAGCTGCTGGTAAGATCGATCGTTTCCATTACCACGTTGCCTCGGCGGTGTATAAAAATAAGGTGGAGCAACAACGTTTTGGTTCGGCGGATTTATCCCAAATTTGTGGTTCGGCACAGGATTTTGGGCCATGAGTATTCCGGGTACTGCGGTCTGGCCGTGACGACATAACTGTTATCAAGGTTTCCTAATGACGCTTGAGTCAGGACCTCAAACATGAGTCTCTCTGCATGAATCCGCTGTATAGGATCCAGTGTGGTAGCTTCTCATTAGCGAAGTAAGCAAAGCCAGTTATTTTTGTTTGGTCTTTTTCCGCCGTAAGCACTTTTTTGGCAATTTCAACCAATTCTGGAGTAGCCGAGGTGGGAGCCTTCCTTTTCCTTCCTGAAAATGTAAGCCGGCTCCGCACAGATGAGGATGGTGGCTCATCTACTTCGTCGTCTTAGACCAACGCCATGCTGTCTTCTTCAATCTGAGGTGTGGAGACAGCCTCTTCTGTGTCCTGCATGAACAAAAACCAAATGTTAAATCACAAAGAAAAAGACATTTATCTTCACACTATAACACCCATATACAGCAAAAATGTGAAAACGACACTTGTAAATGGATAGGCATCAACCGTTGAGATAGATAAATTATCAGTACATGAAGGATTAATTCAGCCATTTTATCTACATTTCACATTAAAATGTGTTTTAATACAAAGGTACTTACATGTACGACAGGGAGTCCGGCTGGATCACTGGTCTAGATCCAACATAGAAGTCGCTTGTCGGGTTACTTCTTGGTCCCTTGTGAAAGAAAACAGCTCAAAGTACCACAATTTGGGGACATACACATCTTCGGCCCCGGCTCCTGATTTGGTAGAATTTGGACTTTATTTAACTCTTTTTTGTAAACAGTGCGGAGGGCCTGAATACGTTTTTTCACCGATGACTCATCCGCTGGTTCATCGGGATAACGGTTTTTGCACAGCTCCACCAGTTTTTGGTACGCGTCCTTCTTTTAAGCCTGTTGCAGTAATCCGCCGACTTTATTTTCCACAGGCAAGGCATCGAGCGGTACATCTCGATGAATTCCCGCAGAAATTCATGCTTATCGGCCATCTGTAATAAAAAAAGGATTATGTGAGAACGGCAGAATGGTTAAATAAAATGCTTACATAGCCTACAACATAGAACACAGCAGGGATCATAAAATGGTGGTGGTGGTCGCAGCAGGAGAAAACAATGGCAGACCTAAATAAAAGTCATAGATGGACAACTACGGTAAAAACAGCAGGGATCATAAAATGGTGGTGGTGGGCGTGCCAGAACAAAACAATGGCAAACAAAAAACAATGGAAAAAAAAAATTGATGGACGACAATGGTTAACAACAGCTGGGATCTAAAAATGGATCTGTAAAATTTAAAAAAAATTAAAATTAAATGACAAAAAAAAAAAAAAATACCTACCTTACAAGACTTGTTTGTGATCCTGGAAAAAAAAAAAAAAATGGAAACGCAATAGCGCTACAAACTGGATTGCAAAAAAAAATAACGGCACAGACTGGATCGCAGCAAATGCAAGAGGCACAGACTGGATCGCAGAAAAATAATAAAAAATAACGGCGCAGACTGGATCGCAGCAAATGCAATAGTGGCACAAACTGGATCGCAGTAGCTGCAAAGTAGGCTTGCAGGACGCACTGGAACGATGCTGGAGATTTGAAAGAACCGCTTCTGCTCGAGAGCAATGGAAAGGAGCGCTGATTAGTGTTGAGCGATACTGCTCGATATCTAAAAATATCGGATCGGAATGGTATCGCCGATATCACTAAATATCGGCGATATCCGATTCCGATACCGGAAGTCCCATGTAAGTCTATGGGAACAAAATATCGCAACTAAAAAAACACTTTCTTTCCTTGTAAACACAAAATATACACACTTAGAATACATATATATATATACAGTATGTGA
>JARQOD010000209.1:0-188113 GCA_033576555.1 Oophaga sylvatica | reverse complement strand
GAAGGCCTATACCACCACGCACTCCCAAAAGCCAAGGAGATTTTGCGTGAATAAAAGGAAGCAGGGTGAAAAAGGGGATAGTTGTAGTCCCGGGGCAGCACCTCTATCCTACGGGAAAAAAGGGAGGAAGCATGAGAATGTTGAATTAAAGACGGGTAAATCGCATTACAAAAAGACCAATCCTTTACCACCATTGAGGAACCTTAGCTGCACTAAAAACTGCAACTACTTTCCCCCTTGACCCTCACAGGTACGGCAAGTACTGGGGCTGAGGAGGATCGGGAGAAACGGCTTTCACCACCCGATGGACTCGTTTTTTTGACAGATGCCTTTTTGGACTCAGCAGTGCCCTGGAACGTTCCAGAGGTGAGGAGAGCTCCTGGACACTCAACTTTGAAACGTGTTGCTGACCTGGACGACCATAGTGTACTCCAAAAACGTTTTAAGATCACTTGAACACCGGGCGGGGGGAATTCGAGTACGTCCAAATATGGATAAAACTAAACCCTTCAAAATCCATCTGCTCAAACAGAAGGTACGACGGACAATTTCACTCAAAGGAGTAGGCCAGACCCTAAAAAGATCCCGCCACCAAAAAGGGCCGGAGCCGGAAACCCAAAGGGAGGTGCGACACCCGGGGACGACAGGATACTCCCGGGGGTTTTTGTAAAGGGGATTAACCAAAAAGCAGCGCCTTTTGCAAGACCTCCTGGTGGGACAGTCCCTCAAGAGCAGAAATTCTCCTTTCCATTGGGGTAAAGAACAGGCAGAAGCATTCAAGGAAATGAAGGAGATCCTGACAGGCGATGAGATCCTAGCTTACCCTGACTACAGCCAGCCGTTCCTGCTGTATACTGATGCCAGCAATGAAGGATTGGGAGCAGTTCCAGTCAGAAGCAAAATGGCCTGGAGAAAGTCATCGCCTATGCAAGCAGGAAGCTCCGCCCGACCGAGAGAAACCCAGAGAACTATAGCAGCTTCAAGTTGGAGTTCCTGGCACTGGTCTGGGCCATCACGGAGAGGTTTAAAGCACTACCTAGCCTACAGCAAGTTCACTGCCTACACTGATAACAACCCCTTGACGCATCTTGAAACAGCTAAGCTGGGAGCCATGGAACAACGATGGTGGCTCGGCTGTCGAATTACCAATTCACAATCAAGTACCGAGCAGGCCGCAAGAATGCCAATGCTGATGCCTTATCCAGGATGCCTCATGAATCGGACACAGAAGAGGAAGTGGATGATCTGGAAGAGATTGAACTACCTGCCTTTCACAGGAAGGGGATAATCCATGAGCAACACGCCAGCAGGAAGCCGCGTGACAAGACGTTAAATCCTTTACCTCACCACAGTTGGAAGGAGACTCAGGACAGCGATCCCGTTGTCAGCCATATCAAGGAGCTGATAACTCAGGAAGGTTCCTCCTTGGAGAAGGATGCGCCTGAACAAGCTAAGCAGCTGTGGAATGAGAGAAGCCGGTTGTTCATCTACCGTGAGAAGCTGTGCAGGAGATACGTCAACCCCAGGACCCATGAAATGGTTTGGCAGATCGTAGTTCCCAGAGCAGACATTCAGATGGTGTTAGAAGCCTACCACGATCAAGCGGGACACTTTGGCTGGAAGAAGCTGGAGACCCTGTTGAAGTGTCGTTTCTACTGGGTGGGAATGCGCAGCTCTATTGAGAGATGGTGCCAGAAATGTGGACCCTGTGGCCTCAGAAGAAAAGACTACAGCAGTCAAAAGGCACCCCTGCAACCCATCAAGACGACTCGTCCCTTGGAGATTGTGGCCCTGGACCATGTCAAGTTGTCACCCAGCCGGTCAGGATACTCCTATGCCCTGACTATGGTGGATCACTACTCCAAATTCCTGGTTGTCGCCCCTGTCAAAGATCTGACGGCAGAAACAGCAGCAAAGACGTTCCAAGCGTATTTCTGCAGACCACACGGCTATCCTGAGCAGGTGCTAACTGACCAAGTCCCAGCCTTTGAAGCCGAATTGTTCAAGGAGTTCTGTCACCTGTACGGTGTAAGAAAATAAGAACCACACCGTACCACCCACAAACCAATGGTCTCTGTGAGAAGATGAATCACATCGTCATTGACCTGCTGAAGACTATACCACTCGAAGAGAGGAATGGGTGGCCAGACCTACTACCTGACCTAGTAGATTTGTACAATCACATACCTGTGAGTTTCACCAATTGCACCCCAGCTTATCTAATGCGGGCAAGACCAGGAAAGCTGCCCATGGATCTGGAGCTTGGTGTGGTAGAACCAGACGCAGATGTGACTACTGAGGACTGGGACACCCACAGACAGGTACAGTACAGGAAAGTACAGGCCTGTGTTGAAGATAGTCTTAATCGAGTAAGGATTAATCAAGAAAACCGCTACAAACAAAAGCGCGCCAAAGCTCACAGACAAAGATAGAAGGACTTAAAAATCCTAAAATTTTTTTTAGCAAAAACACAACATGAAAATAGCCTCACCAGATATTGAAAGATGAACAGTGCACTAGCAGGATGCAGCCGGCTCCCACAGATAAAGGCTGGCGCAGCACAGGTGCCCTCCACTGATGAGGACAGCCACCCTATCACAAAAAAGTGATGATAAAGGTATAGGCTGCCTGTGGAAAAACACACAAATAAGGCTTGCTTAGGAGGACAAAAAAGTGCAATGCATAGTGTCTGGATAGCAGCCTATTTATAACGCCCATAATAGAAGGCGGGCTGTTCAGCACTATATATGCATCACACAAAAAACCAGACCATCAAAAAGGAGCCTACCTGCACCCTGCAAAAGATGATAAAAAGTGCAAAAAAAATGCATCTGATAAATGCATCAATGAGGTATTGGTTACTATTTTGGCCAAAGCGATAAGCTCGCAAACCAACGGCAAGGTTCCCCCTTATATTGCGAGTAACTAACTTACATCAATTCAAAGCTCACAGACAAAGATAGAAGGACTTAAAAATCCTAAAAATTTTTTTAGCAAAAACACAAAAATGAAAATAGCCTCACCAGATATTGAAAGATGAACAGTGCACTAGCAGGATGCAGCCGGCTCCCACAGATAAAGGCTGGCGCAGCACAGGTGCCCTCCACTGATGAGGACAGCCACCCTATCACAAAAAGTGATGATAAAGGTATAGGCTGCCTGTGGAAAAACACACAAATAAGGCTTGCTTAGGAGGACAAAAAAGTGCAATGCATATGTGTAGCCCTGGTGGTAGGCACACGCAGTACCCTGGAGAGTGTATGGCGAGACAGCGGCTTAATGCTCAATATGCATTCACTCTACACACACTAGACACACCCTTAGGGTAGTGGAGTATACTCTAGGGAGTGGTCAAGAAGGTATGTGTAGGAGTGATTTTAGTCAGTGAGTCTAGTTCCTGTCTTCGGGCAGTAAGGACGTGGAGAGTCTGCGTCTGGACTACAGTGAGAGAGTCTGTATCTAGAGGGAGGAAGGAGTCTAGATTGCTATCTCATCAGCTTGGAAAGTGGAGTCTGGTATAGGTGTTGAATACACCTTAGTCTGGTCAGAGCTGTGTCTCTCCTCAGCATACATTGAAGGAAAGAACAAGTTGTAACCCAGAAAGTCTTCAGCATTCCTGTCTAGAGGACGGTATCAGGTACAGTGACGTGCTCCTGCCTGTGATAACTGAGCATCTGTGGCTAACTTGATTGGAAGGAAAAAGGAAAGAAGTGACTGCTCGACCCTTGGCTATAAGAGTGCTTATGTTACCAGCGTGGACAAGGCGAAAAGGCAAGTGGATTTATAAGATTTGTGCTTAACGATTGCAGAAGTCCAGCACGTTGTAACCGGTCACTGGGGACCGAAGAGTCACTGTTGTTTCAGGCACAGAGACAGGAAAACCAGGAATCTACCGGACCCTAGGTCGCGGCAGACAAGCCCCTTATAGTCAGTACGTAGCTGGGTCAGGGGAGTGAAGACTTTGGAGTTCTGCAGGACCACGTAAGGATTCAGCTCCTTCACAGGAAGGCCCCTAACACAAAGCTGACTGGGCAGGTACAGCAAGCATTGCTGAAGATTAGAGGGAACTACGCTTCAGGCTGGTTGTCCTCGTTATATTGGAGTTAAAGGAGGCCCCTAACTTGTCCAGCCGCTGCCTCAAAATACACTCTCCGTGGATCAGCCTCCCTGGGACCTGCCTTATCATCTTGCAAGTAAAGGTATGGAAAGACGCTGACCGTGTGAGACTGTGTTCTTTAACCGCACTCGACTTCACTACTCACATAGACTTTGAGGGACCAGTCCCACCTGTAGGGGACCCGACATCTAGCTGCCTCACCATCCCCTCAGAGATCTACAGCAGCGCTGGTACAAATTACCAGAGTACTACAGGTGGCGTCACGAACTGTACATAAATCAATCCCCTGTAAATATATCCCCAACATACGCCAGACCGCCAGGGCCACAGACCGAGCCACAGCTACCTGTGACAACAATCCCCATAGACTTCCATGGGCTCGGCTCTGAGTACCCCATTGCCCTGGTAACCCACAATTGTGGTGGCGGGTCGACACAACAAACTTGGCGTCACGAACAGGATTCGAAACTCGCGAAATTGCGAGCCCTGCGTGCCTAAGAACTTGTTTTTGTTAAAAAGGACTGTTTGCACTTTTGGCGCCAAAATCGCCATTTTTGTCGCCATATTCGCACCCTCAGGCGCTGGAGAAGAAGGTGGGCGTACCTTCGTGGGCGTCTACCCCCCTGTGGCGCGAAGAAAATGCCTGCCCTCTCAAAGTGCTACTACAACATGCGGTCCTGCCCTACAGCAAAGGAGGTCCGCCTCCTCTTCACCTTCCCTGCGAGGAGGAGGAGACGCAAACCCCACCTCCACGGAGGAGACCGGATGTCTCCGCAGAAAGGAAAGAAAATCTTCTGGAACATGATGGAGGCAGGACGTGCGCAGGCCGAGTGGGGCAGCGGAGGAAGGCAGGCCCCGTGCCCCCGCCAAGCTGCCATCAGCATCGGAGACTTATGCAATCCTGCACCTGCAACAGGCGTTGTTAGAGCTTCAGGAGGAGAAACGCACGCCTAAAGAAGTTTCAACCTGGACTGGAGGAGATAGAGAGACGCCGATGTAACCTGCTGAAGTGGCAAATGACGAACACGGCGTCCTCTCCCCTCAACGAACCCCCACGATTCCAAAAACCGAAAAGTCTGCTGCCCAAGGCGAAGGAGCAACCGGAGGCTGCCCCCGAAAGTACCGTTCCTGACCCCACCGGTGAAGCGGTGGAAGCGGAGGAGGTTGAGGAGGTACAGCCAATCCCGGAACGCCCGCCCGGCCAGGAGGCCGCAGCAGATTATCGGTCCCCGGCAGGGACACCGGAGGGGTCCTGTCCGTCACTACCAGATGTGGACTGGGACGAAATGGCGCGCCTGGATGACGTCGCCTACACCGCCCAGTGGGAGCAAGAATGGCAGAGTCGTGAGGAGACGAAGAGGCGCCAGCAGGAGGAAGAGCGGGAAATCCAGAGGAACCGCCAGCGACAATATGCCGAGCTGATTGCCGACAAGGGGAACTGTCCGTCGCGACAAAGGTACCTTACGGGAACCGCGGCGGCGGGGGTGTGTGGCTGAGTTCCAGCTCCGGAAGGGCTGGGGCTTTATCCGTGAACCGGGCCTCTACCCAGCGGTCTTCGTTAGCAGGCGTGACGTGGAATCTCACTTGCCACAAGGCCATCCCGGGAGGGACTTAGTGAACGGAGATATAGTCACCTATACGCGGCATTGGGGAATGAAGGGGTGGTATGCCCTGAACGTCGCCATCGTCCGCGACCCCGTCCCAGACGCAGGTACCGTCACCATTACCACCGCGTCCCCGTTTCCAGCTCAAGCAGCGTCCGGCCGTGCCCCAGCATCGCCCCCTTCAAAGTCATCGCAACATGCGACCCAAAGTGCATCACGAGTTAGAGCCACCTCCACATCGCCACATGCGACCCAGTCTAGATCGCAAACCCTGACGCGGTCTATATCATTAACAGTAATTGAGACGCAATCGGTGTCATGTGGAGAGACTGAACCAGTTGCGCCCCTAGAGGTTCGCACCAGAACTGTTGCGACCCAGACCCTGATCGCAGCACATGATTTGCTGGTCTTGGGATCAAGGGCACATTGCATCGTTCCAGCCCCCGGCGTGGAAAATGTAGTGGAAAAAGTATTTGCAGAAAATGAATAGATAAGTAAAGAGTTGTGAGATCCCTATCGGATCTACCACAAGTAGAAAGCAGAAAGTTTAAAATGTTTTTGAAAAAGTTTTGCACAGGTTATATATAATGAATATATATTTCTAGTTATAGAATGCCCGGCTGGGTAATTGGTAAATGATAGATGATAATTGATAATTGATATATGATAAACAGTTGCACTTTGATAATGTGATTTATTATGTCTTTCTTTACAAATGGACTTTTGAGGTTAAGGACTATGCTAACCCGGAACTTTCTTGTACATAGTTGCGCTTTGGTGCCCTATCTTGGTTTTACAAAAACCATCCATAACTACCTCTGAAAAACAAAACCCGTATGGTGTGGCACTGAGTGAGGTCTGCAATTGGACGTCCTGCAGCCCACCCAGGACCCACGTTGAAGGTTTGGTGCGGGTCCTTCACAAGTATATTGTAAATTTATTTATTGAATGCCATTTGATACTATTTGTATTTTTGTATTAAAGTTTGTAACGTTCAAAGTATTCTTACCTCCCGGATGGGAAGATGTTATTGTTAAATGTTATTGCATAAACAAAATGTCTTTTGTATTTCACAGCCCGGGAGTGCTGTCGTTTACCATGGGGGAATGTGTAGCCCTGGTGGTAGGCACACGCAGTACCCTGGAGAGTGTATGGCGAGACAGCGGCTTAATGCTCAATATGCATTCACTCTACACACACTAGACACACCCTTAGGGTAGTGGAGTATACTCTAGGGAGTGGTCAAGAAGGTATGTGTAGGAGTGATTTTAGTCAGTGAGTCTAGTTCCTGTCTTCGGCAGTAAGGACGTGGAGAGTCTGCGTCTGGACTACAGTGAGAGAGTCTGTATCTAGAGGGAGGAAGGAGTCTAGATTGCTATCTCATCAGCTTGGAAAGTGGAGTCTGGTATAGGTGTTGGAATACACCTTAGTCTGGTCAGAGCTGTGTCATCTCCTCAGCATACATTGAAGGAAAGAACAAGTTGTAACCCAGAAAGTCTTCAGCATTCCTGTCTAGAGGACGGTATCAGGTACAGTGACGTGCTCCTGCCTGTGATAACTGAGCATCTGTGGCTAACTTGATTGGAAGGAAAAGGAAAGAAGTGACTGCTCGACCCTTGGCTAGTAAGAGTGCTTATGTTACCAGCGTGGACAAGGCGAAAGGCAAGTGGATTTATAAGATTTGTGCTTAACGGATTGCAGAAGTCCAGCACGTTGTAACCGGTCACTGGGGACCGAAGAGTCACTGTTGTTTCAGGCACAGAGACAGGAAAACCAGGAATCTACCGGACCCTAGGTCGCGGCAGACAAGCCCCTTATAGTCAGTACGTAGCTGGGGTCAGGGGGAGTGAAGACTTTGGAGTTCTGCAGGACCACGTAAGGATTCAGCTCCTTCACAGGAAGGCCCCTAACACAAAGCTGACTGGGCAGGTACAGCAAGCATTGCTGAAGATTAGAGGGAACTACGCTTCAGGCTGGTTGTCCTCGTTATATTGGAGTTAAAGGAGGCCCCTAACTTGTCCAGCCGCTGCCTCAAAATACACTCTCCGTGGATCAGCCTCCCTGGGACCTGCCTTATCATCTTGCAAGTAAAGGTATGGAAAGACGCTGACCGTGTGAGACTGTGTTCTTTAACCGCACTCGACTTCACTACTCACATAGACTTTGAGGGACCAGTCCCACCTGTAGGGGACCCGACATCTAGCTGCCTCACCATCCCCTCAGAGATCTACAGCAGCGCTGGTACAAATTACCAGAGTACTACAGGTGGCGTCACGAACTGTACATAAATCAATCCCCTGTAAATATATCCCCAACATACGCCAGACCGCCAGGGCCACAGACCGAGCCACAGCTACCTGTGACAACAATCCCCATAGACTTCCATGGGCTCGGCTCTGAGTACCCCATTGCCCTGGTAACCCACAATTGTGGTGGCGGGTCGACACACATAGTGTCTGGATAGCAGCCTATTTATAACGCCCATAATAGAAGGCGGGCTGTTCAGCACTATATATGCATCACACAAAAAACCAGACCATCAAAAAGGAGCCTACCTGCACCCTGCAAAAGATGATAAAAAGTGCAAAAAAAATGCATCTGATAAATGCATCAATGAGGTATTGGTTACTATTTTGGCCAAAGCAGATAAGCTCGCAAACCAACGGCAAGGTTCCCCATTATATTGCGAGTAACTAACTTACATCAATTCAAAGCTCACAGACAAAGATAGAAGGACTTAAAAATCCTAAAAAATTTTTTAGCAAAAACACAACATGAAAATAGCCTCACCAGATATTGAAAGATGAACAGTGCACTAGCAGGATGCAGCCGGCTCCCACAGATAAAGGCTGGCGCAGCACAGGTGCCCTCCACTGATGAGGACAGCCACCCTATCACAAAAAAGTGATGATAAAGGTATAGGCTGCCTGTGGAAAAACACACAAATAAGGCTTGCTTAGGAGGACAAAAAAGTGCAATGCATAGTGTCTGGATAGCAGCCTATTTATAACGCCCATAATAGAAGGCGGGCTGTTCAGCACTATATATGCATCACACAAAAAACCAGACCATCAAAAAGGAGCCTACCTGCACCCTGCAAAAGATGATAAAAAGTGCAAAAAAATGCATCTGATAAATGCATCAATGAGGTATTGGTTACTATTTTGGCCAAAGCAGATAAGCTCGCAAACCAACGGCAAGGTTCCCCATTATATTGTGAGTAACTAACTTACATCAATTCAAAGCTCACAGACAAAGATAGAAGGACTTAAAAATCCTAAAAAATTTTTTAGCAAAAACACAACATGAAAATAGCCTCACCAGATATTGAAAGATGAACAGTGCACTAGCAGGATGCAGCCGGCTCCCACAGATAAAGGCTGGCGCAGCACAGGTGCCCTCCACTGATGAGGACAGCCACCCTATCACAAAAAAGTGATGATAAAGGTATAGGCTGCCTGTGGAAAAACACACAAATAAGGCTTGCTTAGGAGGACAAAAAAGTGCAATGCATAGTGTCTGGATAGCAGCCTATTTATAACGCCCATAATAGAAGGCGGGCTGTTCAGCACTATATATGCATCACACAAAAAACCAGACCATCAAAAAGGAGCCTACCTGCACCCTGCAAAAGATGATAAAAAGTGCAAAAAAATGCATCTGATAAATGCATCAATGAGGTATTGGTTACTATTTTGGCCAAAGCAGATAAGCTCGCAAACCAACGGCTGCGCCAGCCTTTATCTGTGGGAGCCGGCTGCATCCTGCTAGTGCACTGTTCATCTTTCAATATCTGGTGAGGCTATTTTCATGTTGTGTTTTTGCTAAAAAATTTTTTAGGATTTTTAAGTCCTTCTATCTTTGTCTGTGAGCTTTGAATTGATGTAAGTTAGTTACTCACAATATAATGGGGAACCTTGCCGTTGGTTTGCGAGCTTATCTGCTTTGGCCAAAATAGTAACCAATACCTCATTGATGCATTTATCAGATGCATTTTTTTGCACTTTTTATCATCTTTTGCAGGGTGCAGGTAGGCTCCTTTTTGATGGTCTGGTTTTTTGTGTGATGCATATATAGTGCTGAACAGCCCGCCTTCTATTATGGGCGTTATAAATAGGCTGCTATCCAGACACTATGCATTGCACTTTTTTGTCCTCCTAAGCAAGCCTTATTTGTGTGTTTTTTCACAGGCAGCCTATACCTTTATCATCACTTTTTTGTGATAGGGTGGCTGTCCTCATCAGTGGAGGGCACCTGTGCTGCGCCAGCCTTTATCTGTGGGAGCCGGCTGCATCCTGCTAGTGCACTGTTCATCTTTCAATATCTGGTGAGGCTATTTTCATGTTGTGTTTCAACAAAAGCGCGCCAGCTGAACCTTTCACACCTGGTGAAGTCGTACTAAAAAGAAAGAGAAGATTACACAAACTCGACGATCAATGGGAAAGAGAGCCCTACATCATACAGAGTTCCAGGTTTGATAACAAGAAGACGTGCATAATAAGCAAGGATGGAGGAAAAACGACTGCAACTGTGTCCAGAGACCACCTGAAGTTGTGTCCGGACCCATTAAAGCTTCGTGAGGAAGAACCTGTTGTCAATCAGGAAGAGAGTGATGAAGCAGTCATACATACAGATTTGGGAGATTTACCTGCAGATTGGCCCAGAATTGGAGACGCTGTAATCATTCCCGTGCTTCAATTCTATCCACCTCAAGAAGAACCTCTACAACCAGTTGTTGCAGTAGAGTCAGTACCAGAGGAACCTGCCCCAGCAGAACCTCAACAAGTGGAACCCCAAGAAGTCGAACCTCAGGAAGAAGGATCCCCTGCAGAAGTCGAGCCAGTTCACCCAGCTCCCAGTGTGCTTGCCAGTCCAGTAGCGAGATTAAGGCACTTTCACTTTCACGCAGACCAGACAGGGAAACTGCTACCTCACAGGTCATTGCACCACGCAGATCAGAACGTAGCACAAAAGGAAACATCCCTGCCAGGTTTAGTGATTAGTTCTACCCTGAGTAAATGTAGATAATTGTTTAGAGTCACTGTACATAAATGTATATATCTTTGTTTATACTATGCTTTATTATATAGATATTTATTATCCTGTTTTTCCCTTGGAACAAGTGAATGGACATTAATTTTACTCGTTTTCTCTACTCCTTTTTGAGCATTCCTTTTCCAAAAGAGACTGGGACTTTTAAGGTTGCTCAATTCCTCAACTCTTCATTATGCTAATGTATATAGTTATTTGTTTATTGTTATGAAACCGTTCAAGAGTGCCTTACCTCCTGCAAAGGAAGAATTGTTTTTGATATGTTATTGTTTTGTTACCTGTTTTTGTATTTCAGCCCCGGAGTGCTGAGTTTTACTAGGGGGAATGTGGAGCCCAGCTGTGACTGAAGCCACATCTTCCAGAGGGGTGCACTGACAGAGGATCCCACTAGAGGTCATTACACACCCACACACGCAGCTCATCCTAAAAGACCAGTAGAGGGAGCTGTGATAGGCATATAAAAACCAGTTTTTAGTTTCACTTTGCCTCAGATAAGATCAGACTTCCAGAGACTGTCAGACAGACAGATTGTCTGCTTGGAGAGTTCAGTCAGAGCTCAGGCAGAGAGCAGAGCAGCTCAGCGCAGTTCAGTCTGCTAGTGGAGTCTAGTAGAGAGTGACACAGAGAAGTCACTCCAGCCTATTCAGAGCTGAATTAAGTGTGGCTCTGAGGCAAGCGTGCCGACGCTTGGAGAGCGGCGAAGAGGCAGCTCACCAACTGCCAGCGTGTGTGATCATAGGAGGACCTAGATAGGTCGAAGGCGAGTGGAATTTAATGAGACAGAGGAGCCTTAATAGCTCATCTCAGCAAGTATTGCCGGACACTGGGATCCGAGCCTATAGGGATCTCCACGACCCAATAGGAGAACACCAGAGTTCCTGGAGGACTACAAGTCCCAGGAGTACCACCGCGCTGATACGTAGCAGGATCAGGAGGACGGAGTCCGGCTCGGCCAGGCCATCCAGGACCCTGTTCTTTCAGAGAGAAGATCCAATAACAAAGTCAGCCAGGTATAAGACAGAGACTAAGCTAGGCCCAGCTACACGCAGGCCAGACATGGGCGTACCCACCGTGGGGCAGGGGGGCCGTTGCCCCCCCCTAGGAGCAGGGGCGCGCCGTGCCAAGATGAGGCCATCGCATCAGCCGGCCCTTTAAAAGGTGCTTCTGGGCTGGCTGCGACTCACATACTAGACTGTATGGGCTCTTTCCAGCGGTGTGACATTGTTCCCGGGGGCGTGTTCTGCAAAGCCAGGAAGCCAGGAAGAGAAGCCGTGTGCTTGCTGCAGGAGGGAAATCTGAGGTCAGTCAGAGTCCTCAGTGACATAGGAGGATTTATTAATTAATGGGTTGATGTCTCCTTATCTACAGTAATATATACCTGACAGGAGCCTGTACAGTCTATATCTACAGTCTGTAGATATAGACTGTATGGGCTCCTGTCAGGTATATATTATTGTAGATACAGACTGTATGGGCTCCTGTCAGGTATATATTACTGTAGATATAGACTGTACGGGCTCCTGTCAGGTATATATTACTATAGATATAGACTGTACAGGCTCCTGTCAGGTATATATTACTGTAGATATAGACTGTATGGGCTGCTGTCAGGTATATATTACTGTAGATATAGACTGTAAGGCTCCTGTCAGGTATATATTACTGTAATATAGACTGTATGGGCTCCTGTCAGGTATATATTACTGTATATAGACTGTACAGGGCTCCTGTCAGGTTATATTACTGTATATATACTGTACAGGCTCCTGTCAGGTATATATTACTGTAATATAGACTGTAGGGCTCCTGTCAGGTTATATTACTGTAGATATAGACTGTAGGGCCCTGTCAGTTATATTACTGTATATATAGACTGTACGGGCTCCGTCAGGTTTATTTACAATTAATATAGACTGTAGGGCCCTGTCAGTTATATTACAGTAATATAGACCTGACAGGGCCCTGTCAGTATATATTACTTAGATATAGACTGTAGGGCTCCTGTCAGTTATATTACTGTAATATAACTGTAGGGCTCCTATCAGTTATATTACATGTAATATATACGTACGGGCTCCTGTACAGGTATATATTACATTAATATATACTGTACGGGCTCGTACAGGTATATATACTGTAGATATACCTGTATGGAGCCCTGTCAGGTATATATTACAGTAATATAACTGTAAGGACCCTGTCAGTTATATTACTGTAGATATAGACTGTATGGGCTCCTGTACAGGTCTATATTACGTAATATATAGACTGTAGGGCCCTGTCAGTATATATCTACTAGTAATTAGTATACTGTACGGGCTCTGTCAGGTATATATTACGTAGATATAGACTGTACGGGCTCCTGTCAGTTATATTACTGTAATATATAGACTGTAAGGGCTCCTCAGTCTATATTACGTATATAAAGACTGACGGGCTCCTCGTCATAATTACTAGTAGATATACTGTACAAGCTCCAGTCAGTTTATATTACAGTAATATAAAACCTGACAGAGCCCATACAGTCTATATATCTACAATAATATATACCTGACAGGAGCCCATACAGTCTATATCTACAGTAACATATACCTGACAGGAGCTCATACAGTCTATATCTACAGTAATATATACCTGACAGGAGCCCGTACAGTCTATATCTACAGTAATATATACCTGACAGGAGCTCGTACAGTCTATATCTACAGTAATATATACCTGACAGGAGCCTTACAGTCTATATCTACAATAATATATACCTGACAGGAGCCCTACAGTCTATATCTACAGTAATATATACCTGACAGGAGCCCGTACAGCTAGATCTAACTAGTAATATATACCTGACAGGAGCCCATACAGTCTATATCTACAGTAATATATACCTGACAGGAGCCCTACAGTCTATATCTACAGTAATATATACCTGACAGGAGCCATACAGTCTATATCTACAGTAATATATACCTGACAGGAGCCTGTACAGTCTATATCTACAGTAATATATACCTGACAGGAGCCGTACAGTCTATATCTACATAATATATACCTGACAGGAGCCCATACAGTCTATATCTACAGTAATATATACCTGACAGGAGCCCTACAGTCTATATCTACAGTAATATATACCTGACAGGAGCCCATACAGTCTATATCTACAGTAATATATACCTGACAGGAGCCAGTACAGTCTATATCTACAGTAATCATATACCTGACAGGAGCCGTACAGTCTATATCTACAGTAATATATACCTGACAGGAGCCCGTACAGTCTATATCTACAGTAATATATACCTGACAGGAGCCGTACAGTCTATATCTACAATAATATATACCTGACAGGAGCCCATACAGTCTATATCTACAGAATATATACCTGACAGGAGCCCTACAGTCTATATCTACAATAATATATACCTGACAGGAGCCGTACAGTCTATATCTACAGTAATATATACCTGACAGGAGCCGTACAGTCTATATCTACATAATATATACCTGACAGGAGCCGTACAGTCTATATCTACAGTAATATATACCTGACAGGAGCCGTACAGTCTATATCTACAAAATATATACCTGACAGGAGCCCATACAGTCTATATCTACAGAATATATACCTGACAGGAGCCCGTACAGTCTATATCTACAGTAATATATACCTGACAGGAGCCCGTACAGTCTATATCTACAGTAATATATACCTGACAGGAGCCCATACAGTCTATATCTACAGTATATATACCTGACAGGCTCGTACAGTCTATATCTACAATAATATATACCTGACAGGAGCCCGTAAGTCATTACTACAGTAATAATACCTGACAGGAGCTCGTACAGTCTATATCTACAGTAATATATACCTGACAGGAGCCCTACAGTCTATATCTACAATAGTATTTATCTGACAGGAGCCCATACATTCTATATCTACAGTAATATATACCTGACAGGAGCCCATACAGTCTATATCTACAGCAATATATTCCTGACAGGAGCCCATACAGTCTATATCTACAGTAATATATACCTGACAGGAGCTCGTACAGTCTATATCTACAATAATATATACCTGACAGGAGCCCGTACAGTCTATATCTACAGTAATATATACCTGACAGGAGCTCGTACAGTCTATATCTACAATAATATATACCTGACAGTAGCCCATACAGTCTATATCTACAGTAATATATATACCTGACAGGAGCCCGTACAGTCTATATCTACAGTAATATATACCTGACAGGAGCCCATACAGTCTATATCTACAGTAATATATACCTGACAGGAGCCTGTACAGTCTATATCTACAGTAATATATACCTGACAGGAGCCTGTACAGTCTATATCTACAATAATATATACCTGACAGGAGCCCATACAGTCTATATCTACAGTAATATATACCTGACAGGAGCCCGTACAGTCTATATCTACAGTAATATATACCTGACAGGAGCCCATACAGTCTATATCTACAGTAATATATACCTGACAGGAGCCCATACAGTCTATATCTACAGTAAATATACCTGACAGGAGCCCATACAGTCTATATCTACAATAAATATTACCTGACAGGAGCCCATACAGTCTATATCTACAGTAATATATACCTGACAGGAGCCCGTACAGTCTATATCTACAGTAATATATACCTGACAGGAGCCTGTACAGTCTATATCTACAGTAATAATATACCTGACAGGAGCCCGTACAGTCTATATCTACAGTAATATATACCTGACAGGAGCCCGTACAGTCTATATCTACAGTAATGTATACCTGACAGGAGCCCGTACAGTCTATATCTACAGTAATATATACCTGACAGGAGCCCATACAGTCTATATCTACAATAATATATACCTGACAGGAGCCATACAGTCTATATCTACAGTAATATATACCTGACAGGAACCTGTACAGTCTATATCTACAGTAATATATACCTGACAGGAGCCTGTACAGTCTATATCTACAGTAATATATACCTGACAGGAGCCCATACAGTCTATATCTACAGTAATATATACCTGACAGGAGCCCATACAGTCTATATCTACAGTAATATATACCTGACAGGAGCCCGTACAGTCTATATCTACTGTAATATATACCTGACAGGAGCCCGTACAGTCTATATCTTCAGTAATATACTGTATATCTGACATACAGAGACTGGGCTGGGGCTGATGTATATACAGGTGCTGGTCTGGGGCACATTATTAAAAGAAGGAGACAATGATGGGGCATATTACTACAAGAAGGGGACAATGATGGGGCATATTTCAGGGTGGAATCTACTTGCATTCCATGCTTAAATCTATCTATCTATCTATCTATCTATCTATCTATCTATCTATCTATCTATCTATCTAAAAAGAAGAAAATTAGAGCAGCACAAAGAAAGAGTCCTGGTGCAGAGCCTCCCAGGCAAATACCAAACATCAATTATAGAAGTCCAGACAAATTGGAGGCAGCACACCGTTTGTAGTGAATAAAAAGCTATTTAATAAGACCAAAAGGCGACGTTTTGGTCCAAACAACAGAACCTTTCTCAAGGCTTGAGAAAGGTTTGTGTTGCTTGGACCGAAATGTCGCCTTTTGACCTTATTAAATAGCTTTTTTTTTCACTACAAACTATGTGCTGCCTCCAATTTGTCTGGTTTTCTATCTATCTATCTATCTATCTATCTATCTATCTATCTATCTATCTATCTATCTATCTATCTATCTATCTATCTTTCATTTTTTTTTCCCCAAAGATCAATCCAATTGCTGTGTTTAGAAAGGGCAGTGTGAATGGCTCAGTGTCAGTGTGTGATAAACACGCATGAGCTTGAAGTCCCCCTGCTGAACAGAAGAGAAGACTGCAAAGGTAAGCCTAAAATCAATAAATTGTTTACATAATAGGATTGATCATGGTGGTATTTCTCCTTGTATGTGATATTATTGGTCTTGGTATAAGGAATTATGTTGTGTATGGCGTTCATTTTCGTTTTATTCACATTTTTTGTTCTTATATTTTACAACCTGAACGACCATGGCTTGCCCCCCCCTAGTTTTGATCCTGGGTACGCCCATGAGGCCAGAACTTATTACAAGAAAGGGAGAGAACAGGAGGCTACACACCTATCAAGTGGAGGAATCTGGATGTGCACCCTTCACCCTACAGTGCTCCGGGACATACCTGCAACAACATCAGTAAAGGTATGCAAAGAGACTGCATTGTGTGTGACTGACTTCTTATCTGCACCCTGGATCACCATAGACTTTGAGGGACCAGTCCCACCTGTGGGGGACTTAACATCTAGCTGCCATAACATCCCCTCCGAGATCTACCCTGCAGCGCTGGTCAATCAGATCAGAAACCACAGGTGGCGTCACGAACTATTACTATAATCCCCTGTAAATACCCCCCCATTGCATGACCGCCCAGGGCCACGGACCGAGTCCAGCTGCCAGTGACATCTCCCATAGAAATCGACGGGCTCGGTGTCGAGTACCCCATAACCCTGGTACAATGTGGTGCGCGTCAGTTATCTCAGAACATCTTGACTGTTAGTTCCCAACGAATGTGGAAAGTGACTCTTGGAGTGAGCATGAAATCAGTCTGGCGGAAGGTCCTGATAGCCGCTCTGGACAGAGTTTATGAAGGAACAGAAGGAAGGGGACTACAGTTATCAGAACATCGAGTTAACTGAAAACGGTCAGTGAGCTGTGGAAGGAAGGAAGCTGACGACTACAACTACTGCTACCCGTGCTTATGTTAAGGGTGAGAGTAGGGCGACGGGCGAGTGGTGACCAAAGGGAAGAGTGACATAGGTGACATAGCACCTCCACTCTGCTTAACCGGACGCCGGGTCCGAAGCCTTGCTAGAACCTTCACGGCTAGTAGGAGAAAACCGGAATCCCTGCTGGACTTCAAGTCACAGAGGGTGCCCTATAGTGCTGGTATGTAACGGGGGCCAGGGAGAACAGGAGTCTAGCGGGACGCTGCATATAAAGACTTAGTTCTTGCCAAAAGAAGGCTCCACCACAATGTCGGCCGGGCGTAGCTGTTCTATTCAGAGTTAAACTTGACTTCAAGCAAGTTAGGACTCACACACATTAAAGAGAAAGGAGGCCTTAAACCTACTCGGTGATTACCTGGATGTGCATCCTCCACCCTGAGCAGCTTCCCGGGACATACCTGCTACCATCATCAGTAAAGGTATGGAAAGAGACTGATTTGTGTGTGACTGACTTATTGCCTGCACCCTGCACTACCATAGACTTTGAGGGAACAGTCTCACCTGTGGGAGACTTAACATCTTGTTGCCCAGTAACATCCCCTCAGAAGATTAACCCTGCAGCGCTGGTCACCTTGATCAGAAGCCACAGGTGGAGATGGATTAAAAGCAGATATTAATAACCTGGGAAGCTCCATGGGTATTTCCCCCTTCCCAAATATCTGACACCAGCCATCGGCTATCCCTCTGCTGGTTACGAAAATTGCGCTGGAGCCCATGCCGTTTTTTCTGAAAAATCATTTATTAAATACATGTACAGTAAGCTGCACACACTGTACACGGGCTGGCCACCAGATGTTGCACCTGTACCTGCTTACAGAGAGACTCCATCAGCTGCGACATGAACTGGGTCCCTCGGTCGGTGAGCATTTCCTTGGGAAACCCCACTCTGGAGAAAATCTCCAGTAAGGCAGTGGCCACTTTGTCAGCCCGAATGGACGACAAAGCTACCGCCTCCGGGTACCGGGTGGCATAGTCCACTACCGTTAGTATGAAGCATTTCCCGGAGGGAACCTCCCTTATATAAGACCAGTCAGTAACACCTGATCGCCAATCTTCACAATCTTCATTGGATAGTTCAGTACTGACGGAAGTGTCGCGTCATGGGGGGCGGGGCTTGGAGCGCCGGACCGGAAGTCGGGAGCCGGCCGGCTTTTTTCTTCTCTATACCGCCGGGCATCGTAGCCCGGCTCCGGAGAGACGGATGGTCGTGCCGGGGGACGCTGGGGCGTGGAGCTGCGTCTGGGGGGGCGGGCTAGACCCGGGGAGGGGTGGGGGCGGATCCCTGGCCACCTTACTGCTCGTCCGGATATCCGGGGGTGATAATTGAAAAGGGGCCTGACCTGCTGCACATGTGCTTCTGATCCACTATGGAGGGGTCAGAAGCTCCCGAGGAGCAGCAGGTGGTTCTGCAGGAGCAGAAAAAACATGAGTCAAGTAGGCCTTGCACACGGCCTCAATTAAAGACCAAGCCACGCGGTTAGTCCAACCGGAAGGATTCCTCCAGGGCAGTGGAGGCATCATCATCAGCTGGTTCCCCCCGTGATCCAGTACCTATTACTGCTGCTGGCAGGTAAGAGATCTTCGTGACAAACACCCGGTGATGCAGTTTTTGTTTTTCCCCCCTTATGTTCCCATTAGCAGGGGAAGAAGTGTGCGGGAAAATCGAAGCATAGGGAATGTGCCCTCTGCAGCCAACCCCTGCCTGACGCTTACCCTAAAAGATTGTGTCAGCCTTGTGTACGACAGACGGTAGGAAAAAAGGGGAGGGTGATAGTCCCTGACTGAAAGGTGACACTACCTTACATTTCCCCCGCCTCCTACAGGTAGCAGAAGAAACCCCTGACTTTACTTCAACCCTGAGAGACATGATTAGGACAGAAGTGAAGGACTCTTGGAAATCCATTTCTCAAAGGGAGTCTTCTAAGACGAAACAGGGAGCAAAAGTTTTGGACTCTGATTCCCCAGCTGGGCCTAGTGGGGGCGAAGGCTCCCTAGGGTCCACTTCTTCGTCATCTTCCCACTCATCTTCCTCGTCAGAGGAGGATTCTACTAGATTTTGCTTTCCCCTAGACCAAACGGACAGATTAGTCAAGGCGGTCAGATCCACCATGGGGATAGAAGATTCGAGGCCTGAGCGGTCTGTACAGGACTTTATGTTTGGAGGGTTAGACCAGAAGAAACGTAGGTCCTTTGATAAAATTCGGAACCTGATAATAAAGAATGGAAGAACCCAGAAAAAAGGGGTTCATTGGCTCCGGCATTTAAACGTAGATACCCCTTTGAAGATCCAGTGGTGGATAAATGGGATAAGGCTCCAAAATTAGATGCGGCGGTGGCTAAAGCCTCCAAAAAATCCTCCATACCTTTCGAGGACATGGGTAGCTTAAAAGATCCGCTAGATAAGAAAGCGGACTCTTTTTTAAAAGGTACTTGGGAGATGTCGGCGGGAGCCCTGAGACCAGCAGTGGTGGCCACCTGCACAGCCAGATCCGTGATGGTCTGGTTGGACCAGCTAAGATCTCATATGGGAGATGGAGCCTCCTGGGAGTCCATGTTAAAGTCACTAACAATAATTCAAAGTGCAGCGGCTTTTTTGGCGGATTCTTCGGCGGACTCTGTCAGGATGGCTGCCAGGGCTGCGGGTATGTCAAATGCAGCGCGAAGAGCGCTATGGCTGAAGTGTTGACAGGGAGATATTCAGGCCAGATCCCGCCTCTGTTCTATCCTTTGTGAGGGCGAATACTTGTTTGGTCCTGTCCTGGACGAACTTTTGGAAAAGGCAGGGGATGATAAGAAAAAATTCCCCAGTGTTCCGAATCCCTCATATAAACGGCCCTTTGGCAGAAAGAGATTCAACCATAGAAGATCGTCCAGGGAGCGAGGCAGATGGGACGATAGAAAGAGGAGAGGTACGGGATATATGTTCAAAGGCCCGTCTCGAGAAACCAAGAAGACTTCCCAATGACTAGCGGCTCCGGTAGGAGGTAGATTGTCAGCCTTCTACCCGGCCTGGTCTCGAATTTCCAACAGCAGATGGATTCTGGGCCTAGTGGCTTCAGGACTCCGGTTAGAGTTTTCCAAGGTACCTCAGGATACCTTTAAAATTACTCCCACATGGTCTTCCTCATCAGAACAGGCGGCATTGGAGACAGAAATTCAAGATTTATGCCATAAGAAAGTCCTTGTGGAGGTACCAGCAATGGAAAGGGGTAGAGGCTTCTACTCCACTCTATTTTTAGTCCGGAAGCCAGACGGCTCCTTCAGGACGATAATTAACTTAAAAGCCTTAAACAAATTCCTGGTAGTACGGCCGTTTAAGATGGAGACCATTAATTCCACAATAAAATTATTATTTGAAAACTGTTTCATGGTGGTATTGGACTTGAAAGATGCCTATTACCATGTCCCTATTCATGCAGACCATCAGCGCTTTCTTAGAGTGGCAGTCAGGTTGAAAGGCTCTTTCGTTCGGTCTCGCAGTCGCCCCTCGGGTATTCACAAAAGTTGTAGCGGAAGTGATGGCCCACCTGCGAGAGTTTCAAATACTGATAATTCCCTACCTCGATGACTTCCTTATTATAGGCGAAACAGCGGACCATTGTCGGGAACAGTTACATAGAGCAATATCTGCCCTAGAACGATTGGGGAGGCTTCTAAACGTCAAGAAATCTCGATTACAGCCCATTAGAGTACATCAGTTTTTGGGCCTAATTTTAGATTCTCAAAATCAAAAATGCCGGCTTCCACCCGAAAAATTAATACGCTTGCGTTATCAGGTCCTAAATGCTTCCAATAACCCCGCCATGTCCCTCAGGAAAGCCATGTCCTTGTTGGGCTCACTTTCCTCCTGCATCCCTGCGGTGCAATGGGCACGGTTACATGCTAGGACTCTACAGTGGGAGGTCTTACAGTATGATAAAAGTTCAGGGGGTTGCTTGGAAAGCCAGCTGACCTTATCCCGAGCCACAATAAAATCTCTGGAGTGGTGGTTGGATGAACGTAACTTATCCAGGGGGGTGCCCTGGGAGTTTAATGTAACCCGGGTGGTCACCACAGATGCAAGTCCCTCCGGTTGGGGGGCTCATATGGGTGATTCTATAGTGCAGGGCCTATGGGAACACCATCAGGTGCACATGTCCTCTAACCTGAAAGAACTATCAGCGGTAGAACTGGCAGTAAAAAGACTCCTTATCTATCTACAGGGTCATCATGTGCGAATTCTGTCCGACAACCAGGTCGCAGTAGCCTATATCAACCATCAGGGTGGCACTCGATCCAGACCTCTCATGCAAGCAACAGAGCGCCTGTTTCACCTAGCGGAAAGACATTGTCTATCTTTAACAGCGCTACATATAAAAGGAAAGGAAAACACCACGGCAGATTTTTTAAGCCGCCACCTTCTAAGACAAGGGGAGTGGTCGCTAAAAAAGGTAATCTTTGACCTAATTGTACAGAGATGGGGGCAGCCAAGGTAGATCTGTTCGCCACCAGAAAAAACAAAATGGTGAAACAATTCTGTTCCCTGAACCTCAGAGAGAGGCCGCTGGCGGTAGACGCTTTTCTGATAGAATGGGACTTTGCACTAGCTTACGCCTTTCCTCCCTTGTTTCTGATACCTCTAGTGATCAGGAAGATCAGAAACGACAAAGCAAGAGTGATTTTGATCGCGCCCTTTTGGCCCAAGAGGGCATGGTTCTCAAGCCTCAAAGCTATGTCAATAGCCGACCCATGGGTCCTACCGGACATTCCGGATCTCCTATCCCAGGGCCCAGTGTACCATCCTCAGGTGGCTGGCCTACATCTAACGGCGTGGAATTTAAGCGGTCATTGTTGAAAGACAAAGGGTTTTCTCAAGATTTGATAAGTACCCTCCTTAAGAGTAGGAAGGAAATTACAACAAAAATTTATGCCAGAACGTGGAAGAGATTTTTACAGGACTCAGAAATTGTAGCTAGGGAATCAGTCCCAATACCTCAGATCCTAGAGTTTCTACAAAAAGGCTTAAAAAGGGGTCTTTCCACCAGTACCCTTAAAGTACAGGTTTCTGCCCTTGGAGCCCTTTTTAGCTGTGACATAGCCAGAAACTATTGGATCAGTAGATTTATCAAAGCGGCAGCTAGGTCCAGGCCTATAGTTAAGAATTGTTTACCCCCTGGGATTTAAACCTAGTGCTCACAGCCATGACAGAGGCCCCATTTGAACCTATTTCAGTTGCCTCGATTAAAACCCTCTCCATCAAGGTAGCCTTCTTAGTGGCTCTAACATCAGCACGAAGGGTGAGTGACATTCAGGCTCTCTCTAGGCTTCCTCCATATACTCAAATTCAGGACGATAGAGTGATACTCAGAGCTGATCCGGCATACCTACCTAAGGTGGCTTCCACCTTCCATAGAACTCAGGAGATAGTCCTTCCATCATTCCTGCCCAATCCGAGTAACCAAAAAGAGGAGAAGCTCCATACATTAGATGTGAGGAGATGTCTCTTAGAGTATCTAGCGATAACCGACCCCTGGAAAAAAGATAACGCCTTATTTGTTTCCTTCCAAGACCCCAGGAAGGCCTGTAGAGTATCAAGGGCCACACTAGCTAGATGGATCAGGGACGCCATATCGTTAGCATATACCTCAAAAGGTAGACAGGCACCAGACAAACTGAGGGCACATTCCACTCGAGCCGTGGCTACCTCGTGGGCAGAGAGGTCGGAAGTCTCCATCGACCAGATATGAAAGGCCGCTACTTGGTCCTCTCCAAGCACATTCTTTAACCATTATAGATTAGATTTGGGTTCTTCCTCTGATCTCTCTTTTGGAGTAAGGGTGCTGCAGGCTGTAGTCCCTCCCTGAGTAGTTATTACTCTCTGTAATTCTCTCGGTGGGGGCTGTCATGTGCTTCGAATAAAGTTTTAGTTACTTACCGTTAACGGTATTTTTTGAAGACCATGACAGCACCCTGGTATTCCCTCCCTTTTACCTCAAATGCGCGCACTTCTTCTTCTTATAAGTTTCACATACAGTATAATATTGAAATGCATTAAGTGTTGTATAAAATTTTGTTTGATTGTCATTAACTTTGGTGGTCCTCTGTGCTCTGTAAACCAACTGATGCGTGGGGAGAGTTGCCGCCCTTTTGTATCTGTAGGTTTCCTGTTCCTGAAGGGCGGATCCCCTCTCTCGGTGGGTGCT
The DNA here is from genome assembly GCA_033576555.1 of Oophaga sylvatica. Taxonomy (NCBI): domain Eukaryota; kingdom Metazoa; phylum Chordata; class Amphibia; order Anura; family Dendrobatidae; genus Oophaga; species Oophaga sylvatica. Next base: position 164,349 of record JARQOD010000209.1, on the reverse strand, counting down.
GTGATGGTCTTCGAAAAATACCGATAATGGTAAGTAACTAAGACTTTTTGAAGAATTGGCTGAGGTGAATGTTATGAGTGAGGTGAGTGACATGAGTGACAGGGATGTGGGAGTGAATGCGGAGGGAGTGAGTGTTGGTGTAAGTGGGAGCACGGGCGGTGAGGGAGGGGCTGGCCCATCTGGCCCCCCAGCCGGGAGATCCCATACTTTTGCGGGGGTCACGGCTGGGGCTCCGGGAGGTTCTCGGGGGGGTCTCCTTGCCTCCGGATTCTAGGGACGGTGTTTTGCCCCGCCGTTTTCTGGAGGCCCTTAAAAAATTAGAGCGGTCGGTCAATGTAGAGTAAAGAGAGGTGGAACTGTCTTTCTGGTTGGAGAGACATGGCCTGGCCGCCTTCCAAGATAGAATGGAGGGGGAAACCATTTGGTCCATCCCGACAGCCGGGCAAGGGCCGTCCAGGAGGAATGTGGTCTATCTTCGTTGGAGGGGCGGTGAAGCTTGCCCACCCTGGAGTAGGGTGGTGGAGCTCCTCCTGAAGATGGGCTTCAGGGCGACAGACATCTTTGCCCTGATCCATCCCTCGGCCACCCTATTCTTCGACATCAGTTTCGTCCGGCCGGAGGGGCTAGAGCACTTCTGGTCAAATTACGAGCTGGTGAAGGGGGAGCCCGGATGGCGAGACTTCGCCGTACAGGCGGTGTCTCGCCAAAATGCTGTTAAGAGAGTGACCGTGGTGACTTGTAACGAGTCACTCTCCGGCGTTGACATCATGACGTGGCTTGGACGTCCCCAAAAAAAATCGGGACGAGTTTGGTATCTGGTCGGGGGCTGGACCTTCATGATGAGGCTGAAATTTTCTTTTTGCAAGAGACCAGACTAACAGACATGGGAGCCATCCATAAAGCCAGGAGGGAGTGGAGGTGTGGGCCCTCATACTGGTCTCTTGCGGCCGAGCCATATAGTGGGGTGGCGGTCCTTTTTAAGACCGCGGATGTGGAATGCTGATGGGTTATTGAGATAGAAATGGGGAGTTGCCTGGTCTTAGACGTTTACATGAGGGGACAGGAGCTTCGGCTCATAAACATCTATGGTTCACAATTCAGGTGGGACCGTAAATGTCTCTTCATGAAGATCAAGCCCTTTCTTTTTACGAGCCGGCAGGTGGTCTTCAGTGGGGATTTTAACACCATTACGAGATCCCGTGATAGGGGGGGTCCCGGAGGCCACCTGGCTTATGATAGTACAGCATTAAATAGTATAGCTAGCGAAGCTCGCCTGGTGGATGTCCACATCCGGCACACCCCAGGTCACGGGGGTTTCACCTTTCATAGAGGTAGCTGTAGGTCTAGGATAGATAGGTTTTTTTTTTAAGGAGGATGCCATCTTTTCTGCAGTGTCCGCCGTTGAGGTGGAATTCTCCGATCACTGTTTAATTTTCTTATCTCTGAATGTTACAGACACCCCGGATGGGAAAGAGGGCTGTGGAAGCTGAATTCATCCCTCTTGGAAGAAGCGGAAGTGAGACAGTCCTTTGAGGAATTTCTTCAGAGCCAGGTGCCGCTTTTGGATCTCTGTAGCAGTAAGCCTGAGTGGTGGGAGATCTTCAAAAAGAGGGTGGCGGGGTTCTTCCGTCAGCTCTCGAGCCTCAGGAGTCTGAACAGGCACCGCTTGTATTAGGCCTTGAGGAGCAAACTAGAGCAGCTCGTCTTGACTGGGGGTGACCGTGAGGAGATCTCCAGGGTGAAGTCTTTGCTCAAGAGGTGTCAGTATGATAGGCACACATCTTTGTTTTTTGAGAGGGATTTTTGGATGGTACCGCTCGCCCGACCCTTACAGAAACTGTAAGATGTCAGTGAATTGTAAGATGATGAAAGGACTGATTGACAGTACGGGTTCCCTGAACCAATCGAAATCAGGGATCCTGGAGGTGGTCAGATCCTTTTCCTCATGCCTCTTGGGAAAGAGGGATCTGGATCGAGACAGGATGTCGGCTTTCCTGGCTGAGACCATTCCTGAGCCAGGAGATGACCCACCTCTTGATGTTTTGGTAGAGGCAATCAGGGAAGAGGAAGTGAGTCTGGCTATTGATGGGCTTCTGCCCAAAAAATCGCCAGGTCTGGATGGCTTAACATCTGAGTTTTACAAGACCTTTAGGGACTCCTTGGTCCCCCTCTTGACTGAGGTGTTTAATGAGTGTCTTTCCTCGGGCGTTCTTCGGAGGTCAGCCCTGATTATCCTATCAAAGAATAAGGACTCGTCCCGTATTGAGAATTGGCGTCCCATAGCGCTTCTCAATGTGGAACGGAAGGTTCTGGCAAAGGTACTGTTTAATCGGCTGGTGAAGTTTGCACCCCGGCTCCTTTCGGGGGCTCAGCACTGCTCTGTTCCAGGCCGCAGTACTTTTAGTGCTGTGCTCGGTGTCCGAGAGGCAGTGGAGCAGGGCAGGGCGGGTCACTGGAAGGGATACTTGCTGTCAAGCGAAGTCCTTTGACCGGGGGAATCACGAGTACCTCTGGTCTGTCCTTTTGAGGTATGGTCTGCCTGGAGGTTTGCAAATTAGTTAGAGACCTTATACCAGGGGGCTGAAACTTTTCCACTCGTGAACGGTTGGGTTGGTCACCCTTTAGAGGTGAGTTCCGGGGTCCACCAGGGTTGTCCTCTGAGCCCACTTTTATACGTGTTCGCGATCGATCCCTTCTTGAGGAGGGTAGATCGTGGACCGTTGGTGGGAGTCGGGATGGACCGGGTGGAGCCGGGGGCCACTCTGAGGGTGGTAGCGTACGCTGACGACATCTCCCTCTTTGTGTCCTCGAGAGAGGAGGCGGATTGGGTCATGTCTGAGGTCGAGCGCTACTTGGAGGCGTCCGGGTCCATGATCAACCGGGAAAAGTGCGAAAGTCTCTGGCTGGGAGGGGGAGATCCTAGTTTTGATCTCCCGGACACCCTTCCAGGGCCTCAGAACTCCGCCAAAATCCTAGGCATCGAATTTGGCCCTGGTGACTACCCCCAGCAAAATTGGGAGGGCAGAGTTAAGATCGCCGCCCAAAAGGTGGACCAGTGGAAGGGTTGGTCTTTAACCCTGAGAGAAAGGGTCAACTTGGCCAAAGGCTTTCTGCTTCCCTTGTTAATATACCTGGGCAGTGTCTGCATCTTGCCAGAACCTCTCTGGACACGGGTCTATAGCCTGTTCTTCCAGCTGTTATGGGGGAACAGGCTTAACCTAATTAAGAGAGAGGTCATGTACCGCACGAGGAGACTAGGTGGGTTGGATATGGTCAACCCGGTGGTGTTTCTGATAAACACCTTTCTTAAGATCAATGTTGCCAATCTCTATTCAGAGAGGGCTCCTCTGTGGGTATTCTCCTGCAGGGGTTGGTTTCGGCCTTTCTTCCAGGAATGGGAGACAGGAGGGCAGGTGAAGGACCTGCGCACACCACACAGACATCTCCCAGCTTATGCTACCGCAGTTCTGAAGGTGATCCGCCGGTGGGGTCTGGGAATGTGGGAAATCAGGACCATGTCGAGGAAATTCCTTGACAGCAGGGTTCTGTTGACCCATTTCCAGAAGCCTCTGGTGCTCAAGGATTGTCCAGGCCGGGATCTGGAGGTTGGGCTTGGGTTATTAAATTCCAAGCGGATCCCCTTGAAGTTTTGGCACTTGGCCTGGCGCTGCTTCCATGAGAGGCTGTATGTAAGGGACAACCTGAAGTGCAGGAGCTCCGATGATCGGGTTGTCCCCGTGAGGAGTGTGGCGACATTTTGGAAAGCATGGAGCACTTCCTCCTTCAGTGTCCCTTTAATACAGGGGTCTACAACAGGTGGGTGCTTCCATAGGCTGGCCTAGGCTGGCGTCCCTTACTTATCCGGAGTGGGCTTATGGGGCATTCAGATCCCTAGATGGCCGAGTATGGAGCACTTTATTCCTAGTTAGTGTAGTCATTAGGTTCCACACTTGGAATGCACGGAGTTTAGTTTCCACGCAGCGTAAAGTCCTCCCCCGGGATGAGGTGGTTAGAAACATCTTGGGTGACTTGGGGAAGGTGCGCTCTTTAGAGTTCGAGAGGCTGGGTGCGAGGAGGGCCTCTTGGCTTTGGAGGGGTTTCTCCTTTGACGTGCCCTTGGGAGAGCTGGTCTGTGTGAGATTGTTGGTAGGGTAAGATAAGGTGGTGTGGGTGTTGAGGGAGAGAAAAGTAGGGACAGGGAGGGCCAGTTTAGGGATAGCTAGATAGTTAGTTTTGATAAGCTAGGTAGAGTAGGGATAGGTAGGGACAGGTAGGGATAGTTAGGGTCAGTTTCTTTTCTTTTAGGGACAGATTTAGTTGGTGAGGGACAGGGTGTGTGTGTTGGTGGTTAGGGATGGGGCCTCTTAGGACTCCAGTTTCCCGGTGGTGGGCTGGTGTGTGGCACATTTAGCTTTTTGTTTTGTAAATTCAGGAAATAATGGATATTGGGCTTGCAGGCGCTGAACTTGGGCCTTGTAAGTTCTGTGGTCAGTGTAAAGAGTTAATGTTTATAAATGTTTATAGTGTTGTGTTTAAAGTAATGTAATGTAGTGTTCTTGTGTGTTAGGTCTGTTAATGTTATGTTGTGTATATAAGTGTAAATAGTTATATGTTTGGGGGGGTATAGTTTAGGTTGGGTGGGGGTGTTTGTGTGTAGGGAGGGCATGGAACTTGCCATGGACCCGAGGGTTATAAATATCTAAGGGCATAAACTTTCATGGACCCGTCAAGTTTGCTGTGAAAAGGGCATCAACTCATGGACCTGTGGTGTGGTGGGGGGAAAAAAGAAAAGAAAAAAAAATTTTTTTGTGCATGTCTTATGGTGTAAATATAGTAGTGTATATATAGGTTGAGTTGTATGTATGGCCAGGTGAGGCCTTTTTCCTTTTTTTTGGGGTGTGTGAGTGTCAGTGTGTGTGCATGTTTCTTTTATGTTTATATATAATTTTGGTTAGGGGTAATGTTCCTGTGGAAGCTGCAATAGCTTTGGAAGGACTAAGGACTGTGGAGTTTTTGGTTTATTTGATGCTGATTTCTTTTGTTTCTGTTACTTATTTTAGCTATGTTTTATTTCTGTACAGTTTATTATTTATTATGATGTATTGTCTATAATTTTATAATAAAAGAATGTTGCATCCACTGAGGCCCCGGATCATGTGACCCCTGACTCCTCCCATCATGTGACCCCCCTGACTCCTCCCCTCCTGTGACCTCATCACAGGTCCTGCATCCACTGAGGCCCCTGATCATGTGACCCCTGACTCCTCCCCCTCCTGTGACCTCATCACAGGTCCTGCAGACACTGAGGCCCCTGATCATGTGACCCCTGACTCCTCCCCTCCTGTGACCTCATTATAGGTCCTGTGCACACTGAGGCCCCTGATCATGTGACCCCTGACTCCTCCCCTCCTGTGACCTCATCACAGGTCCTGCATCCACTGAGGCCCCTGATCATGTGACCCCCTGACTCCTCCCCTCCTGTGACCTCATCACAGGTCCTGTGCACACTAAGGCCCCTGATCATGTGACCACTGACTCCTCCCCTCCTGTGACCTCATCACAGGTCCTGTGTGCACAGAGCAGCTGTAGAACAGTCCGGCCGCGGTGGTCTCACCTGCTCTTCATTCTCTTCTTGCAGGGGCCGCAGTGGATTCATCCTGGATCCATAGAGCTGAATAGAGGAGCGATGTTCCTTCAGTCTGAGGAGAATTGATGGGGACGTTTCTCCAACCTCCACTTTACCCAGTAAATCCCCCCAGGACTGTAGCAGGTAAAGACCCCGATATCCACAGGTGTCCCTTCTAATTGGGGGGAACTGTCACCTCTAATAATCCTCGGACAGTTCTGACAAACACGGAGAAGTGCCCCTTTATGGAGGTGACAGAAAGTCTGTTTAGTCCCTTTATCTTCATAGTATCAGCTCTAATCCAATGGTGAGAGAGCGATTTACCCTGAAGAGTCACAGATTGTGGGGTCATTATACAATGTGATATTTAGGGGGTTTGTGGAGGAAACGTGTGTTACTCTAATAGTACAGGGCCGCTTTCTGGGGTCACACACAGGATAATGTTCCTACAAAACCTCCATCACCAGTTTTTGGTGTTTTTCATGTGGAAGCGACAAGAAAATGCTAAAAAATCACTGTACATGGAGACATTATCATCATATATGATAATATGATATATGGGCAAAACTGTCACTGAAAAAGACCTGGGTTATGGGTGGACGACAAACTCACATTTAGTGGCCAGTGTCAGGCAGCTGCTGCCAAGGCAAATAAAATAATGGGATGCATTAAAAGAGGCATAGATGCTCATGAGGAGAACATAATTTTACCTCTATACAAGTCACTGGTGCGACCACACTTAGAATACTGTGTACAGTTCTGGTCTCCGGTTATAAGAAAGACATAGCTGAACTGGAGCGGGTGCAGAGAAGAGCGACCAAGGTTATTAGAGAACTGGGGTGTCTGCAATACCAAGACAGGTTATTACACTTGGGGTTATTTAGTTTGGAAAAACGAAGGCTTAGGGGTGATCTTATTACAATGTATAAATATATGAGGGAACAGTATAAAGACCTTTCTAATGATCTTTTTACTCTTAGACCTGTGACGGGGACAAGGGGGCATCCTCTACGTCTGGAGGAAAGAAGGTTTAACCCCTCTCTGACATCAGACGTACTATCCCGTCCATGAAACCCGTGCCAATCTGACCATGGATGGGATAGTACGTCATAGGCTTTCAGCTGCGCTCCCAGGGGGAGCGCAGCTAATCGCCGTCGGGTGTCAGCTGATTATCACAGCTGACACCCGTGACTGTGTGTCAGGAGCAGTCACGGACCGCTCCCGGCACATTAACCCCTGGCACACCGCGATCAAACATGATCGCAGTGTACCGGGGACACGGGAGCATCGCGCAAGGAGGGGGCACCCTGCGCGCCCCCCTGAGACCCTCAGACCAGCACGATGTGATCGCGCTGTTCTGAGGGCTTCCTCCCTCCCAGGACCCGGATCCAAGATGGCGCCGGGGTCCTGGAGGGAGGCGGCTTCCTCAGTGCCTGCTGAGAGCAGGCACTGAGAAGCCTGCAGCTATGCCTGTGCGATCGCTGGTGTGACAGAGTGCTGTGCACACTGTCACACCAGCGATCTGATAAAATACAGTGATGTCCCACCCTGGGACAAAGTAAAAAAGTTAAAAAAAATAAAAATAAACATGTTTTAAAAAAAATTCCGAAATAAAAAAAAAAAAAAAAATTTCCCAATAAATTCATTTCTTCCTGTAAATAAAAAAAACAAAACAATAAAAGTACACATATTTGGTATCGCCGCGTCCGTAACGACCCCCCCTATAAAACTGTCCCACTAGTTAACCCCTTTAGTGAACCCCTAAAAAAAAAAAAAAAAACAAAGCAAAAAATCAATGCGTTATCATCATACCGCCGAACAAAAAGTGGAATAACACGCGATCAAAAAGACCGATATAAATAAACATGGTACCGCTGAAAACGTCATCTTGTCCTGCAAAAAACAAGCCGCCATACAGCATCATCAGCGAAAAAATAAAAAAGTTATAGCCCGCAGAATAAAGCGATGCAAAAATAATTATTTTTTATATAAAATTGTTTTTATTCTATAAAAGCGCCAAAACACAAAAAAATGATATAAATGAGGTATCGCAATAATCGTACTGACCCGAAGAATAAAACTGCTTTATCAATTTTACCACACGCGGAACAGTAAAAACACCTCCCCCAAAAGAAATTCATGAATTGCTGATTTTTGTTCATTCTAACCTCAAAAATCGATATAAAAAGCGATCAAAAAATGTCACGTGCTCAAAAATGGTACCAATAAAGACGTCAACTCGTACCGCAAAAAATAAGACCTCACATGACTCAGTGGGCCAAAATATGCAAAAATTATAGCTCTCAAAATGTGGCGATGCAAAAATCTATTTTTTGCAATAAAAAGCGTCTTTTAGCGTGACAGCTGCCAATCATAAAAACCCGCCATAAATAGTAAATCAAACCCCCTTTTATCACCCCCTTAGTTAGGGAAAAATAATAAAATAAAAAAAATGTATTTATTTCCATTTTCCCATTAGGGTTAGGGTTGAGGCTAAAGTTAGGGTTAGGGATGGCGCTAAAGTTAGGGTTAGGGTTGGGATTAGGGTTAGGGGTGTGTTAGGGTTAGGTTTGTGGTTAGGGTTGGGACTAGGGTTAGGGGTGTGTTGGAGTTTGAATTGGGGTTTTCTGTTGTTTAGGCACATCATGGGCTCTCCAAATGTGACATCGCGTCTGATCTCAATTCCAGCCAATTCTGCGTTGAAAAAGTCAAACGGTGCTCCTTCACTTCTGAGCTCTGCCATGCACCCAAACAGTAGTTTACCCCCACATATGGGGTATCAGCGTACTCTAGACCCCAAGAGTTATTGTGCAATTTGTCCTATTTCTTCTGTTACCCTTGGGAAAATAAAAATCTGGGGGCGAAAATATCATTTTTGTAAAAAAAAAAAATGATTTTTTTGTTTTTACGGCTGTACATCATAAACTTCTGTGAAGCACTTGGGGCTTCATAGCGCTCACCACACTTCTAGATAAGTTCCTTGTGGGGTCTATTTTCCAAAATGGGGTCACTTGTTGGGGATTTCCACTGTTTAGGCGCATCAGGGGCTCTCCAAATGCGACATGACGCCCCCAGACCATTCCATCAAAGTCTGCAATCCAAAACGTCACTACTTCCCTTCCGAGCCCTGACGTGCGCCCATACAGTAGTTTTCTCCCACATATTAGGTATCAGCGTACTCAGGACAAATTGGACAACAACTTTTGGGGTCCAATTTCTCCTGTTACCCTTGTGAAAATAAAATATTGGGGGCGAAAAAATCATTTTTGTAAAAAAAAAAAAAAAGTTTTTTTATTTTAACGGCTGTACGTTATAAATTTCTGTGAAGCACTTCGGGGTTCAAAGTGCTCACCACACATCTAGATAAGTTCCTTGTGGGGTCTATTTGCCCAAATGGGGTCACTTGTGGGGGTTTCTACTGTTTAGGTGCATCAGGGGCTCTCCAAATGCGACATGACGCCCCCAGACCATTCCATCAAAGTCTGCAATCCAAAACGTCACTACTTCCCTTCCGAGCCCCGACTTGTGCCCATACAGTAGTTTTCTCCCATATATTGGGTATCAGCGTACTCAGGACAAATTGGACAACAACTTTTGGGTCCAATTTCTCCTGTTACCCTTGTGAAAATAAAATATTGGGGGCGAAAAAAATCATTTTTGTAAAAAAAAAAAAAAAAGATTTTTTATTTTACGGCTGTACGTTATAAACTTTAGTGAAACACCTGGGGTTCAAAGTTCTCACCACACATCTAGATAAGTTCCTTGAGGGGTCTAGTTTCCAATATGGTGTCTGTTATGATTTGGTAGCTGAGGAGAGCAGGCAAAAAAAGGAAATACACCAGAGCAGTTGGAAACTATGAGATTGCAGTACCCTGACTAACCACCACAACTAGAGGCAGCCGTGGAGCGTTCCTACGTTGGTCCTAGACGCCTCGTCACAGCCTGAGAAACTAACTACACCTGAAGATAGAAAGAGGAAAGCTATCTGCCCCGGAGCAGATCCCCAAAGAACATAGAAAGCCCCCAAACATGTAATGGCGGTTAGACAAGAAGAAATACTGACACAGACAGAAAATAGTATGAGCAAACGTTGGGGCCCAAACTTACTAAACAGAAAAGGATAGGAAGGGCACTTACTGCAATGCCAAAAAACCCTGAAAAGCACCAACACTACTAATTTCAAAAACACCTGAGATCACACGACCTCTACCACCTAAATTAGTTCTCTGGTGTAACCAAAAACAAAACAGCAGCCACTGAAAAAACTGGAAAAAGCAAATGTACAAACATCAGTGGCTGAACTGAACTGAGAGGCAAAAGCCCCCAGGGGGGACCCTGAAGGCCCCCACAGAAGTGCAGGACAAAATGCAAAAATCAAGCACAAAAACAAAAAGAAGAAAATGTCTTATCTGTTAGCAGGAGATTCAGACACGACACAGCAGGCTACCAAAGAAACAGGAATCAAGGATTGAGACCAGAACAATTGATCACCGGCAACCCTGATGGGAAGGTGACTCCCTTATATAAGACCAGTCAGTAACACCTGATTCCCAATCCTCACAATCTTCACTGGACAGTCCAGTACCGTTTGTAACCACCAGAGGGAGCTTCTGCTCAGAACTCATTTCCAGCCTATTCACAACAGGTGTCATTTGTGGGGGTTTCCACTGTTTAGGCAGATCAGGAGCTCTCCAAACACGACATGGCGTCCAGCCAATTCTGCGTTAAAAAAGTCAAACGGCGCTCCTTCCCTTCCAAACTCTGCCATGCACCCAAACAGTGGTTTACTCCCACATATGGGGTATCAGCGCACTCAGGACAAATTGCACAATAACTTTTGGAGTCTTGTTACCCTTGGGAAAATAAAATTTGGGGTGAAAAGATCATTTTTGTGGAAAAAATATGATTTTTTAATTTTACGGCTCTACGTTATAAACTTGTGTGAAGCACTTGGGGTTTCAAATTGCTCACCAAAGATCTAGATAAGTTCCTTAGGGGGTCTAGTTTCCCAAATGGGGTCATTTGTTGGGGGTTTCCACTGTTTAGGCACATCAGGGGCTCTCCAAATGCAACATGGCGTCCAATCTCAATTCCAGCCAATTTTGGTTGGAAAAAGTCAAATGGTGCTCCTTCCATTCCGAGCTCTGCCGTGCGCCCAAACAGTGGTTCTCCCCCACATATGGGGTATCAGCGTACTCAGGAGAAATTGGACCACAAAAGTTGTTGTCCAATTTGTCCTGTTACCCTTGGGAAAATAAAAAATTAGTGACTAAAAGATAATTTTTGTGGGAAAAAAATAGGATTTATTATTTTCATGCCCGGGCATTATAAACTTGTGTGAAGCACTTGAGGGTTCAAAGTGCTCACCAAAGATCTAGATAAGTTCCTTAGGGGTCTAGTTTCCAAAATGGGGTCACTTGTGGGGGGTTTCCACTGTTTAGGCTCATCTGGGGCACTGCAAACGGAACATGACCCCCATCAACGTCTGCATTCCAAATCGTTACTACTTCCTTTCCAAGCCCTGCCGTGCGCCCAAGCAGTTTCCCCCCACATATGGGTATCAGCGTACTCAGGACAAATTGGACAACAACTTTTGGGGTCCAATTTCCTTGGGAAAATTCAAAAATTTGGGACTAAAATATCATTTTTGTGGAAATTTTTTTTTTCACACCCAGGCATTATAAACTTTTGTGAAACACTTGGGGTTCAAAGTGCTCACAACAGATCTAGATAAGTACTGTAGGGGTCTAGTTTCCAAAATGGTGTCACTTGTGGGGGTTTCCACTGTTTAGGCGCATCAGAGGTTCTCCAAACGCGACATGGCGTCCAATCTCAATTCCAGCCAATTTAAGTTTGAAAAAGTCAAACGGCGCTCCTTCCCTTACGAGCTCTGCCGTGTGCCCAAACAGTGGTTTTCCCCCCACATATTGGGTATTGGCGTACTCAGGAGAAATTGCACAACAACCTTATCTGTCCATTTTCTCCTTTTACCCTTGTGAAATTAAAAAAAAAGTTTGTAAAAGATCATTTTTGTGGCTAAAAAGTTAAATATTCATTTTTTCCTTCCACGTTGCTTCAGCTCCTGTGAAGCACCTGAAGGGTTAATAAACTTCTTGAATATGGTTTTGAGTACCTTGAGGGGTGCAGTTTTTAGAATGGTGTCACTTTTGGGTATTTTCTGCCATATAGACCCCTCAAAGTGACTTCAAATATGAGGTGGTCCCTAAAAAAAAATGGCTTTGTAAATTTTGTTGTAAAAATGAGAAATCGCTGGTCAACTTTTAACCCTTATAACTTCCTAACAAAAAAAAATTTTGGTTCCAAAATTGTGCTGATGTAAAGTAGACATGTGGGAAATGTTATTTCTTAACTATTTTGTGTGACATATTTCTCTGTTTTAAGGGGAAAAAAATTCAAAGTTTGAAAATTGCAAAATTTTAAACTTTTCGCCATATTTGCGTTTTTTTCAAAAATAAACGCAAGTTGTATCGAAGAAATTTTACTTCTAACGTGAAGTACAATATGTCACGAGAAAACATTCTCAGAATCGCGAAGATCCGTCGAAGCGTTCCAGAGTTATAACCTCATAAAGAGACAGTGGTCAGAATTGTAAAAATTGGCCCGGTCATTAACGTTCAAACCACTGTAAGCTTTTCAGGGGATATAGCTCTGGGATCGCCGTCTGGGTAGACAGAATGGCATAGAAACAGTTCATTCAGAGACAGCAGTTCTGGTAAAAACTGGCCGCAACCAGTTTTATTAAAGTCCACAGCAAACAAGACATAAAACAAAATCATAAACAGAAGACCTAGGCTTGTCTAGCCACTAATTACACTTAGATAGATTTCCCTATCTATCCGGGTCCCGACTCTTAACAGCCAGGGCCAAAACAACACATATGTTCAGCATTTACCAGCATTTACCAGCATTGAGGTTCACAGAGTCTCCTCCTTGTGTCTGAAGGCACCTTCAACGTCCAGACTTGAGAGAGCTCCCCTCCTATTCAGCAGGTTTCCGCATGGATTCTCACAGAGACTACTCCTGTGTCCGGGGTACATCGAGCACCCAGACTGAGATAGCTCAAACTCCTGGAGACACCTTCTGTGCCTGGACCCCTCCTGTGTCCAGATTAAGCGTGCTCTCTGACTGTGTTCCCAGACACCTACTTCTGGTCTCCTAATTAACACCTGAGTAGTTTCAGGCCTGAGCTGCAAGTGTGTAATGAATGTAAGGTGTAGTGACCTCTCTCTACCACTAGGTCTACAAAGCCACACATTTCCCCCATACCAGTCAGCACAGTATCTAGGTGAAATGCACACCCCATTCAAGACCCATACTCTCACTGTCTCACATATCCCCCCCCTCTTCTCCAGACGGGAGGGCTGGTCATCCAGACCGGAGGGCTGGTCAACAATCCAAAAGAGACAGTGAACTCTGGACCAGTCATGGCCCTCATCAGCTTCATCTTCACTACTGTCATCTGTATCTTCACCTGAGCCATAGCCAACATCAGCTTTCTCTTCATCTGAAGCATCCGCACTACCCTGTACCCTCCCAGGCCTATGCTCTCTGCGGGCCTCGGGTATCCTGCACGGTTTCATCTTGACCTTAGGGCCGGGCTCAGTTTCGATATAGTGCCTGGCCAGAGAAGTACGACCCGGCACATCAGAACACTTCTGCTGACTCTTCCTCAGAAACTCACGTACCTCCTGTCCCTGGTGCACTGACCATGTGTCACCAACTATCACAGAAGGTATAGGGGGTTTTTCACTTTTCTCCAGTTCCCCTTGAACCTTCTTTACTTCATTGAGCTTTTCCAGAAGATGCTCATGGCTCTCATCACGCTCCTTCATCACAGTTTGGAGTTTTTTCTGAGAAGTAATCAATTCATCTTGTACCTGTTGGATGTCCTTTATGTCTTCAGCCCCTTCTTCAGGCTCTTCTGGTAGGACATGCTCAGAAGCCCTACCGTCAGTCTTACATTCTACTTCTTCATTCACATCATTATGGTCTCCAATATCTCCATTTATTCCAGCTTTCAAGTTCTCCTTGATAGCTGCATCTGTATACTCAGAACCCGCCGGATTCTTCTCTTCCACCACGTTCTGCATCCCATCTGAGCTCCCGTGTGTCTGCAGCGGCAACGGAGTGACACATCGCTTTTCCCATTTGTTGGGACGTGGCTCCGATGTAGACTCCATGAAAGTGCGCTTGAGCTCACCAACGCCAGCCTGATGTCTCAAAATCTCATCTTGTGATTTATCCAGATCCTTGGTATCACTCAGGAACACTGCTGGGGCTCCGGGCGCCGAACTTCCAGCCTGAGCTTCACGAGTTGCAGCTACTGATCCGGACCGTAACCCGTCCACGCCGCTGTCTTCGGCAGAAACAGATTCCTGGACAGAGTCAGTCCCCATATCTTCAGTCTTGTTCCTCACAGCTTCACTTGAGACCTCAGCTTCTGATGAGGCATCTGGCTTGGTGACCACCACTTCCATGGCTTTTTCCACCTCTGCAGCATTACCTTCAGAGTCCTGGGCATGATGCAGCTCCATACCATACATTGATAACTTCTCATCTTCAACAGCATCCACTTGTGCTGTGTTCAGTTTCAGAGTCCTGCCTTTAAAGCTCAGCTCTCCTCCTTTCACCCTAGTCTTCGCCAGGGAACCGGCCAACTGTAAAACATCTTCAGATGCCATCTTCTGTCCGGCTGCAAGGTCAGCATCAGCTTTCTTCTCAGGACTTTCAACCTCCTCTGCTACCATGCCTTCCTCATTTGCACTGGTTGCTTTATTGTCATCAGATGATTCACTATCACTACCACTATCCCTGTCTGACCCCTTTTTCTCAGCCACATCTGGCTCACTTTCAGGGTTATACACTTCATTTTCATTCACATCCTGCTCACTGTCAGGGCTATACAATTCATTCTCATTCACATCCTGCTCACTTTCAGGGTTATACACTTCATTTTCATTCACATCCTGCTCACTGTCAGGGTTATACAATTCATTTCATTCACATCTTGATCTGGAACCTTAGTTAACATGTCATCCACAACATTAACTTCACCATCTGGTCCCTGGTTTCCCTCAGGTGGTCCCTCAAGTATGTGACTATGTGACAACCCCAGCACTATACTTCCATATAGCTCAGGTACTAGGAGCTGGCTCACGACCTCTCCCTGGACTTCAGTGTCCCTATACAACAGGTGAGTGTTTATGGCAACATGAGGAAACCTCTCCTCAGAGCCAGGCTCTTGGGAAACCTCATTTAGAACATTTATATTTTCCTGGGCCGTTGTAATGTATGTAGTACAGTTCATATAGCGTCTTGTGCTTGGGTGCGATGAAAACACAGGAGTCACAGGTTTGATATAGAAAAGTCCTGTATTACTTCATACAAGTTGGCAGAAATAGTCACACAGTTTGCAGACACAGAAACAGGAGACACAGCAGGCCAGAGTAATCCAAGCTCAGCAATCACTCTCCAATACAGATTCAGGATCTTCTTCTCTGTTACCGTAAGTCCATGCAAATGTGGGTCTTTCAAAGAGCAGGGTTCAGAGTCCACAAGTGCTTCAGAGTTCCTCAGTAGGAATAGCTGGAGTACAAGGTCCAAGGCTTACAGGAGTCAAGTCACAGGTTCACTGCAGGCTAGATTCTGAAGCACTGATTGCTCAGCTGTGGCTGCTTAAGAAGCAAAGGAGAGAATCAGGGCGGGAACATGCAAGCTGGAAACTCCATTTTGACTGAGGGCAAGATAGCTGCAGCAAGACAGAAAGTAAAATGGCTGACGAACAAACTGAGTTTCAGGAATATATACATAGAACCTTACATTACTCCCCCTTAAGGACAACCTCCGGATGACCTCAGACCAGGCTTGTGTGGGTACCTCTGATGAAACTGACGGAGCAAGCGAGGAGCATTAACGTTATTGACCGGTTCCCATGAGTTGTCCTCCACTGGGTAGCCCTGCCATTTAATAAGATATTGTAACTGATTTCTATACAACCTGGAATCTAAAATCCTTTCCACCACAAATTCTTCCTGACCATCGACTAGCACTGGGTCAGGGCAAGGAGAGGAACGTCCAGGAAACGTATTGGGTGTCGCAGCCTTTAGTAGGGATACATGAAAGACAGGGTGGATTCTCATAGTTCTGGGCAGTTGAAGACGACAAGCAACGGCACTTATAATTTTACTGATTTTATAGGGTCCAATGTACTTATGTCCCAACTTAGACGATGGAATCCTTAACTTAAGATTTCTGGTTGACAGCCAGACCAAGTCTCCTACCTTGAAAGCTGGTGCAGGTTTACGAAATTTATCTGCTGCTTTCTTGTACCTTTCTTGAGCCGATTCCAGATTTTCCTTTAGAAGATCCATATTCTTCTGTAAAGACGTGATTCTTTCAGCCACTGCTGGTAAAGGCGTTTCTATGGGAAATCGTGGTAGAATGTTAGGATGATAACCTAGATTAGAGTAAAAAGGAGACTGTTTAGTGGAGGCACTCTGAGAGTTGTTATACGAGAACTCAGCTAATGGAAGTAGATCCACCCAATCATCCTGTAGGTGGCAGATAAAGCAGCGGAGATACTGCTCCAGGGTTTGATTGGTTCGTTCGGTCTGTCCATTAGTCTGGGGATGAAAAGCAGAAGAAAGGTTTACTTTAATGTCCAATGCTGCACAGAAATGTTGCCAAAACCTAGAAGTGAATTGCACCCCTCGATCCGAAATAACCTCATCCGGTACTCCATGTAAGCGAAACACATCTTTAATCATCAAATCTGATGTCTGTTTTGCAGTGGGTAAGCCGACACAAGGGATAAAATGAGCTGCCTTTGTTAGACGGTCAACCACCACTAGAATGGTGTTCTTCCCCTGAGAGGTTGGTAACTCCACAATGAAGTCCATAGAAATGGATCCCCACGGGCGGGACGGGGTGGGAAGAGGCTGTAACAGACCAGTTGGTGAGGAGCGAGGTGTTTTGCATCTTGCACAGACCTCACATGAAGTGACATAATTCAAAACATCCTTCCTGCAAGTGGGCCACCAAAAGAAACGAGAAAGAAATTCCTGTGTCTTTAGAATTCCTCTATGCCCAGCTATCTTGGAATCGTGAATGAGTTGCAATACTCTCAATCTGACTGTTTCAGGAATATACAGGCGTTGTCCCTGAATCCACACACCATTCTTAAAGACAAGACTTACGTCCCTTGGGGGTTGTGCCAAAAAGGAATCCGCATGGTATGCTTCCTTGATGTCCTTAAGTAGGTCTTGATTATGAATTACTCCTAGGAATCTAGAGTCAGGAAGAATAGTCTTAGGAGTAGTAATTGGACGTGTCTCTGCTGAGTAAATCCTAGAGAGTGCATCAGCCTTTCCATTGCGCGATCCTGGTCTATAAGAGATGATAAAATTAAATTGGTTTAAGAAAAGATTCCAGCAAGCCTGGCGAGGAGTCAGGCACTTAGCCGACCTGATAAACTCAAGGTTACGATGGTCTGTCAGGACGACTATTTGCTGTGCAGCACCCTGAAGAAGGTGTCTCCATTCTTTGAAGGCGGCAATAATGGCCAACAACTCTCTATTGCCCACATCGTAGTTCCTCTCAGCCGAAGACAACTGCTGGGAAAAGAAGGCACAGGGATGCAAGACATTCTTCTCACCTGTTCTCTGAGAGAGTATAGCTCCAACGGCACAGTCTGAAGCATCCACCTCTATTATGAAGGCAAGCTCGGGGTTGGGATGTACTAGGATAGGTGCAGTGGTAAATTTATCTTTTAGACGGGAAAATGCTTCCTGGGCTTGGGGAGTCCAGGAAAACCTAGACTCTTTCCGGGTAAGTTGAGTGATAGGTGACACTACCTCAGAGAAATTTCTAATGAAACGTCTATAGAAGTTGGCAAACCCGATGAAGCGCTGTACCTCCTTCACATTTCTAGGACTTGGCCAATCCTTGATGGCTTGGGTTTTGCTTCCATCCATACTAATTCCTTGTGTAGACAGTACATACCCCAGAAATTGAATTTCGGTCCTATGGAATTCACACTTTTCAAGTTTGATGTAAAGATGATTTTGTCTTAGACGTTCCAAGACCATTCTCACATGTCCATGATGTTCCTCTGTGGAGTTAGAAAAAATTAGAATATCATCCAAATAAATTACCACGAATGTATCTAGGAGATCCCTGAAGATGTCATTCACCAAGTGTTGGAAAGTGGCTGGGGCGGTACTCAGACCAAAAGGCATAACTAGATATTCAAAGTGTCCATAGCGTGACCTGAATGCAGTCTTCCATTCATCCCCAGGTCTAATACGGACTAAGTTATAGGCCCCACGAAGATCTAGTTTAGAAAAATTTTGGCATGTCGCACTCTCTCCAATAACTCAGGGATTAAAGGCAATGGATAACGGTTTCTAATAGTAACCTTATTGAGTTCCCTATAGTCTACGCATGGTCTCAGAGATCCATCTTTCTTCTTTACAAAGAAGATGGGTGCACCTGCAGGAGATGAAGAGGGGCGTATGAAGCCCTTGGCTAGATTTTCATCTATGTAATCCTTTAAAGCCTTTAGCTCGGGCCCCGCCAGGGGGTAGATCTTACCAAAAGGTATCTCTGCTCCAGGCAATAATTCAATTGGACAATCATATGGACGGTGAGGAGGAAGCTGGTCAGCGTTCTTCTTGTCACATAAATCCACATAGTCCTGGTATACAGCTGGTAGTTCAGGGACTGACATGATTCCTTTAGGAACAGAGCAAGCTGAAACTTTTGGACTCATCTGTTTCTCTGGAAAGTGTAATTCCTTGGTCTCCCAGTTAATGGTAGGATTCTGAGCCTGCAGCCATGGTAGCCCTAGAATAATGGGAAAGTGGGGAGAAGAGATAAGCATAAAGGACAGTTTCTCTTGATGATCTTTACCCATAAGAACCCTCAAAGGCTCTGTTTCCTGATCCACTGGTCCAGAGGTCAGCAGGGAGCCATCCACAGTTTCCATCTGTACTGGAGTAGCCTTCTTCACTGAACGTATTCCCTGTTTCAGAGCAAAGGAGACATCCATAAAATTTCCACTTGCCCCTGAGTCGATCATAGCAGAGCTAGACACCCAAGCTGAGTCAACCCAGAGTTTGATGGAAAGAAAGCAATGAGAATTGTTTTTCTTACAACTCAGCTGGGACACCGCTGAGGAAACTTGAAAAATGGCAGCGTTTACACAGTCAACGTCCTCAGAGGTAACGGAGTTTAAGTCCGAGAAATCAAGATCTGTTGCTGCAGATCTCTCTGGAGCCTGAGGCTCGGACCTGACAGATCCCCTCTCGCAACACTCACAATGAATGAGTGCTGCAGTAGTCTTACGAGAACGGCTGGGGCAGTTTATAATGAAGTGCCCTGACTTACCACAATAGAAACATAGATTCTCCTTAAAACGATGTTCCTTGCGTGCATCACTAACCCGTCGTTGTAAAGAGTCTACCTGCATGGGTTCAGGTTCAGGTTCCCGTGTAATCCTACTCAAAGGTTCCTTAGCTGGAGAGGAAGGTAGGAAAAGGTTAGTACGATTGCTTTCGAACCATCTCTCAGTGGAGATAACCCCTTTCGAAAAATAGATTTTTTGGCGGAACTGTCCCAGGTGGTATCAAGGGCCCATCTCCTGAAATCCAAGGCATATTCAGCTACCGAGTGCTTACCTTGGCGCAAAGCTAACATGGCTGCTTCAGCTGTTGCACCTCGATTGGGGTCATCAAACACCTGCCCCATGGCTGAAATAAAATCATCAAGGTGATTCAAACAATCATCCTCAGTCTCAATCAGAGGGTTTGCCCACATTAAAGCCTTGTTGGTAAGCAACATAATTATAGTAAGCACCTTAGATCGTTCAGTGGGAAATTGTGAAGCATGTGCAGAAAAAAAAAGATTGCATTGATTAATAAATCCCCTGAATTTCTCACGTTCACCGCCAAAACGAAAAGGGGGCAACTTGGGAATCCCAGCACTCGGGGCTACGGCAGGAGCCTGGACTCGCCCCTCTAGAACCTCAATCCTGGCTCGCAAATCCTGGGTAGTCTGTCCAACCACTTGCAAATTGTGATTATTGAGGTCCTGTAGATTTGTAAAACGGGTCTTTATATTCTGCAAATCTGCAAGGATATTATCAGTCACTCCGCAAAGTTCCTTTATGCGGGCCTCCATTTTCCAGATCTTTTAAGACAGGATTACTGGAAGAAGAGGAGAGAAGAAAAAAAAAAAAAACAATAGTGTTCACCTGTGGCAACACTGCAGAGAGAAAAAAAAATTAAGGGAACTGCTCACCTGGAATGGTTGTGAGAAGTCACAACCACTATCATCACAGAAAGTTTCAACCAGACATCTGATATCCAGAGTTACAGCAGACAAAAAAGAGAAAAGAAAGGAAAAAAAAAAAAAAAACAATAGTGTTTACCTGTGGTAACACTGCAAAAAGAAAAAACTTAAGGGAATTGCTCACCTGGAATGGTTGTGAGAAGTCACAACCACTGTCATCACAGAAAGTACAACCGGACGTCTGATATCCACAGTACAGCAGACACAGCCTTCCAGACCCAGCAGACACTAACGTTTTGGGCTTCAGAATCTTGTAATGTATGTAGTACAGTTCATATAGCGTCTTGTGCTTGGGTGCGATGAAAACACAGGAGTCACAGGTTTGATATAGAAAAGTCCTGTATTACTTCATACAAGTTGGCAGAAATAGTCACACAGTTTGCAGACACAGAAACAGGAGACACAGCAGGCCAGAGTAATCCAAGCTCAGCAATCACTCTCCAATACAGATTCAGGATCTTCTTCTCTGTTACCGTAAGTCCATGCAAACGTGGGTCTTTCAAAGAGCAGGGTTCAGAGTCCACAAGTGCTTCAGAGTTCCTCAGTAGGAATAGCTGGAGTACAAGGTCCAAGGCTTACAGGAGTCAAGTCACAGGTTCACTGCAGGCTAGATTCTGAAGCACTGATTGCTCAGCTGTGGCTGCTTAAGAAGCAAAGGAGAGAATCAGGGCGGGAACATGCAAGCTGGAAACTCCATTTTGACTGAGGGCAAGATAGCTGCAGCAAGACAGAAAGTAAAATGGCTGACGAACAAACTGAGTTTCAGGAATATATACATAGAACCTTACAGCCGTTTTAAGAGAGGGGTCTCGCCACTGCTCACTCTCAAAATTGTCACAGGACACAGGTAAGTCAGGGACACTCGGTTCCCGAGAACCACCATCCTCGTCTCCCAACATCACCTGCAAAGGAATTTCATCACTATCACAGTCATCATTATTATCAATATCATTATCATGATTATGATCAGTATCATCATCACTATCATGATCATCATCATTATCAGCATCAGCATCATTATCATGGTCATCATCATTATCATGATCATCATCATCATTATCATTATCATCATCATCATTATCACATAAGTTTAACGGCCCACTAGCATTGTGTTCCGCCCCTCGGGACTGCGCACCCTCAATAGGAGCTTCATCACACTGTCCATCAGAAACATTTTTCCCCCAGAGATCCTTAGACCGGGGAAAGTCATTACCCAATATGACGGGTTGCACCAGGTTCTTCACTACCCCCCCTTCATATGAAACCTCCCCGGGTTTGGGGACCAAGTCCACGGCAGTCTCTGGGTAGACTTTGGTGTCTCCATGGATGCACACCATACTCAGGTGCTTATCAGGGATGAAGTCCCTATCAATCAGGCTGTCACATACGGAAGTCACTGGACTCTCTGAGTCCAAGAGGGCCTGTGCTGGGCAGTCATTTACAACCACCGGGCACACCTGTGGTCCAGTCTCTTCGGCTGAGGTGGACACACACACAGGCTCTGCGCAGGGAGAGAGGGATCTGCCAACATCACAATACATAGGCTCCCCCTCTATTGGACAGTTGGCTGCAATTTCACGACATCTCCAACCCTGTCCATCACACTTTTCCACCCACATGTCCCCTCGGGCCTGAACCCGCTTATCAGCATACCCCATGTCCCCAACAGCTGGAACGCTCTTACCGCGAGAGTTCAGCGTCCGGGAACTCTGAAGTGACGACCTCTCAGACGGCTGGTCACGGAGACAGTCTTTGCTGGCGAAGGCCTTCTCCATCAGGCTGACCAGACGATTGGCGTCCTGGTGGTCTCCTTGTCCGACCTCTGGCTGTACCTCAGGAGGACATGCTCGGGTGTAGCGGTTTACTATCACCTTTTCAACTCCATAATCAGGTTTGCTGACTGCAGACTCCCAACTGCATCTCCAGTCATGAACTCCCCTGGCACGGGCTGTCACCGTAACACCCAGCCGGGTAAGAATCTCCGCTTTCAGCTTGGCATAATCTTGGCTGTCCTGCTCGCTCAGGTCAGCATAGGCCCTTTGGGGTTCTCCAATCAAATAGGGTGCGACCATCATGGCCCATTCAGATAGGGGCAGATTCTCCTTCTCTGCCAGTCTCTCAAACCTAGTGAGATATACCTCCACATCATCACGAGGTGTCATCTTTTTCAGGGACCGTCTTACCGCCTTCTTTACAGCGGACAACGCAGGTGCCTTCACAACATTACTCTGGGACGAGGTGCTGAGAGCTGCAATCTGCTCCAACAACCGGTTATTATCCTGCTGCTGCTGGCACTGCAGTTGCATGCTCTGCTGGGCCTGTACCAGGTACTCAATGAGCTCCTCCATACTGCCGGACTTATCTGTCTCAACCACGGCAGTCTTATGTTGCACATTAACTTGCGCTGTTGTGAATGGGTTTGAGATGAGTTCTGAGCAGAGGCTCCCTCTGGTGGTTACAAGCGGTACTAGTGAGGACTGGGAATCAGGTGTTACTGATTGGTCTTATTTAAGGGAATCATTTTCCCATCAGGGTTGCCGGTGATCAATTGTTCTGGTCTGAATCCTTCTTTCCAGTTTCCCTTGTAGCCTGCTGTGTCGTGTCTGCATCTCCTGCTATCAGATAAGACAATTTCTTATTTTGTGTTTTTGCTATATTTTTGCATTTGGTCCTGCACTTCTGTGGGGGCCTTCTGGGTCCCCTCCGGGGGCTTTTGCCCTCTCAGTTAAGTCCAGCCACTGTGTTTTGTACTTTTGCTTTTTCCAGTTTTTTCAGTGGCTGCTGTTTTTGTTACACCAGAGAGCTAATTTAGGTGGTAGAGGTCGTGTGATCTCAGGTTATTTTGAAATTAGTAGTGTTGGTGTTTTTCAGGGTTTTCTGGGATTGCAGTAAGTACCCTTCCTGTCCTTTTTCTATTTAGATAGTTTGGGCCCCAGCGTTTGCTCATACTATTTTCTTTCTGTGTCAGTATTTCCTCTTGTCTAACCGCCATTACATGTTTGGGGGCTTTCTATTATCTTTGGGCTTCTGCTCCGGGGCAGATAGCTTTCCTATTTCTATCTTTAGGTGTAGTTAGTTTCTCAGGCTGTGACGAGGCGTCTAGGACCAACGTAGGAACGCTCCACGGCTGCCTCTAGTTGTGGTGGTTAGTCAGGGTACTGCAATCTCATAGATTCCAACTGCTCTGGTGTATTGCCTTTTTTACCTGCACTCCTCAGCTGCCGAAACATAACAGTATCACCGGACCATAAAAATTGTATGGTACTCACAGAAGGGAAAAAATATTTTGAAGGAAGAAAAATTGTCAGAGATATTTTTCTGTTTGTTGCATTTTTTTTTTTTTTTTTTTCCCTCTGTATCTCTGGGTGCTGGGGAGGATCTTTTCTCCCAATGGAGTTTGCACAGTTGTCTGGCCGTGTGGATCAGCTTGCCACTGAGGTTCGGAGTATTGCTATCTATCTTGCTGGGTTGCCTGTTGTGGAACCTAGGATTCCCATGCCAGATTTGTTTTTAGGGGATCGAGCTAAGTTTCAGAATTTCAAAAATAATTGTAAATTGTTTCTTGCCTTAAAATCTAAGTCCTCAGGAAACGCAGCGCAGCAGGTTCAAATTATCATCTCTCTCCTGCGCGGCGATCCTCAGGATTGGGCTTTTTCCCTGATACCTGGGGATCCTGTTTTGAGTGATGTTGATGCATTTTTTCAGGCTTTGGGGTTATTGTACGATGAGCCTAATGTCACTGATCAAGCTGAAAAAGCTTTGTTGGCATTAAATCAGGGGCTTGATGACGCTGAGTTATACTGTCAGAGATTCCGTAGGTGGGCAGTCCTGACCAAATGGAATGACAACGCTTTGGCAGCCCTTTTTCGGAAGGGTCTGTCGGATAATGTAAAGGATGTTATGGTGGGATTCCCTGTCCCTCTGGTCTCAATGATTCTATGTCATTGGCAATTCAAATTGACAGACGTTTGCGTGAGCGGAGAAGTATGCGTGGAGTGGTGTTGCCTTGTGAGCCAGCTGCTGAGCCCATGCAGTGTGATGGAGTGGTGTCTGGGGCACAGCGTCATGAGTTTCGAAAGCGCAATGGGTTATGTTTCTACTGTGGTGATGCCTCTCATGCTATTTCAGTCTGCCCTAAGCGGGGAAGACATTTTGCACGCTCAGTTGTCTTGGGTAGTGTTCAGACTAAGTTTTTATTAACTGTCACTCTGATATGCTCTCTGTCCTCATTTTCTGCTCAGGCTTTCGTTGATTCTGGAGCAGCTATTAACCTGATGGATTATGATTTTGCTAAACGTTGTGGATTTCCCTTGATACCCCTACAGAAGTCTATTCCCCTACTGGGGATCGATTCTACCCCTTTGGCTGAGAATAAACCCCAGTTTTCTACTCAGGTGATAATGAGGGTTGAACCTGATCACCAGGAGTGCTGCAAATTTTTGGTTCTATATAATCTGCATGACATTATAGTGCTGGGTTTCCCTTGGTTACAGTCTCATAATCCTGTTTTGGATTGGAAATCTGTGTCTGTAACCAGTTGGGGCTGCCAATGTGTTAATACCAACACTCCTGTTTTTTCTGCCTCCCCCAGGCTGAGGATGTTCCTGACTTTTTGTTTGATTTTTCTGATGTGTTTAGCGAAAGTAAATCTGCATCCTTACCTCCCCATAGGAGCTATGACTGCGCTATTGAATTAGTGCCAGGTAGTAAATTCCCTAAGGGTCGCCTTTTTAACTTGTCTGTACCTGAACATGACGCTATGCGGTCTTATATCAAGGAATCATTGGAGAAGGGTCATATCAGACCATCCTCTTCACCCTTAGGTGCCGGTTTTTTCTTTGTGGCCAAAAAAGATGGTTCATTAAGGCCGTGTATTGATTATCGTCTCTTGAACAATATTACTGTGAAATATCAATACCCGTTACCCTTGATTTCTGACCTGTTTTCCAGGGTGAAAAACGCTACTTGGTTTACCAAGCTTGACCTCAGGGGGGCGTATAACCTTATTTGCATTAAGCACGGGGATGAATGGAAGACGGCATTTAACACCCCTGAAGGGCATTTTGAGTACCTTGTGATGCCCTTTGGGCTCACTAATGCTCCTTCCGTCTTCCAGTCCTTCATGAATGACATTTTCAGGGATTTTGTGGACAAGTTTCTGATTGTTTATTTGGATGATATCTTGATTTTTTCTAATGACTGGGACTCTCATGTGAAACATGTTCGAACTGTATTCCAAATTTTGAGAGAGAATGCTCTGTATGTGAAGGGATCAAAGTGTCTTTTTGGCGTACAGAAGATCTCATTTCTGGGATTCATTTTGTCCCCATCTGTTATTGAAATGGACCCGGTCAAGGTTCAGGCCATCTGTGATTGGGTCCAACCTACTTCATTAAAGGCTCTTCAGAGATTTTTGGGTTTTGCCAATTTTTATCGTAAATTTATTGGTAATTTCTCTGTTATTGTTAAACCATTAACTGATTTGACCAGAAAGGGTTCTGATGTGGTGAATTGGCCTCCTGAGGCAGTCTCTGCGTTTCAGGAACTTAAGCAGAGATTCACTTCTGCTCCTGTTCTACGGCAGCCTGATGTTTCTCTGCCATTTCAGGTGGAGGTTGATGCCTCTGAAATTGGGGCAGGTGCCGTTTTGTCCCAAAAAGATCCAGAGACCTCTAAAAGTAACCCTTGTGCCTTTTTCTCTCGAAAATTTTCTCCTACTGAACGTAATTATGACGTGGGTAATCGGGAGTTATTGGCCATGAAGTGGGCTTTTGAAGAGTGGAGACATTGGCTGGAGGGAGCCAAACATCAGGTGGTGGTCCTTACGGACCATAAGAATCTGGTCTATCTGGAATCTGCCAAGCGACTCAATCCTAGACAGGCCAGGTGGGCCTTGTTTTTCACACGTTTTAATTTTGTGGTTTCCTTTCTTCCTGGCACTAAGAATGTTAAGGCGGATGCCTTCTCTAGGAGTTTCCTTGCGGACTCTCCTGAGCTATCTGATCCCTCTGTTATTTTGAAGGAGGGTGTAGTTCTTTCCGCCATCTCGCCCAATTTGAGACTTGCTCTGGAGGGGTGTCAGGAGGATAGGCCCGAGCGCTGCCCTGTTGGAAAATTGTTTGTCCCGGACCAATGGAAAAAGAGTGTGATGTCTGAGATTCATTGTTCCGCATTGGCTGGGCATCCCGGAATTTTTGGTACCAGAGACTTGGTTAGTCGGTCCTTTTGGTGGCCTACCTTGTCTCGCGATGTCAGGGAATTTGTGCAGTCCTGTGGGACTTGCTCTCGCTCCAAGCCTTGCTCTCGCTCTAGTGGTTTGTTGATGCCATTGCCTGTGCCCAAGAGACCATGGACCCATATCTCTATGGATTTCATTTCCGATCTTCCTGTTTCTCAGAGAATGACCACCATCTGGGTAATTTGTGATAGGTTTTCCAAAATGATACATCTTGTGCCATTACCTAAGTTGCCTTCCTCCTCTGAATTGGTGCCGTTGTTCCTTCAGCACGTGGTTCGTTTACACGGCATTCCTGAGAACATTGTGTCTGACAGAGGAGTCCAGTTTGTTTCCAGATTTTGGAGGACTTTTTGTTCTAAACTGGGTGTTCAATTGTCTTTCTCCTCGGCGTTTCATCCTCAGACCAATGGTCAAACTGAGAGAACAAACCAGACATTGGAGACTTATCTAAGATGCTTTGTGTCTGCTGATCAGGATGACTGGGTCTCTTTTTTGCCTTTGGCTGAGTTTGCTCTTAATAATAGGGCTAGCTCTGCCACTTTGATGTCTCCGTTTTTCTGTAATTCTGGGTTTCACCCTCAATTTTCTTCAGGACAGACGGAGGCTTCTGTCTGTCCAGGTGTTGACTCTGTTGTTGAGCGTATGCAGCAGATTTGGGACCAGGTAGTGGAGAGGTTGTCCCTCTCTCAGGAGAAGGCCCAGCGGTTTGCTAACCGGCATAGGACTGATGGTCCTCGGTTTAAAGTGGGGGACTTGGTCTGGTTGTCCTCAAAGAATATTCCTATGAGAGTAGCATCTCCTAAATTTAAGCCTAGGTTCATTGGACCTTATAAGATCATGGAGATTATTAATCCTGTTTCTTTTCGTTTGCTTCTTCCAGGGACATTTAAGATCCATAACGTGTTCCACAAGTCCTTGTTGAAGAGGTTTGTTGAGTGGTTCCTGCTGCTGTGCCTCCTGACCCTGTTTTGGTTGAGGGCAATCTGGAGTATGTGGTTGAGAAAATATTGGATTCTCGTTTTTCTAGACGAAGACTCCAGTATTTGGTTAAATGGAGAGGTTATGGTCAGGAAGATAATTCTTGGGTGTTTGCTTCGGACATCCATGCTAGGAGACTTATCCGTGCGTATCATAGAACTCATCCTGACCGACCTGGTTGCTCAAATGAGGGTTCGGTGACCCCTCCTCAAGGGGGGGGTACTGTTGTGAATGGGTTTGAGATGAGTTCTGAGCAGAGGCTCCCTCTGGTGGTTACAAGCGGTACTAGTGAGGACTGGGAATCAGGTGTTACTGATTGGTCTTATTTAAGGGAATCATTTTCCCATCAGGGTTGCCGGTGATCAATTGTTCTGGTCTGAATCCTTCTTTCCAGTTTCCCTTGTAGCCTGCTGTGTCGTGTCTGCATCTCCTGCTATCAGATAAGACAATTTCTTATTTTGTGTTTTTGCTATTTTTGCATTTGGTCCTGCACTTCTGTGGGGGCCTTCTGGGTCCCCTCTGGGGGCTTTTGCCCTCTCAGTTTAGTCCAGCCACTGTGTTTTGTACTTTTGCTTTTTCCAGTTTTTTCAGTGGCTGCTGTTTTTGTTACACCAGAGAGCTAATTTAGGTGGTAGAGGTCGTGTGATCTCAGGTTATTTTGAAATTAGTAGTGTTGGTGTTTTTCAGGGTTTTCTGGGATTGCAGTAAGTACCCTTCCTGTCCTTTTCTATTTAGATAGTTTGGGCCCCAGCGTTTGCTCATACTATTTTCTTTCTGTGTCAGTATTTCCTCTTGTCTAACCGCCATTACATGTTTGGGGGCTTTCTATTATCTTTGGGGTTCTGCTCCGGGGCAGATAGCTTTCCTATTTCTATCTTTAGGTGTAGTTAGTTTCTCAGGCTGTGACGAGGCGTCTAGGACCAACGTAGGAACGCTCCACGGCTGCCTCTAGTTGTGGTGGTTAGTCAGGGTACTGCAATCTCATAGATTCCAACTGCTCTGGTGTATTGCCTTTTTTACCTGCACTCCTCAGCTGCCGAAACATAACATTGCGCTATTTGTTCAAACAGCGCCTCCATGCTGTCATCCATGCTGTCAGACTTCTCTGTCTCAACAACGGCAGTCTTCACTCAAGACATACACACTCCACAGTCTTTTCCACAGAAAATTCAGCCTTGCTGTGCAGACACTTTTTTTTTTTTTCTCTGCAAACTCTATTAGGGCCACTGTCTCTTTAAGACTGCTCCAATAGACGTTTCTCTTTGCTGCTGCACACTCCACAGTCTTTTCCACAACAAGTTCAGCTTTGCTGTGCAGACACACTTTTTTTTTTCTTTTGCAAACTCTATTAGGGCTACTGTCTCTTTAAGACTGCTCCAATCCGACGTTTTTCTCTGACACACTTTTTTTTTTTTTCTCTGCTGCTGCTTCAACAGACTTCACCTTTATTGCTGTCTCTAAGCCACTGTGCTGCACGCACATTCCAGCACCAATTGTATCAGCCACTGTGCTGCCCCAGCATTCTCCGCCAATTGTAAGCTTTTCAGGGGATATAGCTCTGGGATCGCCGTCCGGGTAGACAGAATGGCATAGAAACAGTTCATTCAGAGACAGCAGTTCTGGTAAAAACTGGCCGCAACCAGTTTTATTAAAGTCCACAGCAAACAAGACATAAAACAAAATCATAAACAGAAGACCTAGGCTTGTCTAGCCACTAATTACACTTAGATAGATTTCCCTATCTATCCGGGTCCCGACTCTAACAGCCGGGGCCAAAACAACACATATGTTCAGCATTTACCAGCATGGAGGTTCACAGAGTCTCCTCCTTGTGTCTGAAGGCACCTTCAACGTCCAGACTTGAGAGCTCCCCTCCTATTCAGCAGGTTTCCGCATGGATTCTCACAGAGACTACTCCTGTGTCCGGGGTACATCGAGCACCCAGACTGAGATAGCTCAAACTCCTGGAGACACCTTCTGTGCCTGGACCCCTCCTGTGTCTAGATTAAGCGTGCTCTCTGACTGTGTTCCCAGACACCTACTTCTGGTCTCCTAATTAACACCTGAGTAGTTTCAGGCCTGAGCTGCAAGTGTGTAATGAATGTAAGGTGTAGTGACCTCTCTCTACCACTAGGTCTACAAAGCCACACATTTCCCCCATACCAGTCAGCACAGTATCTAGGTGAAATGCACACCCCATTCAAGACCCATACTCTCACTGTCTCACACCACCCTTGGGGGTGAAGGGGTTAATCATAATCACAGATACAGATTCTTTACTGTAAAAGCAGTGAGACTATAGAACTCTCTGCCGTATGATGTTGTAATGAGTGATTCCCTACTAAAATTTAAGAAGGGACTGGATGCCTTTCTTGAAAAGTATAATATTACAGGCTATATTCACTAGTTTCCTAGATATTGCGTTGATCCAGGGAGCTAGTCTGATTGCCGTATGTGGAGTCGGGAAGGAATTTTTTTCCCCAATGTGAAGCTTACTGTTTGCCACTTGGGGTTTTTGCCTTCCTCTGGATCAACATGTTAGGGCAGGTTAGGATATGGGTTGAACTAGATGGACTTAAAGTCTTCCTTCAACCTTAATAACTATGTTGCTGTATCTCCTGTCTTGTTCTTACACAAAAGCCTCAAACTTCTGTGTGTGAATCAGAGCTGAGATCTAACGTGATAGAAGATTACAGTGCGGGGAAGACGGGAAACATTCATATAGACGCCGGTGGGGATGGAGTCAGTGACGACTCTGGACAAATA
Organism: Oophaga sylvatica; assembly: GCA_033576555.1. Lineage (NCBI taxonomy): Eukaryota > Metazoa > Chordata > Amphibia > Anura > Dendrobatidae > Oophaga > Oophaga sylvatica. Next base: position 134,371 of record JARQOD010000209.1, on the reverse strand, counting down.
TGTTTCTAGAGCCGTAGTAGAAGATGATGTCGTCCTCATCATGAAGTAGTTATTTCTCCTGTCACGTGTGATGAATATCTCCTGCAGTATTACTAATGACGATTCCAGGGTCGGTAAATGAGAGGAGAATTAGCGTTATGGAAGATGAGTCTATGAGGAACGTATTCAGCTGCCGACTCCGAGGAAGAAACTGCTTGTTGTCTGTGGCCTAAATATATAGGTTTTATTAGTAGATGTAAAGAAGAAAACTAAATACTGTAAAATAATAAATCTCCTCATATGTTTCCCTTATTATCTCCAGTAATTGTATTATTACACAGGATTTTATGATGTTACATCGGCTCTTCTTCTCATTCAGGTCTCTACAATATCGGATCGTCTCAGTGAAGATCTTCTATATAAAAGAATTTTCCTGATTTACCCATCAAAGATGGATATGGACAGAGACAAGATGGCGGAGAGGATATTACACCTCACCCTAGAGATCCTCTTCCGGCTTACTGGAGAGGTGAGAGATTCTGATGACGTCACATTACATCATTCTTATCTATGGGAATAACAGATGGACAGAACTGGAGAGGTGAAGACTCTGGAAATGTCTGTAGTGAGATTTATTAATGTGTCTCTCCATAACCAGGATTACACAGTAATGAAGAAGACCTCTAGTGAGCGCTATCAGGACCATGTGTCTGAGGGATGGGGAAGACCCCTGAGCCCAAACACGGGGCCTCCACCTCACCCCCTGATACATGAGGACATCAGGGACCAGAAGATCTTAGAACTCCTCTACAAGATGATTGAGCTGCTGACTGGAGAGGTGACACTGCTGGGAATGCTGGGTCATTACACAGTAACACTATGAAGGGATCGGGGGATGACGGTATCCTTGTATGTGTCAGGTTCCTATAAGGTGTCAGGATGTCGCCGTCTATTTCTCCATGGAGGAGTGGGAGTATTTAGAAGGACACAGAGATTTGTACAAGGACGTCATGATGGAGGTTCCCCAGCCCCTCGCATCACCAGGTAATAGACAGGACTAAATACACACGGCCTATAATTATCTGTATGTAAAGAATGAATTCAGTCCCTGTATGTGTTTCCTCCAGATCTATCCAGTAAGAGGACAACACCAGAGAGATGTCCCGGTCCTCTTCTTCCACGGGACTGTAAACAAGAAGATCCCAATGTTCCTCAGGATAATCAGGTAGATGGAGAGAAGGTGTCAGGAGATCTCCCCTATGATGTGTAGACGGCTGTGAAGATCTTGTGCTCAGTCTTGTTTTATCCACCAGTATTATATGTTTTATACTTGTGTAATGAGAACGGTGGAGATGGCAGGATTAGAGCTGATCATAGATGTGACTTCTCCATCTGTCTGTGACTTTTACAATATTTGTTTCAGAGTGAAGATATTAATACTACAGAGACATATGTGAGGGGTGATGAGCTGTGTAAAGAGGAGATTCCTACATATGACTACCCAGGTGAGTAGTGAAGTGACCACTAGTGATGAGTGAACATGCTCGGTACTCACCCGAGCATCGCTGTACTCGCGTTATTCTGCGAGCATTTCCATGATTGCTCGGCGGGAGTTCTGGTGCACGCCTTGTATTTTTGGCACTCTTTAGAGCACCAATCAACAAGCAGGGATTGTCTGCTACGCACTGTAATGACGCAGCTATCTTTGTTGTGGTATTACAGTGATTGGCTGGCCGCACAGCTTCATCAGGTGTATAAGAGACCTGGCATCGCCATGCTCGTCACAGTCTGGTCCGGAATCAGTGAGTGTAGGGAGAGCTGCTGCCAAGATAAGGCCAAATTTGGGGGGTTTAAAAGGTGTTGTGGGTATACCTTAAAAGAATACACAGCTAAATCAGCAGTCCTTCTAAGGACTAATTGCGGGGTATATAGATTGCAGTGCTAGGTAGGCAGGGAGTGTATGTGCGTATATACATATCAGCGGAAGGCATACATGCACTGTATGTGGGTATATAGATCTCAGTAGCAGGCATTGTACAGTCAGGGCCAGAAATATTTGGACAGTGACACAATTTTTGCGAGTTGGGCTCTGCATGCCACCACATTGGATTTGAAATGAAACCTCTACAACAGAATTCAAGTGCAGATTGTAACGTTTAATTTGAAGGGTTGAACAAAAATATGTGTTAGAAAATGTAGGAATTGTACACATTTCTTTACAAACACTCCACATTTTAGGAGGTCAAAAGTAATTGGACAAATAAACATAACCCAAACAAAATATTTTTATTTTCAATATTTTGTGGCGAATCCTTTGGAGGCAATCACTGCCTTAAGTCTGGAACCCATGGACAATCACCAAACGCTGGGTTTCCTCCTTCTTAATGCTTTGCCAGGCCTTTACAGCCGCAGCCTTCAGGTCTTGCTTGTTTGTGGGTCTTTTCCTCTTAAGTCTGGATTTCAGCAAGTGAAATGCATGCTCAATTGGGTTAAGATCTGGTGATTGACTTGGCCATTGAAGAATGTTCCACTTTTTTGCACTCATGAACTCCTGTGTAGCTTTGGCTGTATGCTTGGGGTCATTATCCATCTGTACTATGAAGCGCCGTCCAATCAAGTTTGCAGCATTTGGCTGAATCTGGGCTGAAAGTATATCCGGTACACTTCAGAATTCATCCGGCTACTCTTGTCTGCTGTTATGTCATCAATAAACACAAGTGACCCAGTGCCATTGAAAGCCATGCATGCCCATGCCATCACGTTGCCTCCACCATGTTTTACAGAGGATGTGGTGTGCCTTGGATCATGTGCCGTTCCCTTCTCCAAACTTTTGGCTTCCCATCATTCTGGTACAGGTTGATCTTTGTCTCATCTGTCCATAGAATACTTTTCCAGAACTGAACTGGCTTCTGGAGGTGTTTTTCAGCAAATTTAACTCTGGCCTGTCTATTTTTGGAATTGATGAATGGTTTGCATCTAGATGTGAACCCTTTGTATTTACTTTCATGGAGTCTTCTCTTTACTGTTGACTTAGAGACAGATACACCTACTTCACTGAGAGTGTTCTGGACTTCAGTTGATGTTGTGAACGGGTTCTTCTTCACCAAAGAAAGTATGCGGCGATCATCCACCACTGTTGTCTTCCGTGGGCTCCCAGGTCTTTTTGGATTGATGAGTTCACCAGTGCTTTCTTTCTTTCTCAGGATGTACCAAATTGTAGATTTTGCCACTTCTAATGTTGTAGCAATTTCTTGGATGGGTTTTTTTCTGTTCTTGCAGCTTAAGGATGGCTTGTTTCACCTGCATGGAGAGCTCCTGTGACCGCATGTTTCCTTCACATGTTTCCAAATGCAAACACTACACCTCAAATCAACTCCGGCCCTTTCATCTGCTTAATTGAGAATGACATAACAAAGGGATTGCCCACACCTGTCCATGAAATAGCCTTGGAGTCATTTGTCCAATTACTTTTGGTCCCTTTAAAAACAGGGTGGCACATGTTAAGGAGCTGAAACTCCTAAACCCTTCATCCAATTTTAATGTGGATACCCTCAAATGAAAGCTGAAAGTCTGGACTTCAACTGCATCTGATTTGTTTTGTTTCAAATTCATTGTGGTAATGTCTAGAACCAAAATTAGATAAATGTTGTCTCTGTCCAAATATATATGGACCTAACTGTATGTGGCATACTTCATTGCATACATCAAGAGGGTCCATTCCATTACTGTCTGCTGCTGCCTATTACATATAAAAAAAGCAAAATATCACACACAGAACAGCCAAATAGTCCCATAAAATGCAAATTTTATTGAATAACGTAGGATTAAAAACATTAGAAATGGATATAAAGATACAATGGCAACACTGGGGGAAAGAGGAACACTACTGCAAATACACATATCAAAACAGCCTAACTGGTCATGAGCTTCTATATATATGGGATACAAAGTCCAGCAAAAAAAACATCTATTAAGAATGCTACCAACACCTACGATATATATCTCTCTCCATAAATGTAATAGATGGTCAGTGCCATAGGGGGCAGGAAAAGCTAACTGAGAGCCATAAATTGCTGTATATCCAATGTATACCCAATCTATGGGCCAGAAAAATCACAAAGGATAAGCTACATATCGGAACATCAATATGGCCAATAGATCACCAAAAAAGGTTAAGAGATCACCATAAGGACCGCAACCAACCAGAACCGGCTGGCACCCGAAACACGTGGGGCCCCACGTGATCGGGCGACAGACCATGTATGGGAGGAAACTGGCCATAAAGGTGAGCCGACCCTATCATTAAGAAGTTCCTTCCGGATTGCCCCTCTATCACTTTTAGACGGGCCAAAAACCTCAGTGATCGGCTGACTCGGAGCCATTACTGCAGCTCTCATACACTTACATTTCTTGACAGTGTTTCTGGCAGGGGTTATGTTCCGTGTGGGGGATGCATCGCCTGCCCCAATATTAAGCGGTGCACCTCTTTTGCGAGCTACGATGGTGGTAAGTCCTTTGACATTAAAAAACGTATTACTTGCCATTCTCGTTTTGTTATATACTATGCTACTTGTCCTTGTGGACTTATATATGTCGGACTTACCACCAGGCAACTCAAAGCTCGCATCAGAGAGCACGTTCTGGGGATTCAGACGGCATCTACCTGCATGGACACTTCTACTCTCAAAACCCTGCCACGCCATTTTCATGACCATCACGATTGTGATGGTACACTGTTAAGGGTACGGGGGATTGACTCTCTTAAAATTAATATCAGGGGCGGTAATCTGTCAAAACGATTGGGGCAAATTGAGACCAGATGGATCTGGACCCTCCATACTATCCATCCAAACGGACTAAATTAGAATTTCTCTTTTGCCCCTTTTCTGTGATCCACATTTGCTGCGCATCTGTGTACGCTCTTGCATGTACACATATTTTTTTCTTTTATACTTGTATATATTTTTAATCTTGGTTTTAATATTCTTCCTGTAGTATACGGATACCTTTTTCATGTATGTGGCTGAACAAGTTCAAGGAGAGAATATGTTACCTATCCCAGTGCCCAGGGTGGATTTGATTTAAATCAAACTGATTTAAATCACGATTTAAATCACGATTTAAATCACTAGTCAGTAAGGCTTGATTTAAATCAGTGATTTAAATCAAAGTTTCTACCTAACTTTGTTGCATCGTTTGCATTTTGCACGCATGCCTGCCTTACCGATAGGCGAAGGAGCTTCATTAACCCCTTCAAGACCCAGCCTATTTTGACCATAAAGACCTTGCCATTTTTTGCAATTCTGACCAGTGTCCCTTTATGAGGTAATAACTCAGGAACGCTTCAACGGATCCTAGCGATTCTGAGATTGTTTTTTCGTGACATATTGGGCTTCATGTTAGTGGTAAATTTAGGTCGATAATTTTTGCGTTTATTTGTGAAAAAAATGGAAATTTGGCGAAAATTCTGAAAATTTTGTAATTTTCAAATTTTTAATTTTTATTCTGTTAAACCAGAGAGTTATGTGGCACAAAATAGTTAATAAATTACATTTCCCACATGTCTACTTTACATCAGCACAATTTTGGGAACAACATTTTTTTTTGTTAGGAAGTTATAAGGGTTAAAAGTTGACCAGCGATTTCTCATTTTTAGAGCAAAATTTACAAAACCATTTTTTTTAGGGACCACCTCACATTTGAAGTCACTTGGAGGGGTCTATATGGCAGAAAATACCCAAAAGTGACACCTTTATAAAAACTGCACCCCTCAAGCTACTCAAAACTACATTCAAGAAGATTATTAACCCTTCAGGTGCTTCACAGGAACTAAAGCAACGTGGAAGGAAAAAATGGACATTTTAATTTTCCAACAAAAATTTTCTTTTAGCATCAATTTTTTCATTTTTACATGGGCATCAGGATAAAATGGATCCTAAAATTTGTTGGGCAATTTCTCCTGAGTACACAGATACCTCATATGTGGTCATAAACCACTGTATGGGCGCACGGCAGGGCTCAGAAGGGAAGGAGCGCCATTTGACTTTTTGAATGGAAAATATGCTGGAATATTTAGCGGTTGCCATGTCGCATTTGGAGAGTTCCTGTGTGCCTAAACATTGGAGCTCCCCCACAAGTGACCCCATTTTGGAAACTAGACCCCCTAAGGAACTTATCTAGATGCATAGTGATCACTTTGAACCCCCAGGTGCTTCACAAATTGATCTGTAAAAAAAAGAAAGTACTTTTTTTTCACAAAAATTTTCTTTTAGCCTCAGTTTTTTCATTTTCACATGGGCAACAGTATAAATTGGATCCTAAAATTTGTTGGGCAATTTCTCCTGAGTACACAGATACCTCATATGTGGTCATAAACCACTGTTTGGGCGCACGGCAGGGCTCAGAAGGGAAGGAGCGCCATTTGACTTTTTGAATAGAAAATATGCTGGAATATTTAGCGGTTGCCATGTCGCATTTGGAGAGTCCCTGTGTGCCTAAACATTGGAGCTCCCCCACAAGTGACCCCATTTTGGAAACTAGACCCCCTAAGGAACTTATCTAGATGCATAGTGATCACTTTGAACCCCCAGGTGCTTCACAAATTGATCTGTAAAAAAAAGAAAGTACTTTTTTTTCACAAAAATTTTCTTTTAGCCTCAGTTATTTTCATTTTCACATGGGCAACAGTATAAATTGGATCCTAAAATTTGTTGGGCAATTTCTCCTGAGTACACAGATACCTCATATGTGGTCATAAACCACTGTTTGGGCGCACTGCAGGGCTCAGAAGGGAAGGAGCGCCATTTGACTTTTTGAATGGAAAATATGCTGGAATATTTAGCGGTTGCCACGTCGCATTTGGAGAGTTCCTGTGTGCCTAAACATTGGAGCTCCCCCACAAGTGACCCCATTTTGGAAACTAGACGCCCTAAGGAACTTATCTAGATGCATAGTGAGCACTTTGAACCCCCAGGTGCTTCACAGAAGTTTATAACGCAGAGCCGTGAAAATAAAAAATCATTTTTTTTTCTCAAAAAATTATTTTTTAGCCCACTGTTTTTTATTTTCACAACGGTTACAGGAGAAATTGGACCCCAAAAGTTGTTGTCCAGTTTCTCCTGAGTACGCTAGTACCCCATATGTGGGGGGGAACCACTGTTTGGGCACACGTCAGGTCTCGGAAGGGATGTAGTGACGCTTTGAAATGCCGACTTGATGGAATGGTCTGCGGGCATCTTGTTACGTTTGCAGAGCCCCTGATGTGCCTAAACAGTAGAAACTCCCCACAAGTGACCCCATTTTGGAAACTAGACCCCGCAAGGAACTTATCTAGATGTGTGGTGAGCACTTTGAACCCCCAAGGGCTACACAGAAGTTTATAACGCCCGGGCATGAAAATAAAAAAATCATATTTTTTCCACAATCAGGATCTTTTAGTCCCCAATTTTTTATTTTCCCAAGGGTAACATGAGAAATTAGACCCCAAAAGTTGTTGTCCAATTTGTCCTGAGTATGCTGATATCCCATATGTGGGAGAAAACTACTGTATGGGCACACGTCGGGGCTCGGATGGGAAGTAGTGACGTTTTGAAATGCCCACTTGATGGAATGGTCTTCGGGCGTCATGTTACGTTTGCAGAGTCCCTGATGTGCCTAAACAGTAGAAACTCCCCACAAGTGACCCCATTTTGGAAACTAGATCCCCCAAGGAACTCCTATAGATGTGTTATAAGCACTTTGAATCTCCAAGTCCTTCACAGAAGTTTATAACGCAGAGCCGTGAAAATATAAAATCATTTTTTTTCCACAAAAATAATTTTTAGTCCCCAATTTTTTTTCCCAATGTTAACAGGAGAAATTAGAACCCCCAAAGTTGTTGTGCAATTTTTCCCGAGTACGCTGATACCTCATATGTGGGGATAAACCACTGTTTGGGCATACGTCGGGGCTTGGAATAAAGGGAGCACTGTTTGACTTTTGAACGCAAAATTTGCAGGAATCAATGGTGGTGCCATGTCGCGTATGGAGACCCCCTGATGTGCCTAAATAGTGGAAACCCCTCAATTCTAACTCCAACCCTAACCCCAACACACCCTAACCCCAACCCTAACCCATACACACACCTAACCCTAATACAAACCCTAATCATAACCCTAACCCCAACACACCCCTAACCCTAATCCCAACTCTAACCATAAACCTAACTACAAGCCTAACCCTAATTCCAACCCTAACCCTAATTCCAACCCTAACCCAAATTCCAACCCTAACCATAATTCTAACCTTAACCCTAATGCTAACCCTAACCCTAGTTCTAACCCTAAGGCTGGGTTCATATTGCGTTTTACCAGCCCGTTCAACACGTAGCGTTGACCGGCTGGTGACGGTATAGCATAACGCGATCGCGTTATGCTATACCCGCTAGCGCAGATGAATCAGCAGATAATCAGCCGCGGATCCGCATCAAAATCCACCGCGGATCAGCAGCGAAATCCGCCGCAGATCAGCGAAATCCGCCGCGGATCCGCAGCGAAATCAGTCGCGGATCCGCAGCGAAATCAGTCGCGAATCCGCAGCTAAATCAGTCGCAGATCCGCAGCGAAATCAGCCGCGGATCAGCAGCGAAATCCGCTGCGGATCCGCAGCGAATCAGCAGCAAAATCAGTCGCGGATCAGCAGCGAAATCCGCCGCGGATCAGCAGCGAAATCCGCCGCGGATCAGCAGCGAAATCAGCCGCGGATCAGCAGCGAAATCAGCCGCGATCAGCAGCGAAATCTGCCGCGGATCAGCAGCGAAATCCGCCGCGGATCAGCAGCGAAATCCGCCGCGGATCCGCAGCGAAATCAGTCGCGGATCCGCAGCGAAATCAGCCGCGGATCCGCAGCGAATCAGCAGCGAAATCCGCCGCGGATCCGCAGCGAAATCAGCCGCGGATCCGCAGCGAATCAGCAGCGAAATCCGCTGCGGATCCGCAGCGAAATCAGTCGCGGATCCGCAGCGAAATCCGCCGCGGATCAGCAGCGAAATCAGCCGCGGATCAGCAGCGAAATCCGCCGCGGATCCGCAGCGAAATCAGTCGCGGATCCGCAGCGAAATCCGCCGCGGATCAGCAGCGAAATCCGCCGCGGATCCGCAGCGAAATCTGCGGCGGATTTCGCTGCTGATCTGCGGCAGATATCGCTGCGTATCCGCGGCTGATTTCGCTGCTGATCCGCCGCGGATCCGCAGCAAAATACACCGTGGATCCGCAGCAAAATCAGCAACGTGTGCACAGGGCCTAATAGGAAAAAAAAAAGGAAGAAAAAAAAAAATCTTTTTTTTTTTATTTGTCCCTACCTATGATAAAGGGGGGGTTCATTTACTTTTTTTTATTTTGATCACTGTGACAGTTTATCACAGTGATCAAAATAAATTTTTGGACACTGGGGGGCGCACTGCGCATGCGCCGGCCGGCGGGCGCACTGCGCATGCGCCCGCCATTTTCCAAGATGGCGGCGCCCATGAAGCGGCCCGGGCGGACGCCGTGACCGATCCAGGGACATCGGTGGATCGGGAGAGGTGAGTAGGGTGGTCGGAAGGTTAGGGGGGGGGATCGGAAGGTGGGGGCACCGGAGCAAAGGAGGAGGGGAGCTGTTAGTGACGGCGGTGACCGATCGCTGCCATCTTTTCGGTGGCGGCGGCCGATCGCCGCCGTGAATCCGTGTGGGGGGGGTCAGGGCTATTGCAGCATCGGCCATGGCTGGATTGTAATATTTCACCAATTAAATTGGTGAAATATTACAGATTGCTCTGATTGGCTGTTTCACTTTTAACAGACAATCAGAGCGATCGTGGCCACGGGGGGTTAAGCCAACCCCCCTGTGGTGAAGCACAAAGGGTCCTGTAACTGCGGGTCGGGTGACCTTTGAGTGACCCCGGTCTCCCGGCCTGCAGGAACGCGATCCTTTCATGACACAGGGTATGCGTCATAGGTCGGATTGGCACCGACTTTCATGACGCATACGCTGTGTCAAAGGTCGGGAAGGGGTTAAAATATTCCCAAACTGGGTCTCTTTTACGGCCTGCTGCCATTATAAGGAAAGAATGTAATAAACCTCAGATCGTACACACAAACCGATCCAGACTTGTCTGTCTGTGGCTATGCTGCAGTATTGTGCTGAAAGTTTCACTTTCATTTTCTTGTCTGCTTGCCCTTCCTCCTCCTCACACTTAGATTCACATTATTCTTGTGTTGTGCAGATCTATTCCACTCCAAACAATCAGAAACATATTGTCTAACTTCTTGGACTTGGCACTGAAGGGGTTGATTCTGTATTCATAGGTTTGTAGAACAATAGGATTAAGGTCTTTTTCTCAACTCTGTTCATGTTGTAACATTTTTGCCGTGAAGAAGAGGCTGGGACCTCTGCGGAGTCAAATTCAGTTTTGAGAACTGCGTAAGTAAAGCGAGCGTCTGTGATAATATAGGAGAGAAACTGCCCACTAATCCTACAGAAACCTCTGGAAGAGCATGGCATTGTGAATGTTACACATATACAGCCTTTATTCTACTGAGTTAAACAACTCAGCTTTATCTCATGATGGAAGAACCTTTGGATGGTAAAATATTTTCCTCAAAAAGCAGTTTATTGAAAAAAATCCGATTTAAATCAAAAAAAATCCGATTTAAATCAAAAAAATCTGATTTAAATCAAAAAAATCCGATTTTTTTGATTTTTTTAAAAAAATCATTGATTTTTATCCACCCTGCCAGTGCCTCCGTCATTCAACATGTCTGTGTTCTTTTTGTATATTTATCATCCTTGTGCATTTTTCATTTATTATTCAATGTTTCATTTTTTTTTTTATATTCCTTCTATTTCTTTCTTTTTTATCCTTTATTTCTGTTGCTTTTTTTTTGTGGATATATACTTGTTGATTATTTGCTTCTGTATGTTTCTGTGTTTTACAAGTGCCTATTCAGTTTATATCTGCTGTATCCCTTATCCATATATATATGCTTATTGGCAGGATCTTTATTACCCTTTATTTCTATGTATTTACTATGCAACATAGTTCTGTTTACGATTTTAGAGAAATTATTCTCTTGGTCTATATGTACAGCCATACAATTCTCTTGTCCACTGTCCTGTTTACTACAACAGTATGTATACAGTATGTTTGGTTTTGCTTTGGATTGCACTTTTATACTGGCCGCATTGGAAGTCTTGCCCCCTTTTTCTTATATATATATTTACATCTCAGTTCACCTTTATGGCCGGTTTCCTCCCATACATGGTCTGTCGCCCGATCAAGTGGGGCCCCACGTGTTTCGGGTGCCAGCCGATTCTGGTTGGTTGCGGTCCTTATGGTGATCTCTTAACCTTTTTTGGCGATCTATTGGCCATATTGATGTTCCGATATGTAGCTTATCCTTTGTGATTTTTCTGGCCCATAGACTGCCCTGATTTATTATGGCCGCTCTCGCTTGCTCTAGTATCTATGCGCATGCGCCTTCTTTTGTTCCTGCCTGCGGCAGCTATCCCTCCCCTTGCGTGTACCGCCTGATCACATGATTTCTATGTGTTTCCGGCGGCAGCGCTCGGGTGACGGATTCACCGCCTACGGCCGCATGTTAGTTTTACATTCACTAATGGGCACTTCCGGCTGCTAGCGTATAAGTAGGTAATGATATCTCCCACACACACGCCCCCTGAAGAAGGAGCTAAGTGCTCCGAAACGCGCGTCGGGGTACGCCTGCTGGTCTCCTGCTCCTGCAGTTAGCTGGGTAAATCACTATGTGTTACAATTACAATTGTGTTACTAAATTAATCTTGTGTGTCCACCTTATGGGCTAAATAGCTATTTATGGCTTCTATCTAGTTCCCTTTGCCCCTATGACACTGACAATTCATTACAACTGTAGTTACAACTAAGCCCTGCTTTTTTGCTTTATGGGATATACAGCAATTTATGGCTCTCAGTTAGTTTTTCCTGCCCCCTATGGCACTGACCATCTATTACATTTATGGATAGAGATATATATCGTAGGTGTTGGTAGCATTCTTAATGGATGTTTTTTTGCTGGACTTTATATCCCATATATATAGGAGCTCATGACCAGTTAGGCTGTTTTGATATGTGTATTTGCAGTAGTGTTCCTCTTTCCCCCAGTGTTGCCATTGTATTTTTATATCCATTTCTAATGTTTTTAATCCTATGTTATTCAATAAAATTTGCATTTTATGGGACTATTTGGCTGTTCTGTGTGTGATAGTTTGCTGTATTTTGTACAGTTGGTCCCGGTAAGGTCTTGCATATACATGCGTGTTAGACAGAAAAAATAATAATGATTTAACATTGTTTCTAATCCTGCACCCCGCATGTATTATGGTTTCCACAATTATCCATGCCTATTAGATATATTGACCTTATCTACACAGCCCTAAATTTTTTTTTTTTTGCATCTTAATCCTGATTATTCCAAAGCAATACAGAACCCCCGTTTTTTCTCCATTTGCTTGTTGACACTGCAGATTACAGCCAGTTACATTTCATAGTACAGCTTGAAAATCCAGCAATTTTAAACGGTTTTGCCCGTCTCAGTGATCACATCTGAGTGCACAAAAATTTCTGGATTACAAACCCAATTCTTCACACCTACAATACCCATTATGCAAAAAACCTTTGTCACAGGACGTCTGAGAGACTTAGGAACCATCTTTTGCATGTCTGCTACAGCATAAGGAGTAAAGTCCAAGGGCAATTTGAAACTCTGAGGAAAACACTTACAGAAAGCACAGAGCAAAAATTACAACAATACTATAACAAACTACGGACCTTTCTGATTCAAAACAAGGAAAAGAAACTACACAGACTGCGCCTCCATTCCGGACTCTATACAAATAGATACAAAACAAAACCAAAACCTGACAACCACTCCATTCCAGACACAAAAGCATCTAACTGTGTCATCAATCTCTCAGATTACAAACCCAACAAAGTGGAGCTTGCCGTGCTTTCTAGAGGACTCTCATTTTGTCCTACTAAGGCCCTGGATAAAACCGAACTCTGCAGTGATATGGAACATTTTTTCAGGAGACTGCACCTGAGGGAATACTTCAATGATACAGAAGATTCAGAAAACACTCGGACTGAAGGAAAAGGGATCTCAACAACCAAGAAGAGGTCAGACTGGACACCTCCACCTGGACGTAACCCTCATTTGGATAAATATATAGACTCATTCAGACATTTGATAAAATCCACCATCATAGCCACCAACAAGAGACAAGCCTCCAACATCAGTGCCCAGGAGAGAAAGGCCATACAGTCTCTGAAAACCAACAAAGAAATCATCATTAAACCTGCTGACAAGGGAGGTGCAATAGTCATGATGAACACATCAGACTATATGAAGGAAGCAAACAGACAACTTACGGACACACGCTACTACAGAAAACTGGAGTCGGACCCTACACAGGACTATTACAAGGAACTAAGCAAGTTGGTATCTTGTCTGTCTGACAAATCCATAAGAGCTGATGACCTGATACCAGAAAGTCCAAGAACAGGGACGTTTTACATGCTTCCCAAAATCCACAAAGCTGGGAATCCAGGGAGGCCGATTATTTCATGTGTGGACACCCTTACTGAGCAGGTATCTGGATGGGTAGAGGGTATTCTTAAACCCCTGGTAAAGGATACACCCAGCTACATTCAGGACACAACTGACCTACTGAATAAACTAGCAGCAATAGGTCCCTTACCAGAAGGAACCATCCTGGCCACCATGGATGTGGAATCCTTGTACTCTAATATCCCACACCAGGATGGATTAAATGCCTGCAAAGTCTTCATGGGAAATACCGCGAATGATGCTGATTCTGTGGTGAAACTCACAAAATTCATCCTCACACACAACTACTTTGAATTTGACAACAAGATATATCTTCAGGAGACTGGCACAGCGATGGGAAGTAAAATGGCTCCACAGTATGCAAATCTTTTCATGGCCAAGCTTGAAAGCGAATTTTTGTCCTCATGTCCCATCAGGCCTCGGGCCTACTACCGCTACATTGATGACATTTTAATCATCTGGACGGAGTCTGAACAACAGCTAAAGACGTTCCATGAACAGTTCAATCAATTTCATCCCACCATCAACTTAACACTTAACTACTCCAGCACTGAAATTAACTTTTAGACACCACCATTAAGCTAAAGAACAATGAAATAGAGACATCCCTGTATCAGAAGCCAATCGACCGTCCAACATACCTTAAATGGGACAGTTTCCATCCAAAACACATAAAAAACTCTATTGTCTACAGCCAAGCCATCAGATACAATCGTATATGTTCCAACTCTATGGATAGAGATGAACACCTTATTCGCCTCAGAAAGACCTTTTTGAACCAGGGCTACCATCCAAGAACAATTGAGAACCAAATTACAAGAGCCACCAGAATATCAAGGAATCACCTGCTACATTACAAAGCTAAAGAAGAAAATAACCGGGTGCCTCTAGTGGTCACCTACAATCCAAATCTGGAGATGCTAAGGGGAGCTGCACGGAAACTACAACCTTTACTACAAAAAGATGCCCGATTACAATCCATATTTCCAGACCCCCCACTACTATGTTTTAGGCAGCCCCCAAATCTAAGAAACATCATTGTCAGAAGCTCCCTGTCCTCCCCAACAGCTGCAGGAACCTTTCCTTGCAAACAGAAGAAGTGCAAAACCTGTCCATCTATAATGACCACGGACAAGATAAAGATCCCCAACTCCCATCAGGACTACAAGATCCCAGGTACTTTCAGCTGCATCACATCTAATGTGGTGTACCTAATTATTTGTACGAAATGTCCAACTGGGGGTCTGTATGTGGGGGAGACCGGGCAAAAACTGAGAACAAGGATGAATTCTCATCGCCACACAATAAGAGAAAAAAGAATGGATCTACCTGTGGCCAAACACTTTTGTATGCCCGGTCATAGCATGATGGATATGGAATTACTGGTATTAAAAGCTAACTTCAAATCTGAGAAAGATAGAAAGATTTGGGAATATAAACTTATGATGACCTTTGACACTCTTAGTGCTGGAATGAACGTGTCACATGGATTCATGTCTGTGTACATCAATTAAGGAATCTGCTTCTCTGACCTGGGGGCATCAAAACACAATACCAGACCCCAATCAGAGGGCAATAAAACTCTCACTCCTTATCTATGAACTGTTCCAATATTTATGTTCATCCCTCTGCCATAATGACAGTTCTGCTTCACGTCACATGTCTTACCTATTGCATTATTCCTGTGTCCTCTTGTGTATAAATATGTGATTCTTCAGTTTTTGTTTTAGTCTTTGCCTGATGAAGAGACCTGAGTAGTCTCGAAAGCTTGCAATTTGTTACCATCTTTTCAGTTAGCCATTAAAAGGTATCAACCACTGAGGACTCTCAAGTCTAAATATTTTTCTATCTACTGGCTAACACGGTACGAAGATATACATCTGACATTTTTGTGACACTGTTAAATTTTTTTGGAGTGTGTTATATAATTTCTTGATTCTATTTTGCTGCCTAAAAAATATTTAGCTGCCAAAACAATATTTAGCTACAGGGCAGATATTTTACACCGTGTTTTGTCCACCACACGGATCGCGTATCATTGCACTCAAAATTGTGCCATTTCAGGCCTCCATAGAATTTTTTTTTGTTGTGTCATAGCCAACTTGTTGACACATTTTAGCTGGGCCATAAAAAAACCATACAGGCCAGATATTTTACAGTGGGCTATCTCCGTCACACGTCACATCCATCTGTGGGCTACAAATTGTATAATTTCAGGCCTCTATTCCACTGTTTTTGCTGTCTGTTACCCTAGTTCAATACACTATTTTGGGGTAAAAATTAAAAAAATACTGGACACATATTGCAGAATGTGTTAGGCGCCGGGATTCTCCCGCTGCACAGGGTAGATCCCAAGCCTTGTCTGCCTCTGCTGTCTCCCATTCTGCTTCGGCCACAGTGGAGGCTGCTCAGCGAAGACGTCGGTCTCAGCGTCGTGCTCAGACTCGTGCTGTGCGCTTAGTTACTGCTTGCTCTCCAGCCAAACCTATAGTAACTACCAACAGGCAGTGGCGAAAAGACATTCCAGAGGCGAAGTCCAAAAAGCACTCTACTGAGCATGCTCGTGAGGTGGCAACCTCTCATTGGTGGTCGGTTGTCAGGTGACGGGGCAGTTCTGGATTGGTCCACGAGCAAGGTCTTGTCTGACTGGACTTAAGCGGAGCATATAAAAGGGTCTTTGGGGCGCACGTTGGCGCGCTAATATCCTATATTCATATGTGTTTGGTATGTTGGTGGAAAAGTTACCATTCTGTATGCACGTGTGCCATTACTAGCACTATGAGGGTGAGTTTCCACGGTCAGGAAACGCTGCGTGTTTGGCGCTGTGCGCTGGCGCAGCGCCAAACACGCAGCGTCCAGATGTTACAGCATAGTGGAGGGGATTTCAAGAAATCCCGTCTCCACTATGCGTAACAACACGCAGGCGGGAGACCTGCGTAAATGGACATGCGGCGCGTCTTTTCAGACCGCAGCATGTCCTAGCGTGTTGCGGCGACGGTGCGTCGCCGCAACAGAATTTAACACAGGGCTATGTAGCCCTGCGTTCTTTCCGGAGGTGTTCCGGAGGTGTCCTGAACACCTCCGGAAAGATCGCGCATCAGAAAGGGGGCGGGGCTTTGGGCGGAGCGGAATTTTCGCTCCGTCCAAAGCGCTGTGTTTCCTGATGGTGGAAACACAGCCTGAGTGTGTTTCTAGACAGGCAGTGTAGGGTGTGAATTCCTGCTTGGTTTGGTATCTGTTTATCGTCCTGTGTGCATTTAGCGCAGCAGAGTCACAGAGCAAGCACAACCAATAGTCTAGACTTTCTGTGGTGGGTAGCTATAGGGACCCCAACTAGCGTCAATACTGCTGTAATCCTGTGCTGTCTAACAGGGTATAGCTCTGTGTGCTTTTCTTTCATAGTACTGTTCTTTGGTGTAACAGAGTTGGGTACTTTGCACTTTGTTCACACTGAGTGACATTTAACTCTGTGTGTTTACTGTACTTTCGCGTAGTCTTGCTCCACTATTGTTCTAGCTGCTGTGTTTTCTCCATCACCGCATGGGGACCCAGGGATGCGATTGCACTTTCTCATAATTTATATTCAGTGCAATGCGCAAACCCTAACACAGTGTGATATCTCCGTCAGACGCCTCATCTATCTGTAGGCTGCAAATTGTAGCATTTCAGGCCTCCATTCCACTGTTTTTTCTTTGTCTTACCCTAGTTATTAACAGCAGTTTGCTAAAAAAAAAAAAAAAAGTACAGTCCAGATATTTTAAAGTGTGTTTTTCCCACACACAGATCACATTTAAGTTCGCTCCCAATTCAGCCATTTGTAGTGAACGTGGAAAATATTGTACTCCATTTAAAATGGGCTAGGCATGTGGCAAGGGATGGGGAAGTGGACGTTATGGTGCATGCAGAGGCCAAGGCCGTGGTCAAGCTAAAATTGTGGCACAACAAACACCCACATCTTCTCGCATGAGTTTCCTGTCTGAATTCCTAGGAGACAGCAGAACAGCACTATTGAAACCAGAGCAGTGTAAAAAGGTTGTTGGTTGAATAGCGGATAATGCTTCCAGTCACTTTGCTACCACCAACAGCAGGGTGGATTTGATTTAAATCAAAGTTTCTACCTAAACTAGTTCTTGCTACTTTAACATGCAAGTAGATGAAGATTTTTAGAATCACTTTTTATATTACTTTTTTCTCCCCAGTTTAATGGGTTAATCATTCATATTTGGACACCACTGTTCTGTTGTACTTATGAAGGAGAAAAATAATCCTGACCTTAATAACAATTTAAATAGATTTATTCAACTGAAACAATAACAACATTACAGCATAAGTTATTTGCTTAAACAAACATCCATGTTTGTTAACTAATTTGGCTAAACAAAATATATATATATATTTTAAGAAACTTAGACTGTCAGCCCAGCCGACACATGAAAAACTTAAATACTACTGTCCCTGCTGTCCTCTGTAGCTCACTTGTCGTTATCTTCATCATCATCTTCTTTGTTCCTATTCATAATCTGGAAAAGAAAAACAAGCTTTCCTGCTTTATTGGGTCCCAACCGATTTCTCAATTTAGAATGAATGAGTCCAAAGGAAGAGAATATTCTTTCAACGCCTGCAGAAGAAGCTACTGCTGTTAAAAGTGAAATCATTACTTGAACAGTCTCTAAATCCAAGCGCTTAAGTGACTTCCACCAGTTTACTGGTGTGACCTTCCTTAAAATATCTTCAGCAAACATATATTTCTTGAATGGTTCCCCCTTAGCTCTGAAGTTTATTATAGTTGGCATTAAAGATGGATGATTGCTGGATACCCATGTCATAGCTAACTCCTCTTCCTCAGCACTTAGGTTTTGACCCTGATATTGGATATTGACAATATTTGCCAAAAAATGAGCTGGAGTCGGTGCTTGTCCCATTCGTTTGTTTACTGCTTGTAATTTAATTCTGTCCATGTGTAGTTCTGTTTTTAAGTGTTCACTCAGTTCCTTCCAAATTTCAACAGCATCCGCAATAAAACAGCTATTTTTCTGTATTTTGTTTGAAGCTTGAGAGATGGGTTTCAGGAAGCTCAGCATATGTTCAACATTTCTCTTAAGCCCAATGTTGAGGATTTTGGCCGTGACAGTGCCATCTATTTTATCTCGATTTTCTTCACAAAGTGTCATCAGAATAGGCCAGTTTTTGATATACTGCTCAAAACAGTCCACCACAGAGTTCCATCTAACATCTTGTGGGAGCGTTAGCTTGGTTCCACCCATCCTTTTCAGAGCTGCTGCAGCAAAATGATTATTACGGAAGTATTTAGCAATTTCAACAACATTAGCCTTTATTTCTGGAACACTTTCACTTAAGTCTTTGGCTAAGAGGTGCAGCAAATGAGCACTGCAACCATATGTTATTAGCTTTGTATTCCCTCCTGCTCTTCTAAATTTCTTCTCATCTTGGATACGTTTGCAGCATTGTCAGTGACCAAACTGCGTACTAGACATTTGAATTTTTGTTCACATGTTGTTATAGCTTTTACTGCCACTTCTTGTAAGTATTCTGCTGTGTGTGCATTTCCTGACGTATCAGTTGTTTGTGCAAGGAAGACTTTACCTTCTTCTGTTGTTATACAAGCACATACAATAGGATCTTTGTGGACATTACTCCACCCATCAATACTTAGGTTAACAATTTTACCCTCCAGAGCTGTTGCACATTGCTCCATTTCTCTGTCATACACTTGATCCAGCAGTTTCCCTGCAACATCAGCTCTGCTGGGTGGACTGTATCCTGGTCTCAGTGACTGAACCATATTAATGAAATGTGGGTTCTCAGTCAGACGGAAAGAAGAGTTTGTTGCATAAATAAACTGGGCAATTTTTTCATCAATCAACTCTTTTTCTAATCTGCTAGTTCTTATCACAAACCTATCTGTTATGTTTCGGCAGCTGAGGAGTGCAGGCAAAAAAGGCAATACACCAGAGCAGTTGGAATCTATGAGATTGCAGTACCCTGACTAACCACCACAACTAGAGGCAGCCGTGGAGCGTTCCTACGTTGGTCCTAGACGCCTCGTCACAGCCTGAGAAACTAACTACACCTAAAGATAGAAATAGGAAAGCTATCTGCCCCGGAGCAGAACCCCAAAGATAATAGAAAGCCCCCAAACATGTAATGGCGGTTAGACAAGATGAAATACTGACACAGAAAGAAAATAGTATGAGCAAACGCTGGGGCCAAAACTAACTAAATAGAAAAGGATAGGAAGGGTACTTACTGCAATCCCAGAAAACCCTGAAAAGCACCAACTCTACTAATTTCAAAAACACCTGAGATCACACGACCTCTTCCACCTAAATTAGTTCTCTGGTGTAACAAAATCAAAACAGCAGCCACTGAAAAAACTGGAAAAAGCAAAAGTACAAACATCAGTGGCTGAACTAAACTGAGAGGGCAAAAGCCCCCGGAGGGGACCCTGAAGGCCCCCACAGAAGTGCAGGACAAAATGCAAAAATATAGCACAAAAAACAAAAAGAAGAAAATGTCTTATCTGAGAGCAGGAGATGCAGACACGACACAGCAGGCTACAAGGGAAACAGGAATGAAGGATTCAGACCAGAACAATTGATCACCGGCAACCCTGATGGGAAGGTGACTCCCTTATATAAGACCAGTCAGTAACACCTGATTCCCAGTCCTCACAATCTTCACTGGACAGACCAGCACCGCTTGTAACCACCAGAGGAAGCCTCTGCTCAGAACTCATCTCAAACCCATTCACAACAGTACCCCCCCCTTGAGGAGGGGTCACCGAACCCTCATTTGAGCAACCAGGTCGGTCAGGATGAGTTCTATGATACGCACGGATAAGTCTCCTAGCATGGATGTCCGAAGCAAACACCCAAGAATTGTCTTCCTGACCATAACCTCTCCATTTAACCAAATACTGGAGTTTCCGTCTAGAAAAACGAGAATCTAATATTTTCTCAACCACATACTCCAGATTGCCCTCAACCAAAACAGGGTCAGGAGGCACAGCAGCAGGAACCACTGGCTCAACAAACCTCTTCAACAAGGACTTGTGGAACACGTTATGGATCTTAAATGTCCCTGGAAGAAGCAAACGAAAAGAAACAGGATTAATAATCTCCATGATCTTATAAGGTCCAATGAACCTAGGCTTAAATTTAGGAGATGCTACTCTCATAGGAATATTCTTTGAGGACAACCAGACCAAGTCCCCCACTTTAAACCGAGGACCATCAGTCCTATGCCGGTTAGCAAACCGCTGGGCCTTCTCCTGAGAGAGGGACAACCTCTCCACTACCTGGTCCCAAATCTGTTGCATACGCTCCACAACAGAGTCAACACCTGGACAGACAGAAGCCTCCGTCTGTCCTGAAGAAAATCGAGGGTGAAACCCAGAATTACAGAAAAACGGAGACATCAAAGTGGCAGAGCTAGCCCTATTATTAAGAGCAAACTCAGCCAAAGGCAAAAAAGAGACCCAGTCATCCTGATCAGCAGACACAAAGCATCTTAGATAAGTCTCCAATGTCTGGTTTGTTCTCTCAGTTTGACCATTGGTCTGAGGATGAAATGCCGAGGAGAAAGACAATTGAACACCCAGTTTAGAACAAAAAGTCCTCCAAAATCTGGAAACAAACTGGACTCCTCTGTCAGACACAATGTTCTCAGGAATGCCGTGTAAACGAACCATGTGCTGAAGGAACAACGGCACCAATTCAGAGGAGGAAGGCAACTTAGGTAATGGCACAAGATGTACCATTTTGGAAAACCTATCACAAATTACCCAGATGGTGGTCATTCTCTGAGAAACAGGAAGGTCGGAAATGAAATCCATAGAGATATGGGTCCATGGTCTCTTGGGCACAGGCAATGGCATCAACAAACCACTAGAGCGAGAGCAAGGCTTGGAGCGAGAGCAAGCCCCGCAGGACTGCACAAATTCCCTGACATCACGAGACAAGGTAGGCCACCAAAAGGACCGACTAACCAAGTCTCTGGTACCAAAAATTCCGGGATGCCCAGCCAATGCGGAACAATGAATCTCAGACATCACACTCTTTTTCCACTGGTCCGGGACAAACAATTTTCCAACAGGGCAGTACTCGGGCCTATCCTCCTGACACCCCTCCAGAGCAAGTCTCAAATTGGGCGAGATGGCGGAAAGAACTACACCCTCTTTCAAAATAACAGAAGGATCAGATAACTCAGGAGAATCCGCAAGGAAACTCCTCGAGAGGGCATCCGCCTTAACATTCTTAGTGCCAGGAAGAAAGGAAACCACAAAATTAAAACGTGTGAAAAACAAGGCCCACCTGGCCTGTCTAGGATTGAGTCGCTTGGCAGATTCCAGATAGACCAGATTCTTATGGTCCGTAAGGACCACCACCTGATGTTTGGCTCCCTCCAGCCAATGTCTCCACTCTTCAAAAGCCCACTTCATGGCCAATAACTCCCGATTACCCACGTCATAATTACGTTCAGTAGGAGAAAATTTTCAAGAGAAAAAGGCACAAGGGTTACTTTTAGAGGTCTCTGGATCTTTTTGGGACAAAACGGCACCTGCCCCAATTTCAGAGGCATCAACCTCCACCTGAAATGGCAGAGAAACATCAGGCTGCCGTAGAACAGGAGCAGAAGTGAATCTCTGCTTAAGTTCCTGAAATGCAGAGACTGCCTCAGGAGGCCAATTCACCACATCAGAACCCTTTCTGGTCAAATCAGTTAATGGTTTAACAATAACCGAGAAATTACCAATAAATTTACGATAAAAATTGGCAAAACCCAAAAATCTCTGAAGAGCCTTTAATGAAGTAGGTTGGACCCAATCACAGATGGCCTGAAACTTGACCGGGTCCATTTCAATAACAGATGGGGACAAAATGAATCCCAGAAATGAGATCCTCTGTACGCCAAAAAGACACTTTGATCCCTTCACATACAGAGCATTCTCTCTCAAAATCTGGAATACAGTTCGAACATGTTTCACATGAGAGTCCCAGTCATTGGAAAAAATCAAGATATCATCCAAATAAACAATCAGAAACTTGTCCACAAAATCCCTGAAAATGTCATTCATGAAGGACTGGAAGACGGAAGGAGCATTAGTGAGCCCAAAGGGCATCACTAGGTACTCAAAATGCCCTTCAGGGGTATTGAATGCCGTCTTCCATTCATCCCCGTGCTTAATACGAATAAGGTTATACGCCCCCCTGAGGTCAAGCTTGGTAAACCAAGTAGCGTTTTTCACCCTGGAAAACAGGTCAGAAATCAAGGGTAACGGGTATTGATATTTCACAGTAATATTGTTCAAGAGACGATAATCAATACACGGCCTTAATGAACCATCCTTTTTGGCCACAAAGAAAAAACCGGCACCTAAGGGTGAAGAGGATGGTCTGATATGACCCTTCTCCAATGATTCCTTGATATAAGACCGCATAGCGTCATGTTCAGGTACAGACAAGTTAAAAAGGCGACCTTTAGGGAATTTACTACCCGGCACTAATTCAATAGCGCAGTCATAGCTCCTATGGGGAGGCAAGGATGCAGATTTACTTTCGCTAAACACATCAGAAAAATCAATCAAAAAGTCAGGAACATCCTGAACCTGGGGGGAGGCAGAAAAAACAGGAGTGTTGGTATTAACACATTGGCAGCCCCAACTGGTTACAGACACAGATTTCCAATCCAAAACAGGATTATGAGACTGTAACCAAGGGAAACCCAGCACGATAATGTCATGCAGATTATACAGAACCAAAAATTTGCAGCACTCCTGGTGATCAGGTTCAACCCTCATTATCACCTGAGTAGAAAACTGGGGTTTATTCTCAGCCAAAGGGGTAGAAGCGATCCCCAGTAGGGGAATAGACTTCTGTAGGGGTATCAAGGGAAACCCACAACGTTTAGCAAAATCATAATCCATCAGGTTAATAGCTGCTCCAGAATCAACGAAAGCCTGAGCAGAAAATGAGGACAGAGAGCATATCAGAGTGACAGTTAATAAAAACTTAGTCTGAATACTACCCAAGACAACTGAGCGTGCAAAACGTCTTCCCCGCTTAGGGCAGACTGAAATAGCATGAGAGGCATCACCACAGTAAAAACATAACCCATTGCGCTTTCGAAACTCATGACGCTGTGCCCCAGACACCACTCTATCACACTGCATGGGTTCAGAAGCTGGTTCACAAGGCAACACTATTCCACGCATACTTCTCCGCTCACGCAAACGTCTGTCAATTTGAATCGCTAATGACATAGAATCATTGAGACCAGAGGGGACAGGGAATCCCACCATAACATCCTTTACATTATCTGACAGACCCTTCCGGAAAAGGGCTGCCAAAGCGTCGTCATTCCATTTGGTCAGGACTGCCCACCTACGGAATCTCTGACAGTATAACTCAGCGTCATAAAGCCCCTGATTTAATGCCAACAAGGCTTTTTCAGCTTGATCAGTGACATTAGGCTCATCGTACAATAACCCCAAAGCCTGAAAAAATGCATCAACATCACTCAAAACAGGATCCCCAGGTGTCAGGGAAAAAGCCCAATCCTGAGGATCGCCGCGCAGAAGAGAGATGATAATTTGAACCTGCTGCGCTGCGTTCCCTGAGGACTTAGATTTTAATGCAAAAAACAATTTACAATTATTTTTGAAATTCTGAAACTTAGCTCGATCCCCTAAAAACAAATCTGGCATGGGAATCCTAGGTTCCACAACAGGCAACCCAGCAAGATAGATAGCAATACTCCGAACCTCAGCGGCAAGCTGATCCACACGGCCAGACAACTGTGCAAACTCCATTGAGAGAAAAGATCCTCCCCAGCACCCAGAGATACAGAGGGAAAAAAAAGCAACAAACAGAAAAATATCTCTGACAACTCTGACAACCTTTTTTCTTTCACAATATTTTTTCCCTTCTGTGAGTACCATACAATTTTCAACTTTTGGGCCGGTGATACTGTTATGTTTTGGCAGCTGAGGAGTGCAGGCAAAAAAGGCAATACACCAGAGCAGTTGGAATCTATGAGATTGCAGTACCCTGACTAACCACCACAACTAGAGGCAGCCGTGGAGCGTTCCTACGTTGGTCCTAGACGCCTCGTCACAGCCTGAGAAACTAACTACACCTAAAGATAGAAATAGGAAAGCTATCTGCCCCGGAGCAGAACCCCAAAGATAATAGAAAGCCCCCAAACATGTAATGGCGGTTAGACAAGATGAAATACTGACACAGAAAGAAAATAGTATGAGCAAACGCTGGGGCCAAAACTAACTAAATAGAAAAGGATAGGAAGGGTACTTACTGCAATCCCAGAAAACCCTGAAAAGCACCAACTCTACTAATTTCAAAAACACCTGAGATCACACGACCTCTTCCACCTAAATTAGTTCTCTGGTGTAACAAAATCAAAACAGCAGCCACTGAAAAAACTGGAAAAAGGAAAAGTACAAACATCAGTGGCTGAACTAAACTGAGAGGGCAAAAGTCCCCGGAGGGGACCCTGAAGGCCCCCACAGAAGTGCAGGACAAAATGCAAAAATATAGCACAAAAAACAAAAAGAAGAAAATGTCTTATCTGAGAGCAGGAGATGCAGACACGACACAGCAGGCTACAAGGGAAACAGGAATGAAGGATTCAGACCAGAACAATTGATCACCGGCAACCCTGATGGGAAGGTGACTCCCTTATACAGGTCCTTCTCAAAAAATTAGCATATAGTGCAAAATTTCATTATTTTCCATAATGTAATGATTACAATTAAACTTTCATATATTTTAGATTCATTACACACCAACTGAAATTTGTCAGGTCTTTTATTGTTTTAATACTGATGATTTTGGCATACAACTCCTGATAACCCAAAAAACCTGTCTCAAAAAATTAGCATATCAAGAAAAGGTTCTCTAAACGACCTATTACCCTAATCTTCTGAATCAACTAATTAACTGTAAACACATGCAAAAGATTCCTGAGGCTTTTAAAAACTCCCTGCCTGGTTCGTTACTCAAAACCCCCATCATGGGTAAGACTAGCGACCTGACTGATGTCAAGAAGGCCATCATTGACACCCTCAAGCAAGAGGGTAAGACCCAGAAAGAAATTTCTCAACAAATAGGCTGTTCCCAGAGTGCTGTATCAAGGCACCTCAATGGGAAGTCTGTTGGAAGGAAACAATGTGGCAGAAAACGCTGTACAACGAGAAGAGGCGACCGGACCCTGAGGAAGATTGTGTAGAAGGACCGATTCCAGACCTTGGGGGACCTGAGGAAGCAGTGGACTGAGTCTGGTGTAGAAACATCCAGAGCCACCGTGCACAGGCGTGTGCAGGAAATGGGCTACAGGTGCCGCATTCCCCAGGTAAAGCCACTTTTGAACCATAAACAGCGGCAGAAGCGCCTGACATGGGCTACAGAGAAGCAGCACTGGACTGTTGCTAAGTGGTCCCAAGTACTTTTTTCTGATGAAAGCAAATTTTGCATGTCATTCGGAAATCAAGGTGCCAGAGTCTGAAGGAAGACTGGGGAGAAGGAAATGCCAAAATGCCTGAAGTCCAGTATCAAGTACCCACAGTCAGTGATGGTGTGGGGTGCCATGTCAGCTGCTGGTGTTGGTCCACTGTGTTTTATCAAGGGCAGGGTCAATGCAGCTAGCTTTCAGGAGATTTTGGAGCACTTCATGCTTCCATCGGCTGAAATGCTTTATGGAGATGAAGATTTCATTTTTCAGCACGACCTGGCACCTGCTCACAGTGCCAAAACCACTGGTAAATGGTTTACTGACCATGGTATTACTGTGCTCAATTGGCCTGCCAACTCTCCTGACCTGAACCCCATAGAGAATCTGTGGGATATTGTGAAGAGAAAGTTGAGAGACGCAAGACCCAACACTCTGGATGAGCTTAAGGCCGCTATCGAAGCATCCTGGGCCTCCATAACACCTCAGCAGTGTCACAGGCTGATTGCCTCCATGCCACGCCGCATTGAAGCAGTCATTTCTGCAAAAGGATTCCCGACCAAGTATTGAGTGCATAACTGAACTTTATTATTTGATGTTTTTTTTGTTTGTTTTTAAAAAACACTTTTATTTTATTGGACGGTTGAAATATGTTAATTTTTTGAGACAGGTTTTTTTGGGTTATCAGGAGTTGTATGCCAAAATCATCAGTATTAAAACAATAAAAGACCTGACAAATTTCAGTTGGTGTGTAATGAATCTAAAATATATGAAAGTTTAATTGTAATCATTACATTATGGTAAATAATGAAATTTTGCACTATATGCTAATTTTTTGAGAAGGACCTGTATAAGACCAGTCAGTAACACCTGATTCCCAGTCCTCACAATCTTCACTGGACAGACCAGCACCGCTTGTAACCACCAGAGGAAGCCTCTGCTCAGAACTCATCTCAAACCCATTCACAACACCTATCTATGGTGGTTCCAGGAGGTAAAGGTTTTTTCTTCCTTTTGGGTGATGGTGATATGTGGCTGTGGGTGTCTGATGATGATGCTGCTGCTAATGAAGCACTATCCTGGATGGATAACTCTGAAACTGTAGAACAGGATGATGGTGATCTTGGAGGTGGATAGTTTCCAGAATCCATGAATTCCCCTAAACAAAAAAAGTCAATGCTGTTATTTTATTGTTTATACAATTTCTGCTTATTGTACACAACACAGCACTGCCCCAAAAGGAATATTTGTTTTTCTTCATAACTGTACCAAATGACAGTAACATGCAGTAATAATAAGAAATATAATTTTTCTCACACATGACAGTTCAGTCTTTAGAAATAGGATTCAATAAAAATGTTTACCAACCTGAAGATCCTGCTTGTTCAGAAGTGTTTCTTTGGTCATCTTCATCACCGCACTTCTCATGATGTTGCCTCATTCGCGCCACCAGGCCTTGCATCTCTTTGTTGCATCGTTTGCATTTTGCACGCATGCCTGCCTTACCGATAGGCGAAGGAGCTTCATTAAAATATTCCCAAACTGGGTCTCTTTTACGGCCTGCTGCCATTATAAGGAAAGAATGTAATAAACCTCAGATCGTACACACAAACAGATCCAGACTTGTCTGTCTGTGGCTATGCTGCAGTATTGTGCTCAAAGTTTCACTTTCATTTTCTTGTCTGCTTGCCCTTCCTCCTCCTCACACTTAGATTCACATTCTTCTTGTGTTGTGCAGATCTATTCCACTCCAAACAATCAGAAACATATTGTCTAACTTCTTGGACTTGGCACTGAAGGGGTTGATTCTGTATTCATATAGGTTTGTAGAACAATAGGATTAAGGTCTTTTTCTCAACTCTGTTCATGTTGTAACATTTTTGCCGTGAAGAAGAGGCTGGGACCTCTGTGGAGTCAAATTCAGTTTTGAGAACTGCGTAAGTAAAGCGAGCGTCTGTGATAATATAGGAGAGGAACTGCCCACTAATCCTACAGAAACCTCTGGAAGAGCATGGCATTGTGAATGTTACACATATACAGGTCCTTCTCAAAAAATTAGCATATAGTACTAAATTTCATTATTTTCCATAATGTATTGATTACAATTAAACTTTCATATATTTTAGATTCATTACACACCAACTGAAATTTGTCAGGTCTTTTATTGTTTTAATACTGATGATTTTGGCATACAACTCCTGATAACCCAAAAAACCTGTCTCAAAAAATTAACATATTTCAACCGTCCAAGAAAATAAAAGTGTTTTTTAAAAAAAAAAAAAAAAACATCAAATAATAATGTTCCGTTATGCACTCAATACTTGGTCGGGAATCCTTTTGCAGAAATGACTGCTTCAATGCGGCGTGGCATGGAGGCAATCAGCCTGTGACACTGCTGAGGTGTTATGGAGGCCCAGGATGCTTCGATAGCGGCCTTAAGCTCATCCAGAGTGTTGGGTCTTGCGTCTCTCAACTTTCTCTTCACAATATCCCACAGATTCTCTATGGGGTTCAGGTCAGGAGAGTTGGCAGGCCAATTAAGCACAGTAATACCATGGTCAGTAAACCATTTACCAGTGGTTTTGGCACTGTGAGCAGGTGCCAGGTCGTGCTGAAAAATGAAATCTTCATCTCCATAAAGCATTTCAGCCGATGGAAGCATGAAGTGCTCCAAAATCTCCTGATAGCTAGCTGCATTGACCCTGCCCTTGATGAAACACAGTGGACCAACACCAGCAGCTGACATGGCACCCCACACCATCACTGACTGTGGGTACTTGACACTGGACTTCAGGCATTTTGGCATTTCCTTCTCCCCAGTCTTCCTCCAGACTCTGGCACCTTGATTTCCGAATGACATGCAAAATTTGCTTTCATCAGAAAAAAGTACTTGGGACCACTTAGCAACAGTCCAGTGCTGCTTCTCTGTAGCCCAGGTCAGGCGCTTCTGCCGCTGTTTATGGTTCAAAAGTGGCTTTACCTGGGGAATTCGGCACCTGTAGCCCATTTCCTGCACACGCCTGTGCACGGTGGCTCTGGATGTTTCTACACCAGACTCAGTCCACTGCTTCCTCAGGTCCCCCAAGGTCTGGAATCGGTCCTTCTCCACAATCTTCCTCAGGGTCCGGTCACCTCTTCTCGTTGTACAGCGTTTTCTGCCACATTGTTTCCTTCCAACAGACTTCCCATTGAGGTGCCTTGATACAGCACTCTGGGAACAGCCTATTTGTTGAGAAATTTCTTTCTGGGTCTTACCCTCTTGCTTGAGGGTGTCAATGATGGCCTTCTTGACATCAGTCAGGTCGCTAGTCTTACCCATGATGGGGGTTTTGAGTAATGAACCAGGCAGGGAGTTTTTAAAAGCCTCAGGAATCTTTTGCATGTGTTTAGAGTTAATTAGTTGATTCAGAAGATTAGGGTAATAGGTCGTTTAGAGAACCTTTTCTTGATATGCTAATTTTTTGAGATAGGTTTTTTGGGTTATCATGCCAAAATCATGAGTATTAAAATAATAAAAGACCTGACAAATTTCAGTTGGTGTGTAATGAATCTAAAATATATGAAAGTTTAATTGTAATCATTACATTATGGAAAATAATGAAATTTAGCACTATATGCTAATTTTTTGAGAAGGACCTGTACAGCCTTTATTCTACTGAGTTAAACAACTCAGCTTTATCTCATGATGGAAGAACCTTTGGATGGTAAAATATTTTCCTCAAAAAGCAGTTTATTGAAAAAAATCCGATTTAAATAAAAAAAATCAGATTTAAATTAAAAAAATCAGATTTTTTTGATTTTTTTTAAAAAATCATTGATTTTTATCCACCCTGACCAACAGCACCCTGTCTTCCACACGGTCACGTCTGAGTAGCCGTGAGTCTGGACCGCATATTCTAACCAAAGACAAGAAACATACTTATATTGCTCATATTTATCTGGACCGCATATTCCTCACCCTGATCCTTCTTCCTCCCACCATGCCGAGTGGCCGGAGACAACTGATCTCACACTTGGACACTCCGAAGAGCTGTTCACTTTTCCATTTATAGATTCGGGCCTCTCGCCCAGTCCACTTGAAGCGGGGCAAAATGAAATCGCATGTAGCGATGCCTAAATATTTGAGCAGCCATGTTCATACGAAGGCGACAGTGAGAACGTGTCACAACAGGTGGACGATGATGAGACACAATTGCCAGAAAGTCAGAAGGAGGACCAGGGTGTGGAAGTGGAAGAGGAGATGGTGGATGATATAGTAACTGACCCAACCTGGCAGGAGGACATACAGAGTGAAGACAGCAGCACACGGGGGAGGGAGGCGCAGCACCACAACAGGCAGGAATGTTGTGAATGTGCTAGAAATGAATTCTGAGCAGAAGCTCCCTCTGGTGGTACTGAACTATCCAATGAAGATTGTGAAGATTGGCGATCAGGTGTTACTGACTGGTCTTATATAAGGGAGGTTTCCTCCCATCAGGGTTGCCGGTGATCAATTGTTCTGGTCTCATCTTTGATTCCTGTTCACTTTGTAGCTTGCTGTTTCGTGCCTGCATCTTCTGCTAACAGATAAGACATTTTCTTCTTTTAGTTTTTTGTGCTTGCTTTTTGCATTTTGTCCTGCACTTCTGTGGGGGTCTGCCGGGTCCCCTCCGGGGGCTTGTGCTCCTCTCAGTTTAGTTCAGCCACTGTTGTTTGTTAATTTTCCTCTTCCAGTTTTTTCAGTGGCTGCTGTTTAGTTTTTGTTACACCAGAGAACTAATTTAGGTGGTAGAGGTCGTGTGATCTCAGGTGTTTTTGTAATTAGTAGAGTTGGTACTTTTCAGGGTTTTTTGGGATTGCAGTAAGTGTCCTTCCTATCCTTTTCTATTTAGGAAGTTTGGGCCCCAACGTTTGCTCATACTATTTTCTGTCTGTGTCTGTATTTCCTCTTGTCTAACCGCCTGTAACGGGTCAGGTAGGTGGGACCTCTGAGCTTTATTTATACAAGAAGGTTATACTTGTAAGAGAGCGGGTGGCGCCCAGGGAGACGGACAGGAAGTCACGGCAAGTGACGGGGCAGTCTCTGGATTGACAGGCAGGTTGTCACGGCAAGTGACCGGGGTAGTCTCTGGATAGGCAGGTTGTCACGGCAAGTGACCGGGGCAGTCTCTGGATTGACAGGCAGGTTGTCACAGCAAGTAACCGGGGCAGTCTCTAGATGGACAGGTATATACGACCTGAGATGGTGAAGCCTCCCGGTAGGCTAGCAGGCAGATGGCGGATGGACACTCCCAAGTGAGCAGACGAGAGTCTCTGGAACAGCCGGGATCACCGCTTGTGACGTCCGAACCTCCGGGTAGGGCTGCAGTCAGATGGCAGATGATCGCTCCCAAGTGAGCAGGCAAGAGTCTCTGGAATAGCCGGGGATCACCGCTTGTGACGTCCGAACCTCCGGGTAGGGCTGCAGTCAGATGGCAGATGATCGCTCCCAAGTGAGCAGGCAAGAGTCTCTGGAATAGCCGTGGATCACCACTTGTGACGTCCGAACCTCCGGGTAGACTTGCGGACAGGTAGCATACAGCAAACGGGCAGGAAACAGGCAGGTAACTGGTAACGGGACCTGAGGGCTGAAGCAGAGTGAAACAGTGCAACAACAACATTGCTCGGGCACCTCCATTAAGGAGGAAGCCCTTAATATAGGGTGGAGTCCTCCGGCATTGGCCGGGGACTTATTTGAAAAATGCGCGCGGCTCCTTTAAGAGCGGGGGAGGGCGCGGGCGCGCGCCCTAAGTCCAGCAGCAGGGAAGGAGCGCGCGGCCCCAGCAGGGCGGAAGGAGGACGCTGAGGAAGGGTAAGGGGGGCGACGTCCCTGCCTGGCAGAGGACGCTGCTGCAGGGGAACAGCGTCCCTGCCTGGCAGAAGGCAGGGACGCCGACGCTACAGTACCCCCCCTCTGGGCCCCCCCCTCTTTAGGCCAGAAAGAAATTTAGCTAGGATGAGAGGGGCATGGATGTTCTCCCGAGGCTCCCACGTTCTCTCCTCAGGACCAAACCCCTTCCAATCCACCAAAAAATAAGTCTTTCTTCCTACCCTTTTGGTGGCCAGAATGTTCTCTACCTCAAATTCATCGTCAGCAGACACTGGAGCAGGAGGTGTACCTGTAGACTTGAAAAAAGAGTTAAGTACCACCGGTTTGAGGAGAGATACATGGAAAGAGTTAGGAATGCGCAAATTGGCCGGGAGTTTCAATTTATAGGACACCGGGTTGATCTGACTGATGATCTCAAAGGGACCGATGAACCGAGGGCCTAACTTGTAGGAAGGAATCTTGAGCCGGACATACTTGGACGAAAGCCAGACCTTATCCCCAGGACGGAATTGAGGAGGATCCAGACGTCTTTTGTCAGCATGTCTCTTCATACGCTCGGATGACTGAATGAGTGCGGATCGGGTACTCTCCCATATGGAGGAAAATTCTCTAACCAGAGATTCCGCAGCTGGATTGTCCGCAGAGATGGTGACAGGAACAGGGATCCGAGGGTGCTGACCGAAGACTACAAAAAACGGAGACTTGGAGGAAGATTCGCTCTCGTGATTATTGTAAGAGAATTCGGCCCAAGGCAGGAGCTCCACCCAGTCAGAATGGTGGGCATTAACGAAGTGCCGGAGATAACTGGACAGATTCTGATTGATTCGCTCAACTTGTCCATTGGACTGCGGGTGGTAAGCGGAGGAGAAATCCAAGGTGACGTCTAGCAACTTACAAGTGGCTCTCCAGAAACGTGAGGTGAACTGTACCCCACGATCCGACACAATGTGACGAGGCAGACCATGGAGACGGAAGATGTGGCGGATAAAGTCTTTAGCCAACTCGGGTGCAGACGGAAGACCTGGCAGAGGAATGAAGTGAGCCATCTTGGAAAAGCGGTCAGCGACCACCCAAATGACCGTACAACCGGCAGAAACGGGCAGATCTGTTATGAAGTCCATGGCTATATGCTGCCAGGGGGCAGCGGGTACAGGAAGCGGAAGAAGACGGCCGGCAGGCAGGTGTCTCGGAACTTTGTTGCGGGCACAGGAGACACAGGCAGATACAAAGTCTATTACGTCCTTGTGCAGGGTAGGCCACCAATAATGCCGGGTTATGAGTTGGAGGGTCTTTTTCTGACCGGCGTGGCCAGCCAGTTTAGACGAATGACCCCAGTGTAGGATTCTCTTCCGGTCGGTTACTGATACGAACGTCTTACCAGGAGGGAGACGATTTAGACTCACGGGAGCCACCCGCATCACTCTGGCGGGATCGGTGATATGTTTAGGTTCTTCCTCGAGATCTGAAACCAGGAAAGACCGGGACAAGGCATCAGCCTTGACGTTCTTGTCAGCCGGGCGAAAATGCAAGAGAAAATCGAAGCGGGCAAAAAACAAGGACCACCGGGCTTGGCGAGGGTTAAGTCTCTGAGCATGCTGGAGGTAAGCCAGATTCTTGTGGTCCGTGTAAATGATTACCGGATGAAGAGCCCCTTCGAGTAGGTAACGCCACTCCTCCAATGCCAACTTGATGGCCAATAACTCTCGGTCTCCTATGGAGTAGTTGCGCTCGGAGGAGGAGAAGAGTTTGGAGAAGAAGCCGCAGGATACCATCCTCCCGGATGAAGATTTTTGAGTGAGTACCGCTCCGGCTCCAGAGGAGGAAGCGTCCACCTCCAGGAAGAACTGCTTGTTGCCGTCCGGGCGATGCAGCACTGGAGCGGAAGAGAAGGCCTGTTTTAAGGAAAGAAAGGCCTCCTCTGCTTCGGGCGTCCACTGTTTGGGGTTAGCATCCTTGCGGGTGAGCGCGGAGATTGGAGCAGTCCTGGAAGAGAAGTGCGGTATGAAGAGGCGGTAATAGTTGGCGAATCCCAGGAACCGCTGAATGGCCTTCAACCCCTCCGGTCGAGGCCACTTCTCGATGGCAGACAGTTTCTCCGGATCCATTCGTAGGCCTGTCTGAGAAATGATGTAGCCCAAAAACGGAAGCGAGGTCTGCTCAAAGAGGCACTTCTCATATTTGGCGAAGAGGTGATTCTGCCTGAGCCTGAGCAGAACCTGACGAACATCCCTCCGGTGAGACTGGAGGTCCGGAGAGAAGACCAAGATATCGTCTAGGTACACCACAACGCAAGAGTAGAGGAGGTCCCGAAAGATGTCATTGACCAACTCCTGAAAGACTGCTGGAGCATTACAGAGACCAAAGGGCATCACCAAATACTCGTAGTGGCCGTCCCGGGTGTTGAATGCCGTCTTCCATTCATCTCCCCGACGGATACGAACCAGATTGTATGCCCCACGAAGATCCAGTTTGGTGAAGATTCTCGCCCCTCTAAGTCGATCAAACAATTCTGGAATGAGCGGAAGGGGGTACTTATTCTTCACCGTGATCACATTTAAGCCTCTGTAGTCAATACAGGGACGGAGAGATCCGTCTTTCTTTTTTACGAAGAAGAAACCTGCTCCCGCTGGGGAGGTAGATTTCCGGATGAATCCTTTGGCCAAGTTCTCGATATATTCGGACATCGACCTGGTCTCAGCAGCGGACAATGGGTAAATACGCCCACGGGGAGGCGTAGTACCAGGTAGCAGGTCGATCGGGCAATCATACGGTCTGTGTGGGGGTAATGTCTCTGCTTCCTTTTTATTAAAGACATCAGCGAAAGACCAATATGGAATCGGGAGTCCTGGTAGATTAGCAGGTGTAGGAGAAGGACGGACAGGATGAACAGGCACCAGACACGTTTGATGACAGTCCTGTCCCCAGCGAAGAATCTCTCCAGTCTGCCAGTCGAGCACGGGTGCATGCTTTTGGAGCCAAGGCAGACCTAGTAAGAAAGCGTGAGAGAGTCCAGGTAGAACATGAAATGAGATACTCTCAGAATGTAACATTCCCACCTGCAGGGTTATAGCCTCGGTGATAAGCTGGATGGGACGTGGTAGAAGACCCCCATCTACAGCAGCAACAGATACTGGTTCAAGCAGAGGTTTGGTGGGAATGCGATATTTCTCTACCAGAGCCTGTGAAACGAGATTCCCAGCTGCTCCAGAATCAAGTTGGGCTAGTTCGAAGTAACGGTTCTCACCGAGGAGAGAATTGAGACAGACAGCAGCAGAGATGAAGAGGATTTATTCTTGTCTAGGTGGACCTCTCCGAGCGAACCTAGACACAGGCGTTTCCCGACCTCTCTGGGCAGGTACGGATCCGGTGCTCCTTACTGCCACAGTAGAAGCAACTCCCCTCAGCACGGCGTGAGTCCTGACGGGCTTTGACCATCTTGGTCTGGTCGACCTGCATGGGCTCTGCCGGGGGCACTTGAGGAGATACGGAAGGAGTTACAGGTCTCTGAAATGAAGGAGCTAGGCGAGGAAACCTTCTCTCACGGGTGACCTCTTTGGCTCGCTCCTGGAACCATAGATCAATTCGATTGGCCAGAGTTATTAGGTCATCGAGAGAGGTTGGAATGTCCCGACCGGCAAGTTCATCTTTAATGCGGCCGGACAGGCCCTCCCAGAAGACAGCTATCAGAGCGTCATTATCCCAAGCCAGCTCTGAGGCAAGGGTACGAAACCTTATGGCATATTGACCCACGGTGAGACTCTCCTGACGAAGACGCAGCAGAGATGATGCAGAGGAGGTCTTCCGTCCGGGTTCATCGAATACCTTCCGGAAGGCTAAGAGAAAAGCAGACAGGTTAGACACCAGAGGATCTTCTCTTTCCCAAAGAGGATTTAGCCAGGCCAGGGCCTCTCCGGTGAGATGTGACATGATGAAGGCAATTTTGGCCCGGTCAGAGTTAAACTGGTGTGCCAGGAGTTCAAAATGCAGGGTACATTGGTTGATGAAACCCCGAGCCAGAGCAGGGTCGCCTCCAAACCGAGGAGGAGCTGAAAGTCGAGGTCCTGGAATAGAAACCACGGAGTTGGTAAGCAGCGGAACTGCCGGATTGCGAGTCATGGTGCTCGCGGTGGTTGTCGGGGAAGTATTCAGAGTGTCCAGGCGGGAATTAACACACCGCAGATGACCCAGGATGGACTCCTGTTGAGACCTCTGACGAGACAGTTCATGACACAGGTCAGATAGCGAAGGGGTTTGGGTGCCACCGGGTTCCATGGCCCAAGCAAACTGTAACGGGTCAGGTAGGTGGAACCTCTGAGCTTTATTTATACAAGAAGGTTATACTTGTAAGAGAGCGGGTGGCGCCCAGGGAGACGGACAGGAAGTCACGGCAAGTGACGGGGCAGTCTCTGGATTGACAGGCAGGTTGTCACGGCAAGTGACCGGGGTAGTCTCTGGATAGACAGGCAGGTTGTCACGGCAAGTGACCGGGGCAGTCTCTGGATTGACAGGCAGGTTGTCACAGCAAGTAACCGGGGCAGTCTCTAGATGGACAGGTATATACGACCTGAGATGGTGAAGCCTCCCGGTAGGCTAGCAGGCAGATGGCGGATGGACACTCCCAAGTGAGCAGGCGAGAGTCTCTGGAACAGCCGGGGATCACCGCTTGTGACGTCCGAACCTCCGGGTAGGGCTGCAGTCAGATGGCAGATGATCGCTCCCAAGTGAGCAGGCAAGAGTCTCTGGAATAGCCGGGGATCACCGCTTGTGACGTCCGAACCTCCGGGTAGGGCTGCAGTCAGATGGCAGATGATCGCTCCCAAGTGAGCAGGCAAGAGTCTCTGGAATAGCCGTGGATCACCACTTGTGACGTCCGAACCTCCGGGTAGACTTGCGGACAGGTAGCATACAGCAAACGGGCAGGAAACAGGCAGGTAACTGGTAACGGGACCTGAGGGCTGAAGCAGAGTGAAACAGTGCAACAACAACATTGCCGGGCACCTCCATTAAGGAGGAAGCCCTTAATATAGGGTGGAGTCCTCCGGCATTGGCCGGGGACTTATTTGAAAAATGCGCGCGGCTCCTTTAAGAGCGGGGGAGGGCGCGGGCGCGCGCCCTAAGTCCAGCAGCAGGGAAGGAGCGCGCGGCCCCAGCAGGGCGGAAGGAGGACGCTGAGGAAGGGTAAGGGGGCGACGTCCCTGCCTGGCAGAGGACGCTGCTGCAGGGGAACAGCGTCCCTGCCTGGCAGAAGGCAGGGACGCCGACGCTAACACCGCCATTACATGTTTGGGGGGCTTTCTATGTTCTTTGGGGATCTGCTCCGGGGCAGATAGTTTTCCTCTTTCTGTCTTTAGGTGTAGTTAGCTTCTCAGGCTGTGACGAGGCGTCTAGGACCAACGTAGGTACGCTCCACGGCTGCCTTTAGTTGTGGTTAGTCAGGGTGCTGCAATCCCATAGATTCCAACCTCTCTGGTGTATTTCCTTTTTAGCTTGCTCTCCTCAGCTACCAAATCATAACACAGGAATAAGCACTGTGGTGGCTGCAGACAGAAGGTGGGCAAATCATTCCTTGTAACACCAACACGACGGAAGTTGGCAGTACAACTGCTAGGTCTTCCCGAGTCTGGTTGTTTTTTAAAGACTCTGCCGATAACCCCAAACAGGCCATTTGCACCACCTGCTTTGCCCGAATCAGCAGGGGTAGCAAAACTTCCAGCCTGACCACCACCAGCATGATCAGACACATGGCAGCAAAGCACCATACTTTGTGGGCCGAACCCCAGGGTCCAGGAACACTGTCGGCGGGTAACACCACTGCTTCTTCCACTGTTGTGTGTGGAAGCCAATCCCCTGTCCATGGTGCCTGCGAAGATGCCTCCTGCCCTGCACCTGTCATTGCACACACTCAACTACCACCATCATCAAGCAAGTCCACATCTTTGTCCCAGGGCAGCCTTCAGTTGTCCATACCTCAGTCATTGGAACGCAAGCAGAAATACCCAGCCAATGCCCCACAGGCCACAGTTCTAAATTCACACTTCTCATCTGCTTGCGCTCAAAATGTTGCCTTTTAGGCTCGTGGAGACCCCATTTTTAAAATCTGACGTGTCACTTTATGTGGTGATAACATTGGTATTATTCTCAAAGGATAGTAGGAAACATGGATCTTACAAAATTATTACAAATTATTTTCCAACTTCTCACAATACCCTACATACGATTGTACACTACTGTCTGGGAACATGGCAGTGTTTTGAAGGGAAGGAGTGCCATTTAGCTATTTGAATTCAGATCTAGCTGTAATAGTTTGCAGACACAATGTATTGGGTCACCTGGCAGAAAGATATTCACCATGAATAGGCTTGGCACTATCATGTCTGCTTTCCATATCCCAACAATTGCCTTGCTCATTGCCCTTTAACACCCATAAATGGATCTAGACTTACACTGGGACCCCTATACTTGGAACATGGTGTTACCTGCTATTCTGTGGTGCTAGATGGCAAGAAGAATAGTCAGAACCAGAAGGACAGAATCAGAAGACACAAGAATAGTCAGTAAACGAGTTACGGTTACAACAGTAAACAAATACACAAGCCGCAAGCTGAGCACAGAGGATTGAACCAGAGGAGAACAACGTTGTTTCTGGCAGATTCCAGCCATATGATTTGAGCTTTAGTAGGGTGTGATACTTTCCAATTGGCTGAGGTAAGGAGCAGATTACTCCAGCTGGACAGCAGGAACAGATCCCAGTGACAAAAGGGACATGTTAAAGCAAGGTGTGTTCACTAGTTAGCATCACAGGTGTCTACAATCTTGGAATCAGTGAGTGGGCCTATACTTAGGGCTACAGATACTCACTGTGCTGTTTGGTGACATGGTGTGTATCACACTTAACATGGACCACAGGAAGCGAAGGAAAGAGCTGTCTCAGGATATTAGAAAGAAATTTATAGACAAACATGTTAAAGGTAAAAGTTATAAGACCATCTCCAAGCAGATTGATGTTCCTGTGACTACAGTTGCACATATTATTCAGAAATTTAATATCCATGGGACTGTAGCCAACCTCCCTGGATGTGGCCGCAGGAGGAAAATTGATGACAAATCAAAGAGACGGATAAAACGAATGGTAACAAAAGAGCCCAGAAAAACTTCTAAACAGATTGAAGGTGAACGTCAAGCTCATTGAACATCAGTGTCATATTGCGCCATCTGTCGTTGTATTAGTGGACTTCATGGGAGATGACCGAGGAGGACACTATTGTTATTGCACTTCAGCTCTACAGTCATGGCCAAAAGTTTTGAGAATGACACAAATATAAATTTTTTACAAAGTCTACTGCTTCACTTTTTCTAATGGCAATTTGCATATACTCCAGAATGTTATACAGAGTGATCAGCTTAACAGCAATTACTTGCAAAGTCAATATTTGGCTAGAAAATGAACTTTATCCCCCAAAACAGATTTCAACATCATTGCAGCCTTGCCTTAAAAGGACCAGCTAACCTCTTTTCAGTGATTGCTCCATTAACACCGATGTGGGTGTTGATGAGGACATGGCTGGAGATCAATCTGTCATGATTAAGTAAGAATGACACCACTGGACACTTTAAAAGGAGGCTGGTGCTTGGCATCATTGTTTCTCTTCTGTTAACCATGGTTATCTCTAAAGAACCACATGCAGTCATCATTGCAATGCACAAAAATGGCCTAACAGGGAAGAATATCGCAGCTAGAAAGATTGCACCTCAGTCAACAATCTATCGCATCATCAAGAACTTCAAGGAGAGAGGTTCCATTGTTGCCAAAAAGGCTTCAGGGCGCCCAAAAAAGACCAGCAAGCGCCAGGACCGTCTCTTAAAAGTGTTTCAGCTGCGGGATCGGGCTACCAGCAGTGCAGAGCTTGCTCAGGAATGGCAGCAGGCAGGTGTGAGTGCATCTGCACGCACTGTGAGGCGGAGACTTTTGGAGCAAGGCCTGGTCTCAAGGAGGGCAGCAAAGAAGCCATTTCTCTCCAGAAAAAACATCATGGACAGACTGATATTCTGCAAAAGGTACAGGCAGTGGACTGCTGAGGACTGGGGTTAAAGTTATTTTCTCTGATGAATCCCCTTTTCGATTGTTTGGGACATCAGGAAAACGCCTCATTCGGAGAAGACAAGGTGAGCGCTACCACCAGTCTCATGCCAACTGTTAAGCATCCTGAAACCATTCATGTGTGGGGTTGCTTCTCAGCCAAGGGAATCGGCTCTCTCACAGTCTTGCCTAAAAACACAGCCATGAATAAAGAATGGTACCAGAATGTCCTCCAAGAGCAACTTCTCCCAACCCTCCAAGAGCCGTTTGGCGATCAACTGCCTTTTCCAGCATGATGGAGCACCTTGCCATAAAGCAAAGGTGATAACTAAATGGCTCAGGGAACAAAACAGAGATTTTGGGTCCATGGCCTGGAAACTCCCCAGATCTTAATCCCATTGAGAACTTGTGGTCAATCATCAAGAGACGGGTGGACAAACAAAAACCTAAAAATTCTGACAAAATGAAAGCATTGATTGTGCAAGAATGGACTGCTATCAGTCAGGATTTGGTCCAGAAGTTGATTGAGAGCATGCCAGGGAGAATTGCAGAGGTCCTGAAGAAGAAGGGTCAACACTGCAAATATTGACTTGCTGCATTAACTCATTCTAACTGTCAATATAAGCTTTTGTTACTCATATGTTTTCAATTATTATATTTCTGTCTGTGATAAAAACATCTGTCAAACACACATAAAAACCAGAGGGCAGCAGATCATGTAAAAATATTTGTGTCATTCTCAAAACTTTTGGCCATGACTGTATGTTCACAGAGACGGAAAAATGAAGCATATCAAGAAAAGAATACTGTCCCTACTGTGAAACATGGAGGAGGCTCTGTTATATTCTGGGTACAATAAAATCTCAAGACTATCAAGAGATTCTAGAGAGGAATATGCTGCCCAGTGTCAGAAAACTTGGTCTCAGTTGCAGGTCATGGGTCTTGCTACAGGATAATGACCCAAAACACAGCTAAAAACACCCAAGAATGGATAAGACGAAAACATTGGACTATTCTGAAGTGGCCTTATATGAGCCCTGACCTAAATCCTATTGAACATCTTTGGAAAGAGCTGAAACATGCCATCTGGAAAAGACAACCTTCAAGCATGAGACTACTGGAACAGTTTGCTCTTAAGGAGTGGGCCAAAATACCTGTCGAGATGTACAGAAGTCTCTGACAGTTACAGGAATCGTTTGATTGCAGTGATTGCCTCAAAAGGTTGTGCAACAAAATATTAAGTTAAGGGTACCATCATTTCTGTCCAGGCCTATTTCACGAGTTTCATTTTTTTTTTTTAATACTGTGGAAGCGTGGTTGAAAAGCAATGTCTGACTTTCATTTGTTCTGTTTCATAGATTTTTTTAATTTATTATTACTTTTGTCAGATTCATGTTATTTCTGTGACCATTGTGGGATTTTCTGTAATTAAACATGGGGTACCAAAAATTTTGACAACATGTTGGAGGAGTGAATATTTTGACTCTACAGCCACTTTCCGGAAATTAACACGCAGTGGATGGTGGAGAGTGAAAATTATACATTTTCCATTTTATTAACCAACACATAGTATAAGCCGAGGCACCTAATTTTGCCATGGAAAACTGGGTAAACTTATTGACTCGAGTATAAGCCGGGTATGCTTTGTCCCCCGTCCCTGTCCTGCTATGCGTGGCTCCTGCGTCCTGTCCTGGTATGAGTGGCTCCCCCCTGTCACTGTCCTGCTATGTGTGGCTTCCCCCCCTCCCATCCTTGTGTGCGTGCTTCCTATTACAAGAATAAAGAAAAAACATCCTACTCACCCTCCTGCAGCGTACCCTCGCAGTATCTGTTGGTGCCGGCTTCCAGCAGCTCTTCCTGTTCCTGTGCTGAGCAATCACGTGGCACCACTCATTAAAGTAATGAATATGCACTCCACGCCTATGGGAGTGGAGACGCTTGTATATTCATTACCTTAATGAACTGTGCCACGTGATAGCTCAGCACAGGAACAGGAAGAGCTGCTGGAAGCCGGCACCAACAGATACTGCGAGGGCACGCTGGAGGGGTGAGTAGGATGTCTTCTGGAAGCCGGCAGCTGTCACTGCTATAAGAGAAATGATTATTAATTTCTCTTTAGCAGCGGCACAGGCTACAGCCACAGCCGCTGGCTCCTGCCTCTGTGACCCCCTGCTCTGCCGCTCCTCCTTCCCCGCCAGCTTTCTGGGACAATTGACTCATGTATAAGCCGAGGGGGGCGTTTTCAGCACAAAAAAAACTGAAAAACTCTGCTTATACACAAGTATATACGGTAAGTGGATTCTTCTCACTATAATATTGCTAAACATAGGGATCCTAAATGTTGGTGGAGCACACTGCAAGACTCAGAAGAGAGAGCAGATTTTGCTGGATTGGTTTATAGAAACTGTTGCTTTTCAACAGCCTTTGAGCCACTAATAGTGTGGGAACCTCTGTTTTTCCATTGACAGATGATGGACCTGAGTGGGGACTTGTTTTTAGTGAGATGAGAATTCGTATTATTTTCACCTACATAACATTGATTGGTTTCTTTTTATTCGATATTTGGGAGGCAGAATGAACGAACAGTTGAACACCACACACTACTGGTTCATCCAACAAGGTTTTTTATTACACTGTGAACTGTCATTGTCTTGGTAAATAATTCGTTTTTTACAAAGCTTGCCATTTTTATGGACAGTTTAAGTAGAAATGTTCAAAACAATAAAACGCAAGGATATTTTATTAAAAAATATTTTTTTTTTATCCTAGCAAATGACTGTACAAGGAAATCAGAGGGACAGCTGACATCTTCAATTTTTAAATGTGATGATCTTGAGATCCTACAAGATACAACTGAAGTGATTGCTATTACTCCAGATATACCATCATCCCTTCACAGCAAAGATCTGTCATCTAATCCAATGAAACAGGTCCCATCTTCTTATTCATTACCAACTGCTAAGGAAAATCGAAGTCACAAAAGAGCCATTAAGAAACAAACTGTTCCTAAAGCAAAGAAATCATTTTCATGTTCAGAATGTGGGAAATGTTTTAGCAAGAAATCAAATTGTGTTAATCACCAGAGAATCCATACAGGGGAGAAGCCTTTTTCATGTTCAGAATGTGGGAAATGTTTTAACCAGAAATCAGAGCTTGTTACTCACCAGAGAACTCACACAGGTGAGAAGCCTTTTTCATGTTCAGAATGTGGGAAATGTTTTAGCTGGAAAGGGAATCTTGTTATACACCAGAGAACTCACACAGGGGAGAAGCCTTTTTCATGCTCAGAATGTGGGAAATGTTTTAAACAGAGATCAGAGCTTGTTTCTCACCAAAGAACCCACACAGGGGAGAAGCCTTTTTTCTGTTTAGAATGTGGGAAATGTTTTAACCAGAAAGCACTTCTTGTTTCACACCAAATAACTCACACAGCAGTGAAGCCTTTTTCCTGTTCAGAATGTGGGAAATGTTTTAACCGGAAAGAGTATCTTGTTAATCACCAGACAACTCACACAGGGGAGAAGCCTTTTTCATGTTCAGAATGTGGGAAATGTTTTAAATGGAAAAGAAGTTTTGATCGCCATCAGAGAACCCATACAGGGGAGAAGCCTTTTACATGTTCAGAATGTGGGAAATATTTTAACCGGAAAGCGCTTCTTGTTAAACATCAGAGCAGTCACACAGAGGAGAAGCCTTTTTCATGTTCAGAATGTGGGAAATGTTTTTACCAGACATCAGATTTGGTTAAGCACCAGAGAATTCACACAAGGGAGAAGCCTTTTTGCTGTTCAGAATGTGGAAAATTTTTTAACCGGAAATCAAATTTTGTTACCCACCAGAGAACTCACACAGGGGAGAAACCTTTTTCAT
This sequence comes from Oophaga sylvatica, assembly GCA_033576555.1. NCBI lineage: Eukaryota > Metazoa > Chordata > Amphibia > Anura > Dendrobatidae > Oophaga > Oophaga sylvatica. The sequence goes on along the minus strand of JARQOD010000209.1, from coordinate 90,492 downwards.
GTTCAGAATGTGGGAAATGTTTTAACCATAAATCAAATTTGGTTAAGCACCAGAGAACTCACACAGGGGAGAAGCCTTTTTCATGTTCAGATTGAGGGAAATATCTTAACCGGAAAGAGCTTCTTGTTAGACATCAGCGCAGTCACACAGAGAAGAAGCCTTTTCCATTTTCTTAATGTGGGAAACATTTTACTTGGAAATCAACTGTTAATAAACATCAGAGATGTCACATAGGGGAGAAGCCTTTTTTATGTTCATAATGTTACAATAGTTTTAACCAAAATTGGATCTTCTTAAAGGGGTTGTCTCTTGTCATTTTTCATGTTTGCTGACAAAAGGATAAAACTAAACTTTATTAATTCCAAATGTAAAACTATACCCATAATTCACCCCATGAAGGTTAGAAAAAACATATACCCCACATCTCAGTAGATAGGGTGAGTTGACTTATACACACTCTCAAAACGCCTCTCATTTTGACGGGTTTCATCGTCCTCACCAAAGGCGAGGACTAGAGAAAAAAACTAAAATCATGTTATCAAAAACAGTCAGAAAACTAGCCACATATTCCCAGATCCCAGACTTTAAACTATATTCTTTATAAGTTTATAAGCCACTCCAGTGTCGGTCAGTCAGGAATAGAAAGTATGTGAAAATACAGTATAATTATTGTGTTTTTTCTCCAATTAGTAGTGCAGACAAATTGTCCTAGACTAAACTCCGTTTTCAGACGGCCCAATATATACCACTCAGGGAAAACTTACCTGCTCTAAAGATCATTAGCAGCTTCTAACTAATGGCCATGCTGCTGTCTGTCAGGGAATGAGTGCAATATTGTTATAAAGACTAGGGATATGTGCAACCATAATGTCTGGGAGATCTGTGCAATTATTTAGTATGAATATGGAAATTATGTCTGGAAGTTAAGTGTTCCCTGAGCGGTATATACTGTATTTTCACATACTATCTATTACTGACACTGGAGTGGATTATAAAATTACACAGTATATAGTTTGAAGTCTGCGATCTGCCAATATGTGGCTAGTTTTCTGATTGTTTCGGATAACATGATACATGATTTTAGGTTTTTCTTCATCTAGTCTCACTTGAATATAGGTCAGTATTAAATTGTCTCTTGATGAGTTGTCTTTGGTGAGCACGATGAGTCCCGTAGAAAAGAGAGGCTTGGAGAGTGAGTTTGTATACGTCACCTCAATAAATAAATGAATGTTTGGCCTTATTAAAATAAAAACACTCATACTCCTGCTGGTGTGCCGGCTCGACTTCAGCGGTGTTGAGGCTCGCTTTCCTGGGGCTTAAGTGAGGTTGTTACATCACACGAACCCTGCGCCCAATCAGCTGCAGCTTCGCTGTTCCCGCCTTTTGGACGTATTGAACATCAACAGGAAGCCAGGGCTGCTGCTGCTCTCTGACTGCCTCATGATGCTCGATTTGTCCGAAGGTGGGGACAGTGACACCAGCGCTGATTGGGCAGAGGGCTCACATGACATAAAAACCTCAAGAACCCAAGTGCCGACACTGCTGAAACGGTGCCAGCATGGGAGATTTGTATAAGTATTTTTATATTTACAGGACCAAACATGAGGAATGTGAAGGGATTGTCCAACTAATGAACAATCTTTTTAAACATCAAAAATCCCATAGAGAGAAGTCATCATACCTAGAGAGTGAGAAATGAATTACAGGAAAATCGTATATTGACCATCAAAAGTAACTCAGACGGGGAGAACCTATATATATTGTAACGAATGGAAGCGGAGGCAGAGGTGGTGAAGTTCACATTCGTTTTTATTTTTTAATGTGGAACCTCGAGACCGCGGTCCGGGGGCTCCGAAGGGGGCGTAACTAGTGAGCCCCGGGTACCCGTAGTAGGCCCCTCGAACAGGACCAGAATGGAATACCCGGAGGACACAGGTGCTACCTCCAGTTAGACCCCGGACTAGTGGCAGCTGTCCCAGAGGGACCAAAAGGGTAACAGGTATTTACAGAGTCCATGGAGGGTTCTTGACGGAGAAGGGTAAGGTCCTGGTCCAGAACGGATGGTAGTAGGCTGGCTTCAGTGACCTTGTCACGGTCCACGGGTACGGATGGCTGATGGCGGAACGGGATGACACTTGCGCCAGTAATAGCCGAGATTGTCCAGGTTAGCCAGATACAGGTTAGCAATGCTCTGAGGAAACAAACAGTGTAAGCGAAGCACAGAGACTGCAGACGCAGCGCAGACAGATCAGGAACAGAACCGGATGTACCAATGATAGAACACGTTGCTCCGGCACTCCCCTAATGGTGGAGTGACCAGATATAGTACTGAGTGCGCAGCCATTGGTTAATTAGCTATTTCAAAAAATGCATGCTGCCCCTTTAAGAGAGACGGTGGGCGCGGCCTCGCGTCCTAAGCAGTCTATCTGAAGGCCTGCCAGCAGCGTGCCAGGAAGTGGAGGAGGACACAGGACGCCGAGGAGCAGATGGGACAGGAGACCCCAGCCCGCGCGCAGACTGCTGCAGAGGGACAGCTAGAGGAACAGGTGAGTGAGCAGAACGGAGTGCAGAGCCAGCACGGGGACCGAGTGTAACAGTATCCCCCTCTTTACTCCCCCTCTTTTTCAAGCCTGCGTGAAATCTTTTAAGAAGAAGAGGAGCCTGGATGTTCTCTTTAGGCTCCCAAGACCTCTCCTCAGGACCAAAACCTTTCCAGTCCACCAGGTAATAGATTCTACCTTTACTCTCTTAGAGGCCAAGATATGTTTTACCTCAAAAACATCGTCCTCAGAGACCGGATCAGGAGTGGTACCCGGGTCCTTAAAGAAGGAGCTCAACACTACTGGTTTGAGGAGGGAAACATGAAAGGAGTTAGGTACTCGTAGAGAATTAGGCAATTTCAGTTTATAAGAGACCGGGTTGATTTGTCTCAAGACTTCAAAGGGACCAATGAAACGGGGACCCAATTTGTACGATGGTAACTTCAGACGGATGTACTTGGAGGAGAGCCATACCTTGTCTCCTGGACGAAAGATGGGAGCCTCCAAACGTCTTTTGTCCGCATGCGTTTTCATACGTTGAGAAGCTTTCTCCAAAGCCGACCTGGTCTCTCTCCAAATGTCCGAGAAATTCTTAGACAAGGTATCGACTGCCGGAACATCAGACAATCCCGAGACAGGAAGAGGAATTCCGGGTTGCAGTCCAAACACAATCTGAAAGGGAGACTTTCCAGAAGATTCACTTACTTGGTTGTTGTAGGAGAATTCCGCCCAGGGCAGTAATTCTACCCAGTCATTATGATGAGCGTTGATGAAGTGACGCAGGTATCCAGCTAGGATTTGATTGATCCTCTCCACTTGCCCATTAGACTGGGGATGATATGCAGAAGAAAAATCTAGTTCAATTTTTACCATTTTACAGAGTCCTCTCCAGAACTTAGAGGTGAACTGGACGCCCCTGTCGGACACGATGTGGAGAGGAAATCCATGTAGACGGAAGATGTGCTGAATGAAGTGAGCGGCCAGTTCTGGAGCAGACGGGAGGCCAGATAGCGGAACGAAGTGGGCCATTTTAGAGAAGCGATCCACCACAACCCATACCACTGAGCAGCCAGAAGAAATGGGAAGATCCGTGATGAAATCCATCGCGATGTGCTGCCAGGGAGCGGACGGAATCGGAAGAGGCAGAAGCCTGCCGGCTGGTAGATGTTTAACAGTTTTGTTACGGGCACATGAAGGACAGGCTGCGACGAACTCCTGGATATCCTTGCCCATGGTAGGCCACCAGTAATAACGGGAGATGAGTTGCTGCGTCTTTCTCTGACCAGCATGGCCAGCCAACTTAGAAGAATGACCCCAGCGCAGAACACGACTACGATCAGAAGTGGACACGAAAGTCTTCCCAGGAGGAAGCCGGGCCAGATCAGTGGAGGCAACAGAGACTAACTTAGAAGGTTCAATAATGTGCTGAGGTTCTTCCTCCAGTTCAGGAGGCAAGAAGGCTCTAGAGAGTGCATCTGCCTTGATGTTCTTGTCAGCTGGACGGAAATGAAGTACAAAATTGAAACGGGCAAAAAATAATGCCCAACGGGCCTGACGGGGATTCAGTCTTAAAGCAGATTGGAGATAGGCAAGGTTTTTATGGTCGGTGAATATGATTACCTGGTGATGAGCTCCTTCAAGAAGATGTCTCCATTCTTGCAGAGCCAATTTGATGGCCAACAGTTCGCGATCACCGACAGAGTAGTTCCTTTCTGCAGGAGAAAAAACCTTGGAAAAAAAACCACACGAGATCATCCGCCCGGTAGACGACTTCTGGGTCAGAACTGCTCCTGCACCTATGGAAGAAGCGTCAACCTCAAGAAAAAATTGCTCACTTGAATTAGGACGATGGAGAACAGGTGCGGAAACGAAGGCTTTTTTGAGAGAAACAAAGGCCTCTTCTGCCTCGGAGGACCATTCCTTAGAGTTTACACCTTTCCGGGTTAAGGCTGTGATTGGAGCCACTCGGGTGGAAAAGTGTGGAATAAATTGCCGGTAGTAATTGGCGAACCCTAGGAACCTTTGTATGGCTTTTAGCCCAGACGGACGTGGCCAGTTGAGAACTGCAGACAACTTCTCCGGATCCATCTTTAATCCTGTGGAAGATACAATGTACCCAAGGAAAGGCAAAGAAGATTGCTCAAAGAGGCATTTCTCATATTTGGCATATAGCCTGTTCTCTCTCAGTCTTTGTAAGACCAGGCGTACTTGCCTCCGGTGTGACGTCAAGTCAGCAGAGAAAATCAAAATATCGTCCAGGTAAACCATGACACAAGTATAGAGCAAGTCCCTGAAAATGTCATTAACAAATTCCTGAAAGACCGCAGGTGCATTGCTTAGGCCGAATGGCATTACCAGGTATTCATAGTGGCCGTCACGGGTGTTGAAGGCTGTTTTCCATTCGTCTCCCTCTCTGACTCGGATCAGATTGTAGGCCCCTCTGAGGTCCAATTTGGTGAAGATCTTGGCCCCTCGGAGACGATCAAACAGCTCTGAAATAAGAGGTAATGGATACCTGTTTTTTACCGTGATCTGATTTAGACCCCAATAGTCAATGCAGGGCCGCAAGGATCCATCCTTTTTCTTCACAAAGAAGAATCCAGCTCCTGCCGGTGACGATGACTTTCGGATAAATCCTCTAGCCAGATTCTCTTGGATGTAGTCCGACATGGCCTGAGTCTCTGCCTGTGAAAGGGGATAAACTCTCCCGCGAGGAGGAGATGCTCCAAGAAGAAGCTCTATCTGACAGTCATACGACCTGTGTGGAGGTAGTCTCTCAGCCTCCTTTTTCCCAAAGACGTCAGAGAAGGACCAATAGGCGGAAGGCAACCCTGGCAGGGTATCAGGCTGGACTGGAGGCGAAACAGGTTGAATCCGGGTTAAGCAACGATTCATGCAGGTATCTCCCCAACGCAGAACTTCTCCAGTTTTCCAATTAAGGACTGGTTCATGCATCTGGAGCCAAGGTAAACCTAAAAGCATGGGATGGGATAAACCGGGATATACATAAAATCGCATTCGTTCAGTATGCATTAGACCTACCCGGAGTTCCACCAACTCGGTTTGAAACTGGACGGGCTCGGTCAGCGGTTTGCCATCCACGGCGGACACTTGTAACGGATCAGGAAGATGCTGGACTGGTAAGCGGTAATGATCCACAACCGCCTGCTGGATGAAGTTCCCTGCAGCTCCAGAATCCAGTAGACAATGTTCGGAGAATTTTATTGCTCCATAGGACACGGAGACTGAGATGTGTAAAGAGGGAGAGTACTGTTCTCTACCTAGGTTGGCCCCTCCTACCGGACCTAGGCACTGGAGTTTCCCGACTTTTTAGGACAGAAATGGATCAAATGTTCAGAACTACCGCAGTAGTAACAACTTCCCTCCTTGCGACGTGCCTCCCGGCGGCGGGTGGCCAAACTTACATGGTCCACCTCCATGGCCTCGGAGGCGGAGGGCGAGGTACCTGTTTTGTACAAACTAGAGTCCAGGTGATAGGACCTTTTGTCCCGCTTGATCTCCATGGAGGGCTCCTGAAAACGCAGGTCAATTCGGATTGCCAAGGATATTAGCTCTTCCAAGAGGGTAGGTCTGTCCCGTCCCGCCAGTTCATCCTTGATTCTTCCGGATAGGCCTTCCCAGAAGTTAGCAACCAGGGCCTCATTGTTCCACGATAATTCAGACGAGAGGGTGCGGAATTTAACAGCATACTGAGCTACCGTGAGAGTACCTTGGCGCAGGCGGAGCAGAGCTGAGGCAGTCGAAGTGGTGCGACCAGGTTCATCGAAAGTCCTGCGAAAAGCCTCTAGGAAAGATTGAAGATCGTTAACCAGCGGATCCCCTCTCTCCCCTAGTGGGTTTAGCCAGGCGAGGGCCTCTCCTCCCAGGTGTGACATGATGAAGCCCACCTTGGCTCGGTCAGAAGCAAACATATGCCCCAAGGTTTCGAAGTGTAGAGTGCACTGATTGAGAAAACCCCGACACAGAGAAGGGTCACCCTGGAAACGGGTAGGAGCCGCCAGACGGGGACCTTGATTTGCCATGGGAACTGGTACCTGATTATTGATAGAAGAGTCAGGTGCAGACGAGGACCCCAAGGAATCCATGCGGGTAGACAAGATGTGTAGATAAGTCGTGATCTTGTCCTGTTGAACTCCCAAACGGGTCACCTCCTGGCACAGATCCGTGGTCGGAGATCTCTGGGATCCAGCGGGTTCCATGGCCGGAGCAATCTGTAACGAATGGAAGCGGAGGCAGAGGTGGTGAAGTTCACATTCGTTTTTATTTTTTAATGTGAAACCTCGAGACCGCGGTCTGGGGGGCTCCGAAGGGGGCGTAACTAGTGAGCCCCGGGTACCCGTAGTAAGGCCCCTCGAACAGGACCAGAATGGAATACCCGGAGGACACAGGTGCTACCTCCAGTTAGACCCCGGACACGTGGCAGCTGTCCCAGAGGGACCAAAAGGGTAACAGGTATTTACAGAGTCCGTGGAGTGTTCTTGACGGAGAAGGGTAAGGTCCTGGTCCAGAACGGATGGTAGTAGGCTGGCTTCAGTGACCTTGTCACGGTCCACGGGTACGGATGGCTGATGGCTGAACGGGATGACACTTGCGCCAGTAATAGCCGAGATTGTCCAGGTTAGCCAGATACAGGTTAGCAATGCTCTGAGGAGACAAACAGTGTAAGCGAAGCACAGAGACTGCAGATGCAGCGCAGACAGATCAGGAACAGAACCGGATGTAGCAATGATAGAACACGTTGCTCCGGCACTCCCCTAATGGTGGAGTGACCAGATATAGTACTGAGTGCGCAGCCATTGGTTAATTAGCTATTTCAAAAAATGCACGCTGCCCCTTTAAGAGAGACGGTGGGCGCAGCCTCGCGTCCTAAGCAGTCTATCTGGAGGCCTGCCAGCAGCGTGCCAGGAAGTGGAGGAGGACACAGGACGCCGAGGAGCAGATGGGACAGGAGACCCCAGCCCGCGCGCAGACTGCTGCAGAGGGACAGCTAGAGGAACAGGTGAGTGAGCAGAACGGAGTGCAGAGCCAGCGCTGGGACCGAGTGTAACATATATATATATATATTATTGACAAATTGTACAAAAACATCATACATGCGGCGTGCGTTCAAGGATGGAATATTATATGGCAATTTTATAGGATAAACCAAATACCAACGGAAAATAAACTACCCAAAACAAACAATTATCAGTAAAAATAACTCCTCTTTGTTAGGTAAAGAATAAAAGAACATACAATTAAAAACAGTTTAACTCCTTAATGACCAGAGGTATTTTTGGTTTTGCATTTTCATTTTTTGCTCCCCTTCTTCCCAGAGCCATAACTTTTTTTAGTTTTAGGTCAAAATGGCCATGTGAGGGCTTGATTTTTTGTGGGACGAGTTGTGCTTTTGAACAACAACATTGATTTTACCATGTCTTCTACTCGAAAGCAGGAAAAAAAATCCCAAGTGTGTTGAAATTGCAAAAAAGTGCAATCCCACAGTTGTTTTTTGTATGCTTTCTTACCATGTTCACTAAATGCTAAAAGTGACCTGCCATTATGATTCTGCAGGTCATAAGTTCATAGACACCAAACATGTCTATGTTCTTTTTTTATTGAAGTGCTGAAAAAAAATTGTCATTTTCCGATACTCGTAGCGTCTCCATTTTTCAGGGTCTCGGGTTGGATGAGGGCTTATTTTTTGTGTTCTGAGCTGACATTTTTAATGAATACCATTTTGGTACAGATACTATCTTTTGATCGCCCGTTATTGTATTTTAATGCAATGTTGTGGAGACAAAAAAAAACGTAATTCTGGTGTTTTGACTTTTTTCTTGTTACGCCGTTTAGCAATCAGGTTTTTTCTTTTTTTATATTGATAAATCGGGCAATTCTGAACGTGGAGATACCAAAGATGTGTATGTTTGATTTTTTTTTTTATTGTTTTATTTTGAACGGGGCGAAACGGGGGTGGTAATTTGAACTTTCATATTTTTTTATTAATATTTTTAAACATTGTATCATAACTAATTAGACGACTATTTTTAACAAACGAAGAATAACTGTTATCTATATGTTGGCTTTCATATTTAAGTGTTGATTTCTGGTTGGTCAAGAAATTAAACTTTTCTTTGTGTAACTGGTAATATTGACTTTTATTGTGCGCTTGTCCTTGAACACTAGTGATGTTTGCTGATGTACTAATTATGCATTGTGTTATCATGCCAGTTTGTTGACTTCCAAAGCAGAGGGGGAAAAACTATGCAAATAGTTTAAATAATCAAATAATGCTACTTGATCTCCTCTCCATTCTTACCCTTTATGTAAATACTGAATGAGGGACACTAAACTTTAAAAATATGTTACATGACTCTACAGTCATGGACAAAAGTTTTGAGAATGACACAAATTTTAATTTTTACAAAGTCTACTGCTTCACTTTTTCTAATGGCAATTTGCATATACTCCAGAATGTTATAAAGAGTGATCAGCTTAACAGCAATGACTTGCAAAGTCAATATTTGGCTAGAAAATGAACTTTATCCCCAAAACACATTTCAACATCATTGCAGCCCTGCCTTAAAAGGACCAGCTAACCTCTTTTCAGTGACTGCTCCATTAACACAGGTGTGGGTGTTGATGAGGACATGGCTGGAGATCAATCTGTCATGATTAAGTAAGAATGAGATCACTGGACACTTTAAAAGGAGGCTGGTGCTTGGCATCATTGTTTCTCTTCTGTTAACCATGGTTATCTCTAAAGAAACACGTGCAGTGATCATTGCAATGCACAAAAATGGCCTAACAGGGAAGAGTATCGCAGCTAGAAAGATTGCACCTCAACAATCAACAATCTATCGCATCATCAAAACTTCAAGGAGAGAGGTTCCATTGTTGCCAAAAAGGCTCCAGGGCGCCCAAGAAAGACCAGCAAGCGCCAGGACCGTCTCTTAAAAGTGTTTCAGCTGCGGGATCGGGCTACCAGCAGTGCAGAGCTTGCTCAGGAATGGCAGCAGGCAGATGTGAGTGCATCTGCACGCACTGAGGCGGAGACTCTTGGAGCAAGGCCTGGTCTCAAGGAGGGCAGCAAAGAAGCCATTTCTCTCCAGAAAAAACATCATGGACAGACTGATATTCTGCAAAAGGTACAGGCAGTGGACTGCTGAGGACTGGGGTAAAGTTATTTTCTCTGATGAATCCCCCTTTCGATTGTTTGGAACATCAGGAAAACGCCTCATTCGGAGAAGACAAGGTGAGTGCTACCACCAGTCTTGTCTCATGCCAACTGTTAAGCATCCTGAAACCATTCATGTGTGGGGTTGCTTCTCAGCCAAGGGAATCAGCTCTCTCACAGTCTTGCCTAAAAACACAGCCATGAATAAAGAATGGTACCAGAATGTCCTCCAAGAGCAACTTCTCCCAACCCTCCAAGAGCAGTTTGGCAATCAACAATGCCTTTTCCAGTATGATGGAGCACCTTGCCATAAAGCAAAGGTGATAACTAAATGGCTCAGGGAACAAAACATAGAGATTTTGGGTCCATGGCCTGGAAACTCCCCAGATCTTAATCCCATTGAGAACTTGTGGTCAATCATCAAGAGACGGGTGGACAAACAAAAACCTAAAAATTCTGACAAAATGAAAGCATTGATTGTGCAAGAATGGACTGCTATCAGTCAGGATTTGGTCCAGAAGTTGATTGAAAGCATGCCAGGGAGAATTGCAGAGGTTCTGAAGAAGGGTCAACACTGCAAATATTGACTTGCTGCATTAACTCATTCTAACTGTCAATATAAGCTTTTGTTACTCATATGTTTTCAATTATTATATTTCTGTCTGTGATAAAAACATCTGTCAAACACACATAAAAACCAGAGGGCAGCAGATCATGTGAAAATATAATATTTGTGTCATTCTCAAAACTTTTGGCCATGACTGTATATAAAGAGACAGAGAGAAACAGCCAGAGATTCTGCTAAGACATCCATAAATCCAAAGGACCAGAGACAGGACAGCAGCTATTTTACATCATCGCTCCATCACAAGGGACACAGATCTATCATTCTACAGGAAGCAACCTCGTGGTTTTCAGGCTCGGTTGGAAGAATACAGATATGCTCTATTGACCATCGCTGAACCATGGATACATTTGGAGAAGGCAGGTTGTGATCCTCGGATCAACTGGCCTTGTACCTTGTATGGACTCAATAGACTGTCATCTTCCTACACTTGTTACCTCCTCTCTGTGTGCGTGCCACAGGTGGAGTAGTTGACCCTGGAAGATTAAACCAGGTTGTGATCCTTGGATCAACTGGCCTTGTACCTTTTATTGATTGAAAGGACTGTCATCTTCCTACGCTTGTCGTTACATCTGATAGGTTTGTAGATTTGGGTGGTCTCAATTCAGAACCTTCAGTATATCAGATCGTTTCCAGATTAGATGAGCTTCGATCAATCGAGGTGATGCAAGGAATGGACACAGAAAACAAGTGTCTGTATTCAAATCACTTGGCATGTTTAATTGCTTCCTGTGTCCAGCTTATATACCCTGCTGGAGAGGGCGTACACATGACATCATCTTTGTTACGTGCATTTCAGAACTTATTGGTAAACCATTTACATAGTAACATAGTTATTAAGGTTGAAGGAAGACTTTAAGTCCATCTAGTTCAACCCATATCCTATCCTAACCTGCCCTAACATGTTAATCCAGAGGAAGGCAAAAAAAACCCAAGTGGCAAACAGTAAGCTTCACATTGGGGAAAAAAATTCCTTCACGACTCCACATACGGCAATCAGACTAGCTCCCTGGATCAACTCAATATCTAGGAAACTAGTGAATATAGCCTGTAATATTATACTTTTCAAGAAAGGTATCCAGTCCCTTCTTAAATTTTAGTAGGGAATCACTCATTACAACATTAGACAGCAGAGAGTTTCATAGTCTCACTACTCTTACAGTAAAGAATCTGTGTCTGTGATTATGACTAAACCTTCTTTCCTCCAGACGTAGAGGATGCCCCCTTGTCCCCGTCACAGGTCTAAGAGTAAAAAGATCATTAGAAAGGTCTTTGTACTGTCCCCTCATATATTTATACATTGTAATAAGATCACCCCCAAGCCTTTGTTTTTCCAAACTAAATATCCCCAAGTGTAATAACCTGTCTTGGTATTGCAGACCCCCAGTTCTCTAATAACCTTGGTCGCTCTTCTCCGCACCCGCTCCAGTTCAGCTATGTCTTTCTTATACACCGGAGACCAGAACTGTACACAGTATTCTAAGTGTGGTCCCACCAGTGACTTGTATAGAGGTAAAATTATGTTCTCCTCATGAGCATCTATGCCTCTTTTAATGCATCCCATTATTTTATTTGCCTTGGCAGCAGCTGCCTGACATTGGCCACTAAATGTGAGTTTGTCGTCAACCCATACACCCAGGTCTTTTTCAGTGACCGTTTTGCCCAGTGTTTTACAATTAAGCACATGATTATACATTTTGTTTGTTCTACCCAAGTGCATGACCTTACATTTATCCCCATTAAAGCTCATTTGCCATTTATCAGCCCAAGCTTCTAGTTTACATAAATCCTCCTGTAATATAAAATTGTCCTCCTCTGTATTTATTACCCTGCAGAGTTTAGTGTCATCTGCAAATATTGAAATACTACTCTGTAAGCCCCCTACAAGGTCATTAATAAATATGTTAAAGAGAAGCCGCCCCAATACTGACCCCTGTGGTACCTCACTGCTAACCGTGACCCAGTCCGAGTGTGCTCCATTAATAACCACCCTTTGTTTCCTATCAATGAGCCAGTTCTTAACCCACTTACACATATTTTCCCCTATCCCCATTGTTCTCATTTTATGTATTTATTACAGTAAAACATCTTGTCATGCATATGTCAGCTTGTCCCTTACATTTGCTATCTAGAAAGTAATTTCCCACGGCCTGTTAGAAGTAAACAGGTGTTCTATTAGGTAAACCTTAAATATTGCCAGTAACAGTTCTATCATTAATTTTATTGCTCTATCGATTAGATACATTACTCCCTGCAATTAGTTACCTCAATCAAAGCGGTATCATGGAGCCAGAGAGAGATTATGAGTGCAGAAAGAGGTATGTCATGCTGACCTTATGACTATGTGCCACCGTGTCTGTTTCATAAGTGAATAGTGTCATTATGTGTCATTCTGAGTGAGAGAGAGAAATATCTTAAAAGGGTCTGAGTGTGAGTTAGTAGGGTTTCTGAATACCCTACTTCTTCCTCGCTGTGCGTGCCACAGGTGGGGTAGCAACCCTGGGAGCGAATCAGCACAAGGGTGAGATTCTGTACTGTGCACCATCTTGGGTATTTTGCTGGCACTGTTCTATGTGTTACCTGCCTGTTTTGTGGTTCAATAAAGCATTGCCACACTGTTTTACCCTCACCCTGTATTGTCTGAGTAGCGTTATGCGCATGTTAAAGAGAGAGAAAAGGCATTCGGCAGGATGATCCCTGGTCCATGTGGTTTCAGGTAGCGGACCAGGATGCCCACTGACCCTTCATGTCTCCATAGGCATGCATCAATAGTGTCCATGGGAGACTAGAAGCTGCTATAACCCGATCGGCTCTGCTACATGCATGCGATGACCAGATCACCTGTATGTAGCAGAATTACTAACTTGCTATGAGCACCAACCACAGGGCAGCGCTCATAGGATCCCGCAGTGACAGCCATAGAGGTTTGCTGGAGACTTATGGTTGTCATGCCAACCCATCAGTGACCCACGATCATGTGACGGGGTCACTGATGGGTGGGATTTCTGGCGTGCTTTGCGGAAGTGCGCGTTAAATGCCGCTGTTAGGGGCACATGTCAGCTGTTCAAAACAAATGACAAGTGCCGGAAAAGATGTAGGCTCAGCCCACATCAAAGGGAGCGAGTCCAACATTGGTGTATATTTATGCCCGATGTCGGAAAGGGGTTAAAAGGGATTATTTTTACAGAGCCGGAAGTGATAATCAATCATGTATACATACAACTAATTACAAAAATACATAGCTTATAATGTTAAATAGTATATAGATAAGACAAGAAAATATAATGTGTGTAAACCATGTGTAGATATAAAAATCCAGGCAAATGTCAAATGTTGCTCCATCTAGTGGCTATGTGCAAAAGTGCCATCATAGAGTAAAATGTATCCTAAGAGAGTGTCATTATCAAGGTGGAAATGAGATTAAGTGCACCGTATTTATTGAGTATAAGATAAATCCATACATAGATATACTATATATAAAGGAATTGTAGATATATCACCTGATATCAGTTTATAAGGTAAATAGATACTGTGCGCTTATAAATGAATAGCTTATATAATGAGAGGACACAGAGCAAAGGGTATAAGTAGTAAGAAAATAAAGAGCTAACAGCGCATTACATTCCTGGAATAAACATAGGAGATATAAAGTGCAGCAAGTGCTATATGGAATATTCCAGGAATATAATACAGCCCATATAGTATAAAGGAGGAAACATCCTAACAAGAGATGGAGATTACAAATCCTATAGACGACATGCCAGTAGTATACAGATAAAGATGAAATATTTACCACTATTCCCTCTTACACGTGTTTCGCCACGTCAGCTTCCTCAGAGGGGGGATGGATAAGTGTTTCCAACAAACCAAGGTCCTTCACTAATCCAGGCAAGGAGAGTAACTCTGGGATAAAGTGGGAGTGTTTCTACAGGAATTGGGGCTATTCCCGGTCATATCTATGATTGATTCTGCCAATGTAAGCCAATCACATTGGTGGTTACTGTTTATACCAGCCCTTTCCTATCCAGGCTCATGTTATAGGTGTGACACCTAATAGTGGTTGGAACATACCCGGGCAAGTGCCGCGGCCCTGAGCAGGCGGGGGGGCCTACTCGCCGTCAGCCCCCCGCTTGCTCAGGGCCCCGGCAGCAGCCGTCACAATACTTACCTCTCCCCGTGCCTCCGCTGCCGCATCTCCGGGATCCAGGGGGCGCCTGTAGGGCGCCCGCGCTTCCTCTCACAGCAGCGCCGCTGAATGACGTCATCATTCAGCGGGCGGCTGTGGCAGAGAGCGCGGACGTCGGACAGGTGAGATGTGAGGTGTATGTGTGTGTGTATCAGTGTGTGTGTGTGTGTAGTGCAGTGCTTTGTGTGTGTATGTGAGAGTGCTGCGGTGCTGTCTGTGTGTGGTGCTGTATGTGTGATGGTGGTGGGGGAGGCAGTAATGGTGGTGAGGAGGCAATGATGATGATGTTGATGGGGAGGCAATGATAATGATAATGATGGGGAGGCAATGATGATAATGATGGGCAGGCAATGATGATGATGGGAAGGCAATGATGAAGATGGGGAGGCAATGATGATGATGGGGAGGCAATGATGTTGATGGGCAGGCTATGATGATGATAATGGGGAGTCTTTCCACAGCGCCCTTTCCTGAGCCGTAACAGCGCAGAACGCAGCACAGTGCAGAGGAGAGTTCCATATTTTGTATGGAGCAATTTATGTGATCCAGTATTCTGTATGGAGCATTATATTGGGTCCAGTATTCTGTATGGAGCATTATATGGGGGATGGAGAGGTGACATCCTGCATGGGGTATTATATGGGTGATGAGGGGGAGACTATGTGGTGCCCATAATATTGTATGGAGGACTGTACTGTCCGGTCTGTACTGTGCGCTGTGAGGATTTGGCGGTTTTTAAGCTATTGTACAATTTACAATAGATATCACTCATGTAATGGAAGAAGATACGTGTTTGGCATTGTACTATACCCATATTTCTCTGCAGTATCTGGGCATCATGAATCGTGGTCTGTATTAAAGGGACCACTGAGACTTTCGCCCGGGGCCCCATAAAAATCTGGAGCCGGCCCTGCCCCTGATGGCTTATAGGTGTAAACCGAACGACCTGGGGTAAATGCCAATCAGAGGTCACAGGGAGTGAGTATACCCCACGTGGGTAACTGCATCTGTGATGCCCCGGGGTGGTGTGTGTGACGCGGTCTTATGATATGTGTACGATGTCAGTAAACTATTCTTAAAAGAACAACACTCTATACAACATATAGATTAGCAACATCAGCATGTAAATATAGAATAGATTTACCTGACACGATATCCGTTGAACTCAGGGTTAATCTTGAGGACTTGATACACTGTCACAGGAAAGAGGAGGACCGGGGGTCTAACCTGACCCTAAACTGGGGTCCTAACTAATCCCTCACCTTGGAGGTACTGATAATGGTTCAGAGGTCCAAGTCTCCAGCCTAACCCTGTCTCCTATCAGTCCCTGAACCCTGTAATCAGTCCTAAGAAGGATTCTGATTACCACCAAAGGGATATGGGCTGATCTCTGCTAAATACACAGATTAGACATATAAGACAGACTGGAGAAAACACAGACTTGCATACACACTCAAACACAGAAGGAACATAAATGATCTGGGATATTAAACTCTAAGCAAGGTGAGCTTAAACAACTAAGGAGCTCTTTAACTTAAGTCTATACAGATACAATCCTATCTGTGGTCTGCATGAAGAATTTCACTGGCAACACCCAAAACAGACAACCAGAGATTTAAAGGAAACCAATCAACAAATAATTAATTGCAGCCGGGAGAAACTGCACCCAGTCCCAGAACTGAGCACAGACAGAATTAACTCCCTAACTGCCAAACACAAAGAAACAGCAACTCAGCTGTGAGAAGTCAGAATGTGCAACCGCGACGATCTTCGTGGCGATGCACACATGACAGTACCCCCCTTCTACGAGGGGCCTCCGGACCCTCAGGGCCAGGTTTGCCCGGGTGAGTTCTGTGGAAGGTCCGCACCAAACGATCTGCGTTAATGTCAGACGCAGGAACCCACGTCCTCTCCTCTGGACCATACCCTTCCAATGCACCAAGTACTGAAGGGACCGGCGATTCAGACGTGAGTCAATGATCTTTGACACTTGAAACTCCAAGTTACCATTGACCACCACTGGAGGAGGAGGTAGAGGTGATGGTATGACTGGTGCCACGTACCTCTTAAGTAATGACTTGTGGAACACATTGTGGATTTTAAACGTAGGAGGGAGGTCCAGACGAAATGCCACAGGATTAATTATGGAACTGATCCTGTACGGCCCGATGAATCTGGGGCCCAG
This sequence comes from Oophaga sylvatica, assembly GCA_033576555.1. NCBI lineage: Eukaryota > Metazoa > Chordata > Amphibia > Anura > Dendrobatidae > Oophaga > Oophaga sylvatica. The sequence continues at coordinate 73,779 of JARQOD010000209.1, read as the reverse complement.
CTTCCAGGAGGGAACTTTAAGTTTTATATTCCTGGTAGACAACCATACCAGATCGTTCACATTAAGATCTGGACCATAAACTCTCCTCCTATCAGCCATACGTTTATAACGGTTCCCCATAGCACTCAGATTATTCAATACACCTCTCCACACTGAAGCAAGTGACGACGAGAAACGCTCCTCCTCAGGAACCCCAGAAGGGCCCCCCCCATTGAAAGTACAAAACTGGGGATGAAAACCATATGCCCCAAAAAACGGGGACTTACCAGTGGACTCGCTCCGCCTGTTGTTAAGAGCGAACTCTGCCAGAGGCAAGAAAGAAGACCAGTCCTCCTGGTTCTCTGAGACAAAACACCGAAGATAAGTCTCTAGGCTTTGATTCAGACGCTCTGTCTGACCATTGGTCTGCGGATGAAAAGCCGAGGAAAATGACAATTGCATCCCCCGACGTAAACAAAATGCCCTCCAAAACTTGGACACAAACTGAGACCCCCTATCTGACACCACATCAGAAGGCAACCCATGAAGTCTCACAATCTCCCCAATGAACACCTGCGCCAGAGTTTTAGCATTAGGGAGGGCAGGAAGAGCAATGAAATGTGCCATCTTACTGAACCTGTCAACAACCACCAGTATGACAGTCTTCCCTGACGACTGAGGAAGGTCCGTGATGAAGTCCATAGACAAATGAGTCCATGGACGCTCCGGAAGTTTCAAGGGTAAGAGGGTCCCAGACGGACGGGTATGAGGGGTCTTAGAGCGAGCACAAACCCCACAGGACGCGACAAAAGTTAAAACATCTTTATTAACGTTAGGCCACCAAAACCGGCGAGAAAGGAGATCTAAAGTAGCCTTACTCCCTGGATGTCCTGCTAAAGCAGAATTATGATGTGCCTCAATAACCTTTTGTCTCAACTGATTTGGGACAAACAGTCTCCCTGGAGGTCCTGCAGGGGCGTCCCCCTGAACCTCTAATACCTCCTCCTCAAGCTCAGAACATACAGCCGACATTACCACCCCCTCCTGAAGGATAGGAATCGGGTCATCCATTTTCCCGGCCCCTGGGAAACTGCGAGACAAGGCATCCGCCTTAACATTCTTAGATCCAGGGCGATAAGTGACAACAAAATTAAACCTGGTAAAAAACAACGACCATCGAGCTTGTCTGGAATTCAGACGCTTAGCAGATTCCAAATACAGCAGGTTCTTGTGATCAGTAATGACGGTGACCGGGTGGACTGTCCCCTCCAAAAAGTGACGCCATTCTTCAAAAGCCAACTTAATGGCCAAAAGTTCCCTATTGCCGATATCATAATTCCTTTCGGCGGACGACAATTTTTTAGAAAAGAAAGCGCACGGATGCCATTTACCAGGGGACGGACCCTGGGACAATATTGCACCCACCCCTACGTCAGACGCGTCCACCTCCACAACGAACGGCTGTGATGCATCTGGTTGGATGAGAACGGGTGCCGAAGCAAAACATTTTTTCAAAGAGGAAAAAGCTTGGCAAGCTTTGTCCGACCATTTAGAAAAATCCGTCCCTTTTCTTGTCATGTCAGTGAGAGGTTTGACAACAGATGAGAAATTACAAATAAATTTCCGGTAGTAGTTAGCAAACCCAGAAAACGCTGCAGAGCCTTAAGATCCTCTGGCTGATCCCATTCAAGCACTGCTCTCACCTTTTCAGGGTCCATACGGAAACCGGAGGCTGACACCAAGAAACCCAAAAACTGAAGTTCCTGTACGGCGAATACACACTTTTCCAGTTTGGCGTATAGTTTATTGTCTCGCAAGATCTGCAACACCTGTCTCACATGCTCCTGGTGAGACACAAGATCTGGTGAGTAAATTAAAATGTCATCCAAATATACGACCACAAACAGCCCCACCAGATGACGAAAAATGTCATTAACAAAATGTTGGAATACTGCTGGTGCAGTAGTCAGACCAAAAGGCATGACTAGGTTCTCATAATGTCCCTCCGGCGTGTTAAACGCCGTTTTCCACTCATCCCCCTCTTTTATCCTAATCAGATTATACGCCCCCCTGAGATCCAATTTAGAGAACCATTTGGCGCCAACAATTTGATTGAAGAGATCAGTAATCAGAGGGAGTGAATACGGATCTCGAACAGTAATCCGATTAAGTTCGCGGAAATCCAAGCAAGGGCGTAGGCCTCCATCTTTTTTCTTCACAAAGAAGAACCCGCGGCCACTGGGGAAGATGAAGGTCTAATATGCCCTTTGGCCAGACTTTCCGAAATATAATCTTTCATAGCCTGCCTCTCAGGACCAGAAAGGTTATATAACCTAGCTTTAGGTAACTTAGCATCAGGAAGTAAATTAATAGAGCAGTCATACACGCGATGAGGAGGCAACTCCTGAGACCCCTCCTCAGAGAACACATCCCCAAAGTCCTCCAAAAAAGGAGGCAAAGTACTAGGCACGACCGCACTGATGACTGTGTTCATGCAGTTACTTTTGCAAAACTCACCCCATTGGCTTATCTCTCTGGACTGCCAATTAATCACAGGGTTATGTTTAACCAACCAAGGAAGTCCCAACACAATAGGAGTAGGTAGACCCTCCAACACATAACAAGATAATAGTTCCCTATGTATTGCCCCTACCCGAAGGTCAATGTTATGAACCTCATGAACAAAGCTACCTTGGCCGAGAGGCCTGGCGTCAATGGAGAATATAGGGATCGGTTTGACCAATACACTCAGATGCATACCTTGAGCCTGAGCAAACTGAGCGTCAACCAGATTAGCCCCGGACCCACTATCAAGAAGAACAGAAAATCTCTCCACTCTCGTACCAACCACCACCTCCACTGGTACAAGGAACTGAGAAGAACTAGCGGACGAAATACATACTCCCAGGTTGTCGTCCACCACACAACCTGGGATTAACAGTTTTCCGGCGACTTTTTGCTCAACAAGGCACGGGATGGACATCCCCCAACAAAATGTCCCTCTTTCCCGCAGAAGAAACACCTTCTAGTCCTGCGGCGTACCGCCAATCCCCTCCTACGAAATGATGTCCCTCCCAACTGCATAGGCTCCTCCGAACAGACAAGGGGAACCTCAACATAAGGGACTTTAGTAGTAGGTGGAGTAACAACAGGGGGCGGAGTTACCTCGCACCTCTCCCGGAGCCGTCTATCAGTACGGATAGCTAGGGCCATAGCAGCCTCCAGTGATGGAGGAGAATCATACTGAGCCAAAACGTCCTTTAATTTGTCAGAAAGCCCATGACAAAACTGGCTCCTAAGAGCTGGGTCATTCCACTGAGTATCTGTGGCCCATCTACGGAACTCAGAAGCAAATTCCTCCGCCGGACGATCTCCCTGCTGTATCTTACGTAATTTTGTCTCAGCAAGAGAGACCCGATCTGGGTCATCATATACCAAACCCAGGGCAGTAAAAAATCGATCTACTGACTGTAGAGCCGGGGATCCCGGAGGAAGGGAGAAGGCCCAGGATTGAGGGTCCCTTGTAGGAGCGAGATAACAATTCCCACTCTCTGCTCTTCACTCCCTGATGATCGAGGCCGAAGCCGAAAATACAATTTACATGCTTCCCTGAAGGTAAAAAATTTGTCTCGCCCACCAGTGAACCTGTCCGGGAGAGCTACTTTAGGTTCAAATCTGGTTTGCTCCGAGGGAGACAAAACTTTGGACTTAATGTCCGTCAGCTCCATGGATAATCCCTGCAACTGCAGAGCCAGCTGGGCTACTGGATCCATGGCAACTGGGAATAATTTTATTGGCCAGTGAAAATGTCACGCGGTCTTATGATATGTGTACGATGTCAGTAAACTATTCTTAAAAGAACAACACTCTATACAACATATAGATTAGCAACATCAGCATGTAAATATAGAATAGATTTACCTGACACGATATCCGTTGAACTCAGGGTTAATCTTGAGGACTTGATACACTGTCACAGGAAAGAGGAGGACCGGGGGTCTAACCTGACCCTAAACTGGGGTCCTAACTAATCCCTCACCTTGGAGGTACTGATAATGGTTCAGAGGTCCAAGTCTCCAGCCTAACCCTGTCTCCTATCAGTCCCTGAACCCTGTAATCAGTCCTAAGAAGGATTCTGATTACCACCAAAGGGATATGGGCTGATCTCTGCTAAATACACAGATTAGACATATAAGACAGACTGGAGAAAACACAGACTTGCATACACACTCAAACACAGAAGGAACATAAATGATCTGGGATATTAAACTCTAAGCAAGGTGAGCTTAAACAACTAAGGAGCTCTTTAACTTAAGTCTATACAGATACAATCCTATCTGTGGTCTGCATGAAGAATTTCACTGGCAACACCCAAAACAGACAACCAGAGATTTAAAGGAAACCAATCAACAAATAATTAATTGCAGCCGGGAGAAACTGCACCCAGTCCCAGAACTGAGCACAGACAGAATTAACTCCCTAACTGCCAAACACAAAGAAACAGCAACTCAGCTGTGAGAAGTCAGAATGTGCAACCGTGACGATCTTCGTGGCGATGCACACATGACAGTGTGTCACGTGCGGGTCTAGGAAATGGCGTTACACGCCTTCCCGAGTAACTCCAATTGGACTGAGTTGCTGAGGGGGAGTGACCGGAACACCGCTGGATGGACGCATCACCATGGAGACTGGATAAGCCGACACCATCCAAGCAATTAGCATCGTATAGAGCAATCTGGTAGTGATCAGTCAGGTAAAGTGATAGTGAGGGATGACAGGAAACAAAACAATGCATGTGAAAAGTGCCAAATGTGACACCACCAAGTGACCAGTGACAGTGCAAATGTGAAACATATGAGAAATGCAGAATAAATAGTGATATCATAAAGTTCTAAGCAGCTTAAAAAAATAGTGATGGATAATTTGAGAAAAAATATATATAATAAAATATATGGAAAAGTTTGTTGTGAAGTGTATACAGTTATAGAAAAGGTTTTCTTTGAAGAATGGAAATAGAAATAAATCATTATTAGGATGTGTAAAAAAGACAAATGTGCTATTTTATTAAGAAAATGTAAAGAATAATAAATTAAGTGAATAATCGTGAATTAAATTGTTGTTAAAAAATGTTAGTGTAATGCAACTGCGGAGTAGTTGCATGCAACATCCACCATGGGGTGCTGGTAAGGCGATAAAAGGGTTGAACTCACCGTGTAGCACCAGAGTGCAGACATGCAGGCCGCCACTAGGAGGCGACAGAGTAGTCAGACAGGCCAGGTCAGCAACAAACAGAAGACGAAGCACCAGAGGTCACAGCAATGCACGTGGTCAGAGACAAGCCAAAAGTCAGCGCCAGACGGGAATGCGGTATCCAAAACGTGAGACGGAGAGAGGAATCATGGTACAAGCCAGTGAGTCAGAAACCGGTCATTAACATAGTATCAGACATGGAAAGCAAGAAGCGGGGTTCAAAGATCAGGCTGAGTCATACACTATAGGGAAACCACCAGACGAATACTAAGTCAGGGATAGGGAACGGGTCACACACAAATACGGGAAGTCAGAGGCAGAAGAATCGCTAGGGTATACAGGTCAGTTGCTCAAGCCTGGAAGCATAAACTATCACTGACTCTGGCCAGCAGGCTGCAGAGGACTGAAATAGCCCAGCCAGCTCCAAAACAAGGCAGAGGACCAGTCCAGAGAGAGGACAGCAGATGGGATCATGACAATAAGTAAATCACAGAACCAGATATGCTTAGCGGAATATATGGGCTTATATTAGAATCCCTTATAATCAACTGGAAAGATAAAAACAGGAAAAAGGGCGGAACAAAAAAACAAGCAGCACCAAACAACTCATAACCCACACTATAAAGTCAGAAAAAAATACAGAAATAAATCTAAGCTTATATTCAAACTGCAATATTAGTCACATTTCATCTTTGTCTCTCCCAGAAGAAAAGTCATCATAGTGTCATTCCCTGTAATAAACGTATAGAGGAGTAAATGATTCCGGAGAGACCGTCCATTGTTAGAATAGTGGGTAGACACAGATGTATCCAATGTTCCTGACTATCCGGATGTCTAGAGATCTTCACCATAGGAGAGTAAAGTGCAGATAGGCTATCTTGTCACCCTTGTATTAGGAGGAAACCTTTAAAAAAAAGGGAACTAAAAAACAAATTAGACATTAAAATCAGATAAAACTATAATATTTAAAAAAAAGTGTAGAGAACGAATTCTACCAAACCCCTTATAGGAAAGGGGAGAAGCTGAGAAGTTAATTTACACCATTAGGATGTAAGGTATTTAGTTGCCAGATCCATTTAGTTTCTGATTGTGACCAGATCTTTTTCCAGTCTCCACCCCTATTGGCAACTGGCGATTCTGAGAATTTTTTCTCATAATATATTGTACTTCATGATAGTGATAAAATTTCTTCGATATAACTTGCGTTTATTTATGAAAAAAATGGAAATAAGGAAAAAATTTTGCAATTTTCAAATTTTGAATTTTTATTCCCTTAAAACAGAGAAATATGTCACACAAAATAGTTAATAAATAACATTTTCCACATGTCTACTTTACATCAGCACAATTTTGGAACCAAAATTTTTTATGTTAAGAAGTTATAAGGGTTAAAAGTTGACCAGCGATTTCTCATTTCAACAAAATTTACAGGAACCATTTTTTTTAGGGACCACCTCACATTTGAAGTCACTTTGATGGGTCTATATGGCAGGAAATACCCCAAATTGACACCATTCTAAAAACTGCACCCCTCAAAGTACTCAAAACCACATTCAAGAAATTTATTAACCCTTCAGGTGCTTCACAGGAGTTGAAGCAACGTGGAAGGAAAAAATGAACATTTAAATTTTTAGACACAAAAAATTATCTTTTACTAACAATTTTTTTAATTTCACAAGAGTAAAAGGAGAAAATGGACAGACAAAGTTGTGCAATTTCTTCTGAGTATGCCTCATATCTGGGGGAAAACCACTGTTTGGGCACACGGCAGGGCTCGGTAGTGAAGGAGCTCCGTTTGACTTTTTCAAACCAAAATTGACTGGAATTGAGATTGAACGCCATGTCGCATTTGGAGAGCCCCTGATGTGCCCAAACAGTGGAAACTCCCCACAAGTGACACCATTTTGGAAACTAGACCCCCTTAGGAACTTATATAGATCTGTGGTGAGCATTTAGAACACCCAGGTGTTTCACTAAAGTTTATAATGCCTGGGTGTGAAAAAAAAAGCCTATTTTTTTTCCCACAAAAATGATTTTTTTAGTCCCCAATTTTTTACTTTTCCCAAGGAAATTGGACCCCATAAGTTTTGTACGCTGATACCCCATATGTGTGGGGGAAAAACTGTTTGGGCACACGGCAGGGATTGGAATGGAAGTAATGACGTTTTGGAATGCAGACTTTGATGGGTGTCATGTTCCGTTTGCAGAGCCACTGATGTGCCTAGACAGTGGAAACCCCCCCAAGTGACCCCATTTTGGAAACTGGACCCCCTAAGCAACTTATCCAGATCTGTGGTGAGCACTTTGATCCCCAAGTGCTTCACAGAAGTTTATAATGCCGGGCATGAAAATAAAAAATGATCTTTTAGTCACCAATATTTTTATTTTCCCAAGGGTAACAGGAGAAATTGGACCGCAAAAGTTGTCCAATTTGTCCTGAGTACACTGGGAACCACTGTTTGGGTGCACGGCAGAGCTCGGAAGGGAAGGAGCATCATTTGACTTTTTCAAACCAAAATTGGTTGGAATTGAGATTGGATGCCATGTCGCGTTTGGAGAGTCCCTGATGTGCCTAAACAGTGGAAACCCCCAATTCTAACTCCAACCCTAACCCCAACATACCCCTAACCCTAGTCCCAACCCTAACCATAACCCTACCCTAACACACCCCTAGCCCTAATTCCAACTCTAATCCTAACTTTAGCCCCATCTCTAACCCTAATGTGAAAATGGAAATAAATACATTTTTTTAATTTAATTATTTTTCCCTAACTAAGGGGGTGATAAAGGGGGGTTTGATTTACTATTTATAGCGGGTTTTTATGATTGGCAGCTGTCACGCTAAAAGACGCTTTTTATTGCAAAAAATAGTTTTTGCATCACATTTTGAGAGCTATAATTTTTGCATATTTTGGCCCATAGAGTCATGTGAGGTCTTATTTTTTGCGGGACGAGTTGACGTTCTTATTGGTTCCATTTTTGGGCACATGACATTTTTTGATCGCTTTTTATTACGATTTTTGGGAAGCAGAATGAACACATTTTTTTGTGTTTTGGCGCTTTTATACAATAAACACAATTTTATATAAAAAATAATTATTTTTGCATCGCTTTATTCTGCGAGCTATAACTTTTTTTATTTTTTCACTGATGATACTGAATGGCAGATTGTTTTTTGCGGGACAAGATGACGTTTTCAGCGGTACCATGTTTATTTATATTAGTCTTTTTGATCACGTGTTATTCCACTTTCGTGTTCGGCAGTATGATGATAAAGCATTGTTTTTCTGCCTTGTTTTTTTTTTTAAGGAGTTCACTAAAGGGGTTGATTAGTGGGACAGTTACGGACACGACGATACTAAATATGTGTGCTTTTATTGTTTTTTTATTTACATGTGTTTATTGGGGATATATTTTTTGTTTTTAATTTATTTAGGGATTTTTTTTATCTTTACACATTTATTTTTTTTTTACTTTGTCCCAGGGCGGGACATCACTAGTGTCAGATCGCTGATCTGACCAGTTTGCAGAGCACTCTGTCAGATCAGCGATCTGACAGGCGGTGCAGGAGGCTTGCCGGCACCTGCTCTCAGCAGGCACTGACAAGCCACTTCCCTGCAAGTCCCGAAAGGACCCCTCGGCCATCTTGGATCTGGGGGCCTGCTGGGAGGAGGCCCTCAGAACAACCCGATCACATTGCGTTGTTCTGAGGGTCTCGGGGAAGCACGCAGGGAGCCCTCTCCCTGTGCAATGCTTCCCTATACCAATTACATGAGTGGCTGTGTGCAAAATTTCACACATGTAGGGGTTAACCCCTTAATCCATCGGACGTAATATTCCGTCCATGTGACCCTGGACCTCATTCCCATGGACGGAATATTACGTCCAGGGCGATCAGCTGCGCTCCCGAGTGGAGCGCAGCTAATCGCCGCCGGGTGTCAGCTGATTATCACAGCTGACACCCGGGACTGTGTGTCAGGAGCGGTCACGGACCGCTCCCGGCACATTAACCCCTGGCACACCGCGATCAAACATGATCGCAGTGTACCAGGGGCACAGGGGAGCATCGCGCAGGGAGGGGGCTCCCTGCACGCTCCCCTGAGACCCTCAGAACAGCGCGATGTGTCGCGCTGTTCCGAGGGACTCTCCTCCCTCCAAGGACCCGGATCCAAGATGGCCTCCGGGTCCTGCAGGGAGGTTGCTTCCTCAGTGTCTGCTCAGAGTGCTGTGCACACTGTCACACCAGCGATTTCACCCTACATAGTGATGTCCCACCCTGGGACAAAGTATAAAAGTTAAAAAAATAAAAAGTGTAAAAAAAAAATATATATATATATTCCCCAATAAATTCATTAAAAGTACACATATTTGGTATCGCAGCGCCCGTAACGACCCCCCCTATAAAATTGTCTCATTAGTTAACCCCTTTAGTGAACGTTAAAAAAAAAAACAAAGCAAAAAATCAATGCTTTATCATCATACCGCCGAACAAAAAGTGGAATAACACGCAATCAAAAAGACCGATATAAATAAACATGGTACTGCTGAAAACATCATCTTGTCCCACAAAAAACGAGCCGCCATACAGCATCATCAGCGAAAAAATAAAAAAGTTATAGCTCGCAGAATAAAGCGATGCAAAAATAATAATTTTTTATATAAAATTGTTTTTATTCCATAAAAGCACCAAAACATAAAAAAATGATATAAATGAGGTATCGCCGTAATAGTACTGACCCGAAGAATAAAACTGCTTCATCAACTTTACCACACGCGGAACAGTATAAACGCCTCCCCTAAAAGAAATTCATGAATTGCTGATTTTTGTTCATTCTAACCTCCCAAAAATCGAAATAAAAAACAATCAAAAAATGTCACGTGCTCAAAAATGGTACCAATAAAAACGTCAACTCATACCGCAAAAAATAAGACCTCACATGACTCTGTGGGCCAAAATATGCAAAAATTATAGCTCTCAAAATGTGGTGATGCAAAAAATATTTTTTGCAATAAAAAAGCGTCTTTTAGCGTGACAGCTGCCAATCATAAAAACCCACTATAAATAGTAAATCAAACCCCCCCTTTATCACCCCCTTAGTTAGGAAAAAATAATAAAATTTAAAAAATGTATTTGCATTTTCCCATTAGGGTTAGGGTTGGGGTTGCGGCTAAAGTTAGGGTTAGGGTTGGCGCTAAAGTTAGGATTAGGGTTAGGGGTGTGTTAGGGTTAGGTTTGTGGTTAGGGTTGAGACTAGGGTTAGGGGTGTGTTGGGGTTAGGGTTGGAGTTAGAATTGGGGGGTTTCCGCTGTTTAGGCACATCAGGGGCTCTCCAAATGTGACATGGCGTCTGATCTCAATTCCAGCCAATTCTGCGTTGAAAAAGTCAAACGGTGCTCCTTCCCTTCTGAACTCTGCCATACACCCAAACAGTAGTATACCCCCATATATGGGGTATCAGCGTACTCTGGACGCCAAGAGTTATTGTGCAATTTGTCCTATTTCTTCTGTTACCCTTGGGAAAATAAAAAACTTGGGGCAAAAATATCATTTTTGTAAAAAAAAAAAAAATGTTTTTTTTTGTTTTTACGGCTGTACGTTATAAACTTCTGTGAAGCACTTGGGGCTTCATAGCGCTCACCACACATCTAGATAAGTTCATTGTGGGGTCTATTTTCCAAAATGGGGTCACTTGTAGGGGGTTTCCACTGTTTAGGCGCATCAGGGGCTCTCCAAATGCGACATGACGCCCCCAGACCATTCCATCAGAGTCTGCAATCCAAAACGTCACTACTTCCGTTCCGAGCCCCAACGTGTACCCATACAGTAGTTTTCTCCCACATATTGGGTATCAGCGTACTCAGGACAAATTGGACAACAACTTTTGGGGTCCAATTTCTCCTGTTACCCTTGTGAAAATAAAATATTGGGGGCGAAAAAAATCATTTTTGTAAAAAAAAAGGATTTTTTATTTTTACGGCTGTACATTATAAACTTCTGTGAAGCACTTTGGGGTTCAAAGTGCTCACCACACATCTAGATAAGTTCCTTGTGGGGTCTATTTTCCAAAATGGGGTCACTTGTGGGGCTTTCCACTCTTTAGGCGCATCAGGGGCTCTCCAAATGCGACATGACGCCCCCAGACCATTCCATCAAAGTCTGCAATCCAAAACGTCCCTACTTCCCTTCCGAGCCCCAACGTGTGCCCATTGTTATGTTTCGGTAGCTGAGGAGAGCAGGCAAAAAGGCAATACACCAGAGCAGTTGGAATCTATGAGATTGCAGTACCCTGACTAACCACCACAACTAGAGGCAGCCGTGGAGCGTTCCTACGTTGGTCCTAGACGCCTCGTCACAGCCTGAGAAACTAACTACACCTAAAGACAGAAACAGGAAAGCTATCTGCCCGGAGCAGAACCCCAAAGATAATAGAAAGCCCCCAAACATGTAATGGCGGTTAGACAAGAGGAAATACTGACACAGAAAGAAAATAGTATGAGCAAACGCTGGGGCCCAAACTATCTAAATAGAAAAGGATAGGAAGGGTACTTACTGCAATCCCAGAAAACCCTGAAAAGCACCAACTCTACTAATTTCAAAATCACCTGAGATCACACGACCTCTACCACCTAAATTAGTTCTCTGGTGTAACAAAATCAAAACAGCAGCCACTGAAAAAACTGGAAAAAGCAAAAGAACAAAACTCAGTGGCTGAACTAAACTGAGAGGGCAGAAGCCCCCGGAGGGGACCCTGAAGGCCCCCAAAGAAGTGCAGTACAAAATGCAAAAAAATAGCACAAACACAAAAGAAGCAAAAGTCTTATCTGTAAGCAGGAGATGCAGACACGACACAGCAGGCTACAAGGGAAACTGGAATGAAGGATTCAGACCAGAACAATTGATCACCGGCAACCCTGATGGGAAAATGACTCCCTTATATAAGACCAGTCAGTAACACCTGATTCCCAGTCCTCACAATCTTCACTAGTACCGCTAGTAACCACCAGAGGGAGCCTCTGCTCAGAACTCATCTCAAACCCATTCACAACAGCCCATACTGTAGTTTTCTCCCACATATTGGGTATTAGCGTACTCAGGACAAATTGGACAACAACTTTTGGGGTCCAATTTCTCCTGATACCCTTGTGAAAATAAAATATTGGGGGCGAAAAAATCATTTTAGTAAAAAAAAAAGGATTTTTTATTTTACGGCTGTACGTTATAAACTTCTGTGAAGCACTTCGGGGTTCAAAGTGCTCACCACACATCTAGATAAGTTCCTTGAGGGGTCTAGTTTCCAAAATGGTGTCATTTGTCGGGGGTTTTCACTGTTTAGGCAGATCAGGAGCTCTCCAAACACGACATGGCATCCAGCCAATTCTGCGTTGAAAAAGTCAAACGGCGCTCCTTCCCTTCCAAACTCTGCCATGCACCCAAACAGTGGTTTACCCCCACATATGGGGTATCAGCGTACTCAGGACAAATTGCACAATAACTTTTGGAGTCTTGTTACCTTTGGGAAAATAAAAATTGTGGTGAAAAGATCATTTTTGTGGAAAAAATATAATTTTTTAATTTTACGGCTCTACGTTATAAACTTGTGTGAAGCACTTGGGGGTTCAAATTGCTCATAATATATCTAGATAAGTTCCTCAGGGGTCTAGTTTCCCAAATGGGGTCACTTGTGGGGGGTTTCCACTGTTTAGGCACATCAGTGGCTCTCCAAATGCAACATGGCGTCCAATCTCAATTCCAGTCAATTTTGGTTAGAAAAAGTCAAATAGTGCTCCTTCCATTCCGAGCTCTGACGTGCGCCCAAACTGTGGTTCCCCCGCACATATCAGGTATCAGCGTACTCAGGACAAATTGGACAACAACTTTTGAGGTCCAATTTCTCCTGTTACCCTTGGGAAAATAAAAAATTAGTGACTAAAAGATAATTTTTGTGGGAAAAAACTAGGATTTTTTATTTTCATGCCCGGGCATTATAAACTTGTGTGAAGCACTTGGGGATTCAAAGTGCTCACCAAAGATCTAGATAAGTTCCTTAGGGGGTCTAGTTTCCAAAATGGGGTCACTTGTGGGGGGTTTCCACTGTCTAGGCTCATCTGGGGCACTGCAAACGGAACATGACCCCATCAACGTCTGCATTCCAAAACATTACTACTTTCTTTCCAAGCCCTGCAGTGCGCCCAAACAGTTCCCACCCCACATATGGGGTATCAGCGTACTCAGGACAAATTGGACAACAACTTTTGGGGTCCAATTTCCTTGGGAAAAATCAAAAATTTGGGACTAAAAAATCATTTTTGTGGAAAATTGTTTTGTTTTTTTTCACACCCAGGCATTATAAACTTTTGTGAAACACTTGGGGGTTCAAAGTGCTCACAGCAGATCTAGATAAGTTCCTTAGGGGGTCTAGTTTCCAAATGGTGTCACTTGTGGGGGGTTTCCACTGTTTAGGCGCATCAGGGGCTCTTCAAACGCGACATGGCGTCCAATCTCAATTCCAGCCAATTTTAGTTTGAAAAAGTCAAACGGCGCTCCTTCCCTTACGAGCTCTGCCGTGTGCCCAAACAGTGGTTTCCCCCCACATATGGCGCATTGGCGTACTCAGGAGAAATTGCACAACAACTTTATCTGTCCATTTTCTCCTTTTACCCTTGTGAAAATAAAAAAAAAGTTTGTAAAAGATCATTTTTGTGGCTAAAAAGTTAAATATTCATTTTTTCCTTCCACGTTGCTTCAGCTCCTGTGAAGCACCTGAGGGGTTAATAAAATTCTTGAAAGTGGTTTTGAGTACCTTTGGGGTGCAGTTTTTAGAATGGTGTCATTTTTGGGTATTTTCTGCTATATAGACCCCTCAAAGTGACTTCAAATATGAGGTGGTCCCTAAAAAAAATGGCTTTGTAAATTTTGTTGTAAAAATGAGAAATCGCTGGTCAACTTTTAACCCTTATAATTTCCTAACAAAAAAAAAATTTTGGTTCCAAAATTCTGCTGATGTAAAGTAGACATGTGGGAAATGTTATTTATAAACTATTTTGTGTGACAAATTTCTCTGTTTTAAGGGAATAAAAATTCAAAGTTTGAAAATTGCAAAATTTTCAAAATTTTCGCCATATTTGCGTTTTTTTCAAAAATAAACACAAGTTATATCGAAGAAATTTTACCACTATCATGAAGTACAATATGTCACGAGAAAACAGTCTCAGAATCGCGAAGATCCGTTGAAGCGTTCCAGAGTTATAACCTCATAAAGAGACAGTGGTCAGAATTGTAAAAATTGGCCCGTTCATTAACGTGCAAACCACCCTTGGGGGTGAAGGGGTTAATGAAAGGTGTAAATTCGTTGAAAAAAAATGCGTGTGCCTCCGCCCTATTTTCTCAACCAGACAGACAAAGCCAGCGAGTGGGGGCAGATAATAGCCTAGGGAGGGTGCATTTATTTTGTGGCCCCCCGGCTACTTACATCTGCCCCCAGCCACCCCAGAAAAGGCAAATCTATAATTAAATGTGCCCTTTCTGGCACTTTGCCGGTCTATTCCCATTGCCCTGTAGCGGTGGCGAATGGGTTAATAATGGGTTAAAGCCACCTTGCTATTGAAAGGTGACTTTAAGCCATGTTAATAATTGAGAGTTGTCAATTAGACAACTCTCAATTATTTTAATCCTATAGAAGTAAATAAAAAAAACACACACACATTAAGAATAAATAATTTTAATGAAATAAAAACACATTTTTTTGACCATCTTTTATTTAACTCTTAATTCTTGCCAAGCCCTTGATGTCCTATAATAAAGAAAAAATAATAGAACAACATTATTCTTACCTATCCGCCTCTCTGTCACGTCCCACGCTGTAATCCTTCACAAAGGGTTAACTAGCTTTCAGCCAAGCAGTGCAGCTAATGCTGCCTGCTCAGCTGAAAGCTCCTAAATGAATGACTTCCTCTCCCAGCGACAGGAGAGGATGTGATTACTGTGTGAAGCTTAATTGATAGCTTCCCACAGAAATCAGTTCACTTCAGGTCAGCAGGGACTCTCTCTGACGTCACTGATGCTGTGCGGTGTCCCTGCTGACCGGAAGTGAACTGATTGCAGTGGGAAGCAAGCAATGAAGCTTCACACAGTAATCACATCCTCTCCTGTCGCCGGGAGAGGAAGTCATTCATTCAGGAGCTTTCAGCTCAGCGGCAAGCATTAGCTGCACTGCTTGGCTGAAAGCTAGTTAACCCTTTCTGATGGATTACAGTGTGGGACCTGACTGTGCACCGGATAGGTAAGAATAATGTTGCTTTATTATTTTATTTTTATTTCAGGAGAACAAGGGAATCAAGGATTACCTGTACAATAAAAGATGGTCAAAAACTGTGTATTTATTTCATTAAAATGATTTTTCATTAATGTGTGTGTGTATTTTTTTACCATTTCATACAATAGGATTAATAATTGAGAGTTGTCAAATTCACAACTCTCAATTATTAACCTGGCTTAAAGTCACCTTTCAATAGCAAGGTGGCTTTAACCCATTTGCCACCGCTACAGGGCAATGGGAATAGACCGGCAAAGTGCCAGAAAGGGCGCATCTAATTATAGATTTGCCTTTTCTGGGGTGGCTGGGGGAAGATGTTAGTAGCCAGGAGGGGCACAAAATAAAAGCACCCTCCCTAGGCTATTATTATCTGCCCCCACTCGCTGGCTTTGTCTGTCTGGTTGAGAAAATAGGGCGGAGGCCCACGCATTTTTTTCAACTAATTTACACCTTTCATTAACCCCTACATGTGTGAAATTTTGTACACATACACTCAAGTAATTGTAAGTGAAAATCATATATCAAACTACATGAAATGACATGGTTAACTGTATGTAAACCATGTGTCATTTCATGTCAGGTCTGTAATTTCACAAAAGCCGGCAATTGAATTAGCGGCTATTATACTATGTAGAAGTGTATGACCTATATATATATATATATATATATATATATATTGTAAGGTTTCACTCACTCGGCTGCTTCAGAGGTAATCAGGAGACACTTTTCTTATCCAAAAAACATCAGGTTTATTACATCATAAACCTCACAGTCACAGGCAATGCAAATCTTCAGTACTTCAGCTCCTGCCTGGAGCCTCACTCCTCAGTCACAGAGACCTCTCTGTGATGTCCCGCCTGGACTCATGGAAGTCTGTCCACACTGGCAGACTCCCACAACACTCTCCAGACACAGAGTCCTTTCTGTAATGTCCCGCCTGGAAACATGAAAGTCTGTCCACACTGGCAGACTCCCACACACTCTCCAGACAAAGAGTCCTTTCTGTAAAGTCCCATCTGGACACATGGAAGTCTGTCCACCCTGGCAGACTCCCACAACACTCTCCCAGGTGCCAAACAAACTCCATTACATAGGCGTAACCCCGCCCATAGGTGAGGTCAGGATCACATGGTTAGGTCACCTGATCATGACCTCATCACAGGTCCTTCAGACACACACAAACCATGCCTCCATGCATATCTCGAAGGAGCATACACAGTGCCCCCTAGCTGCATCAGGGGTCACTACACCACAATATATATATATATATACAGGTCCTTCTCAAAAAATTAGCATATAGTGCTAAATTTCATTATTTTCCATAATGTAATGATTAAAATTAAACTTTCATATATTTTAGATTCATTACACACCAACTGAAATTTTTCAGGTCTTTTATTGTTTTAATACTGATGATTTTGGCATACAGCTCATGAAAACCCAAAAATCCTGTCTCAAAAAATTAGCATATTTCATCCGTCCAATAAAATAAAAGTGTTTAAAACAAAATAAAGAAAAAAACCATCAAATAATAATGTTCAGTTATGCACTCAATACTTGGTCGGGAATCCTTTTGCAGAAATGACTGCTTCAATGCGGCGTGGCATGGAGGCAATCAGCCTGTGGCACTGCTGAGGTGTTATGGAGGCCCAGGATGCTTCGATAGCGGCCTTAAGCTCATCCAGAGTGTTGGGTCTTGCGTCTCTCAACTTTCTCTTCACAATATCCCACAGATTCTCTATGGGGTTCAGGTCAGGAGAGTTGGCAGGCCAATTGAGCACAGTAATACCATGGTCAGTAAACCATTTACCAGTGGTTTTGGCACTGTGAGCAGGTGCCAGGTCGTGCTGAAAAATGAAATCTTCATCTCCATAAAGCATTTCAGCCGATGGAAGCATGAAGTGCTCCAAAATCTACTGATAGCTAGCTGCATTGACCCTGCCCTTGATGAAACACAGTGGACCAACACCAGCAGCTGACATGGCACCCCACACCATCACTGACTGTGGGTACTTGACACTGGACTTCAGGCATTTTGGCATTTCCTTCTCCCCAGTCTTCCTCCAGACTCTGGCACCTTGATTTCCGAATGACATGCAAAATTTGCTTTCATCAGAAAAAAGTACTTGGGACCACTTAGCAACAGTCCAGTGCTGCTTCTCTGTAGCCCAGGTCAGGCGCTTCTGCCGCTGTTTATGGTTCAAAAGTGCCTTTACCTGGGGAATGCGGCACCTGTAGCCCATTTCCTGCACACGCCTGTGCACGGTGGCTCTGGATGTTTCTACACCAGACTCAGTCCACTGCTTCCTCAGGTCCCCCAAGGTCTGGAATCGGTCCTTCTCCACAATCTTCCTCAGGGTCCGGTCACCTCTTCTCGTTGTACAGCGTTTTCTGCCACATTGTTTCCTTCCAACAGACTTCCCATTGAGGTGCCTTGATACAGCACTCTGGGAACAGCCTATTTGTTGAGAAATTTCTTTCTGGGTCTTACCCTCTTGCTTGAGGGTGTCAATGATGGCCTTCTGGACATCAGTCAGGTCAGCAGTCTTACCCATGATGGCGGTTTTGAGTAATGAACCAGGCAGGGAGTTTTTAAAAGCCTCAGGAATCTTTTGCATGTGTTTAGAGTTAATTAGTTGATTCAGAAGATTAGGGTAATAGCTCGTTTAGAGAACCTTTTCTTGATATGCTAATTTTTTGAGACAGGATTTTTGGGTTTTCATGAGCTGTATGCCAAAATCATCAGTATTAAAACAATAAAAGACCTGACAAATTTCAGTTGGTGTGTAATGATTCTAAAATATATGAAAGTTTAATTTTAATCATTACATTATGGAAAATAATGAAATTTAGCACTATATGCTAATTTTTTGAGAAGGACCTGTATATATATATATATATATATATAAAAACACCTAAATATATCCCCTTTATCAGCAATGAGGTAAGTACATAACACACCAAAAGAAAAAAACCTCATAACAGCAAAGTATAAAGAACACGTATATTTTATTGAAAAATTGTACAAACACGATTAAAATGGCAATACCACAAGAACAGGAACAAGTGGGAATCAACCACAATACTTCCAACTAGACCATGTGTGTATAAATCATCATCTCTATGTAGTCAAAATGAAGCACCAAAAATATATATTTTTAACCAAAGGTACCAGAATAAATAAGGTCCATGGTTATCCCTTATAAGGTAGAATCTATTCACATGGGTGCACAAAAAAATCACATGATGATGCTAATCCTTAGATTGTTGTAGATATCAACATACAGGCAGGTACCAATGCATATAAAATACAACACACTACATAGTCTAGAAATATAATAAAGGCATAGTTACCAAGAAGGGAAGTAGAATGGGAGACCCACCACTCACCCGACGCGCGTTTCGCTTAGAAATGCTTCGTCCAGGGGTGGTTGGGTACAGGCCAGAGAGGGTATATATATGCCTGATAGCCAATGAAAAGACATATGACCGCCATTGATTCAAATGTCGCACAGTGCAGTGATTGGACCAATACATGCTCATTAGCGATAATTAAGTGCACAGAACTAGACATATATACCAGGCACAGCTCATACATACATACTCCAAACGAACGCCGACGCATGCGCATCACAGACCAGTCATCAAGGTGCCCGCCTGTTGCCGGAGCACATCACTTCCGGTTTCGGGAACATAGCGTAACGTCACTTCCGGTTACGTCTAGCCGTTGTGGCTCATAGGGGAAAAATCTCTCTCTGTCAGCGTCATATTCCGTCCGTGCGTTGTCATGGAAACCGGAGAACGAAGAGTGGTAAAAAGACAAAAAGTCATTTGATCATAATGTTAATAACGCGGTGTGTGCCGGTATGGTAAGTATATGAACGGACGATAGAAAAATGTCCCTAATTGGTCCAAAAAACCGCACAAAAGACGTCAATAAGTCTGAATTCTGCTATAAAAGTAAGACAACTGTTATTAATAGACATTATAACACAGTATACAAACATACTTATGACTACAAAAATATATATGTGTATGAATAAATACATATAGCAGCTGCATACACTACGATCTTAAGGATCTTAAGGACAATCCCTTCTCATTCCTCAAGTTTGGTCTTGTTAAAATGAGAACACTTATACAAACCTCCCATGCTGGCACCGTTTCAGCAGTGTCGGCACTTGCGTTCTTGAGGCTCTTTTGAAGTTGTTACATCATGTGAGCCCTGTGCCCAATCAGCACTGGCATCACTGTCCCCACTTTTGGACAAATCATCATGAGGCAGTCAGAGAGCAGCCGCGGCCCTGTCTTCCTGTTGATGTTCAATACCGTCCAAAGGCGGGAACAGTGAAGCTGCCGCTGATTGGGCGCAGGGCTCGTGTGATGTCACAACCTCACATAAGCCCCGGGACAGTGAGTCTCAACATCACTGAGGCCGTACACCAGCGGAGTATGAGTGTTTTTATTTTAATAAGGCCAAACATGAGGAATGAGTTCACTGAGGAAAATATATATAAATATATATATTCCTTGATTAACTTTATTAATACCAAGTGTAAAACTTTACCCACAATTCACCCCCTGAAGGTTAGTCACAGGGCCGGCTCCAGGTTTTTATGGGCCCGGGCGAAAGAGTCTCAATGGACCCCTTTAACTCAGACCACGATTCATGATGCACAGATACTGCAGAGAAATATGGGTATAGCACAACGCCAAACACTTCACTTCTTCCATTACATGAGTGATATCTATTGTAAATAGCTCAAAAACCGCCAAATCCTCACAGCGCACAGTACAGACCGGACAGTACAGTCCTCTATACAATATTATGGGCACCACAGTCTCCCCCTCATCACCCATATAATACCCCATGCAGGATGTCACCCCCCATATAATGCTCCATACAGGATACTGGACCCAATATAATGCTCCATACAGGATACTGGTCCCAATATAATGCTCCATACAGGATACTGGTCCCCATATAATGCTCCATACAGGATACTGGTCCCCATATAATGCTCCATACAGGATACTGGTCCCCATATAATGCTCCATACAGAATATGGAGCTCTCCTCTGCGCTGTGCTGCGTTCTGCACTGTTACGGCTCAGGAAAGGACACTGTGGAAAGACTCCCTCTGCCCATTATCATCTTCTCCCCATCATCATCAATGCCTCCCCATTATCAGCAATGCCTGCCCATCATCATCTTCTCCCCATCATCAATGCCTGCCCATTATCAGCAATGCCTGCCCATTATCATCATCTTCTCCCCATCATCATCAATGCTTCCCCATTATCAGCAATGCCTCCCCATTATCAGCAATGCCTGCCCATCATCATCTTCTCCCCATCATCAATGCCTGCCCATTATCATCAATGCCTGCCCATTATATCTTCTTTCCCCATCATCATCAATGCCTCCCCATTATCAGCAATGCCTGCCCATCATCACACACAGACAGCACACAAGCGCTCTCTCACATACATACACACACACACATATACATACACACACAAAGCACCGCACTACATACACACAGACACACACACACACGTCTTACCTGTCCGGCGTCCCCGCGCTCTTTGCCACAGCCGGCCGCTGAATGATGACATCATTCAGTGGCGCTGCTGTGAGAGGAAGCGCCGGCGCCCCCTGGAGCCCGGAGCTGCGGCAGCAGAGGCACGGGAGAGGTAAGTATTGTGCCAGCTGATGCCGGGGCCCTGAGCAAGCGGGGGGGCCCAGTGGCGGCGCTGACACCGCTCTCCTCCGCTAACGGGCGCGGGGGTGCCAGACTGCGAGTGGGCCCCCCGCCTGCTCAGGGCCCGGCACTTGCCCGGGTGTGCCGGGTGCTGACGCCAGCCCTGGTTAGTCAGATGGTGACTAAGAGAAAAAACATTTTCCCCACGCCTCAGTATATAGGGTGAGGTGACATATACACACTCACTCTCCAAGCCTCTCATTTCTACGGGTTTCATCGTCCTCACCAAAGACGACTCATTCGGAGACTAAAACCTAAAATCATGTACCATGTTATCCGAAACAGCCTGAAAACTAGCCACATATTGGCAGACCCAGACTACAGGAAAAAATGCAAAAAGCAAGCACAAAAATAAAAGCAGAAAATAACTTATCTGTTAGCAGAAGATGCAGGCAAGACTCAGCAAGTTTCCAAGTGAACCAGGAACCAAAGTTGAGACAAGAACAATTGATCACCGGCAACCCTGATGGGAGGGAACCTCCCTTATATAAGACCAGTCAGTAACTCCTGATTGCCAATCTTCATTTAATGGTTCAGTACTGTTTGTAACCACCAGAGGGAGCTTCTGCTCAGAATTCATTTCTAACACATTCACAACAGAGATGTCACGCTGTATAGCAGATATATATATGAGATGTCTGTAATCTATATCAAAAAGGGCAACATACTATATAACATGCGCATAGATATATTATAACATGGATTTACCTGACAGAATGTCCACTGGGTCAAAACGGAATCCGTTATACGCTGTCTCCGGCTAGAGGGTGACCGGGGTCTAAGCTGACCCTGAACTGGGGTCCTAACTAATCCCTCAACCTGGAGGTACTGTTAAAGGTACAGAGGTCCAGGCCACCAGCGTAAACCCTGTCTCCTATCAATCCCTGCCAACTGTATTCTAGTCCTAAGAAGGACCCTGAATACCACCAAAGGGAATGAACAGGTAACGGATAATGAACAGAAAGACATACAAGAAAGAGAAGGAATAAAGTAAATAAAGTCTTACATACAACACTCACACACAGTAGGAACACCTAAGGTCTCAGAGATTTAACTATAAGCTATAAGAGTAAAAACACCTAATGAACTCTTAGCTTAAATATTCTCAGAACCGATCCAGTCTGCTGAACTACATGAATGCTTTCACCGGCGTCTAACACCCAGACTGGCAGAAATATAAAGGAAACTAATTAGAACATAAACAAAAGCAGCCGGGCGAGGCTGCACCTAGCCTTAGCAAAGAGCTAGGAAAAATTAACTCTCACATCACCAAAAAACAAAGAAACAGAAGCTCAGCTGTGAGAAGTCAGAATGTGCAATCGCGACGATCTTCGTGGCGATGCACCCATGACAGTACCCCCCCTTCTACGAGGGGCCTCCGGACCCTCATGACCAGGTCTGTCCGGGTGAGTTGTGTGAAAGGTCCGTCCACGTTATCATTGACCACCACTGAAGGAGGTAGAGGTGACGGTATGACTGGTGCCACATACTTTTTAAGTAATGACTTGTGAAACACATTATGAATTTTAAACGTAGGAGGGAGGTCCAGACGAAATGCCACAGGATTAATTATGGAGCTGATCCTGTACGGCCCGATGAATCTGGGACCCAACCTCCAGGAGGAAACTTTAAGTTTAATATTCCTGGTAGACAACCACACCAGATCATTCACCTTCAGATCTCGACCAGAAACTCTCCCCTATCAGCCATCCGTTTGTAACGGTTCTCCGTAACCTTCAGTCTTAACTGATCTGGAACTATCAGTCTCCCTGGAAGTCCCACAGGGGCGTCCCCCTGAGCCCCCAATACCTCCCCCTCAAGCTCAGAGCATACAGCTGACACTACAACTCCTCCTGAGGAATAGGAACCGGATCATCCATCCTCCCGGTCCCTGGGAAAGTACGAGATAAGGCATCAGGAAGCAACTTTATTGAGCAGTCATATGCGCGATGAGGAGGTAACTCTTTACACCCCTCCTCTGAGAACATCTCCCAAAGTCCTCCAGAAAAGGAGGCAAAGTCCTAGGTACAACCGCACCGATGACCGTGCTCATGCAGTTATTCTTGCAAAATTCACCCCACTGGCTAATCTTTCTGGATTGCCAATCAATCACTGGGTTATGTTTAGCCAACCAAGGAAGTCCCAACACAATAGGAGTGGGTAGACCCTCCAACACATAACAAGACAATTGCTCTTTATGTATTGCCCCTACTCGAAGATCTATGTTATGAACAGCTTGAACCAAGCTACCTTGACCAAGAGGTCTAGAATCAATAGAGAGTATAGGGACCGGTTTGGCCAATACACTCAGTTGCATACCATGCACCTGGGCAAACCGAGCGTCCACAAGATTAGCCCCGGACCCACTATCAAGAAAAACAGAAATCCTCTCAGTTCTAGTACCAATCACCACCTCCGCAGACACGATAAACGGAGAGGGATTTGGGGACGAAATACAGACTCCCAGGTTAACTCCTTGGGTCAAAGAGGTCCGGGATGGACAACCCCCAACAAAATGTCCCTCTCTCCCGCAAAAGAAACACCTTCTAGTCTTGCGGCGCACCGCCGATTCCCTCCTACAAAATGATGTCCCTCCCAACTGCATGGGTTCCTCAGAACAGACCAGGGGAACCTCAGTATAAGGGACTTTAGTAGTAGGTGGAGTCATCATGGGGGGCGGAGTTACCTCGCGTCTTCCCCGAAGTCGTCTATCAATGCGAATAGCGAGGGCCATAGCAGCCTCCAGTGATGGAGGAGAATCATACTGAGCCAACACATCTTTTAATTTGTCAGACAACCCTTGACAAAACTGGCTCCTAAGAGCTGGGTCATTCCACTGAGTATCTGTTGCCCATCTACGGAACTCAGAAGAATATTCCTCCGCTGGACGATTTCCTTGCCGTATTTTACGTAACTTTGTTTCAGCAAGGGAAACTCGATCCGGATCATCATATACCAGACCCAGGGCAGTAAAAAATCGATCCACTGACTGGAGATCTGGGGAGCCTGGAGGAATAGAGAACGCCCAAGATTGAGGGTCCCCTTGTAAGAGCGAGATAACAATTCCCACCCTCTGCTCTTCACTCCCAGATGACCGAGGCCGCAGCCGAAAGTACAATTTACATGCCTCCCGGAAAGTAAAAAATTTGTCCCGCCCACCAGTGAACCTGTCCGGGAGAGCAACCTTAGGTTCAGATCTGGCTTGCTCTGGGAGGGACAAAACCTTGGACTTAATGTCTGCAAATTCCATGGACAACCCTGCAACTGCCGGGCCAGCTGGGCTACTGGATCCATGACAGCTGGGGAGAATCTTTAGTTTGGGCCGGTGAAAATGTCACGCTGTATAGCAGATATATATATGAGATGTCTGTAATCTATATCAAAAAGGGCAACATACTATATAACATGCGCATAGATATATTATAACATGGATTTACCTGACAGAATGTCCACTGGGTCAAAACGGAATCCGTTATACGCTGTCTCCGGCTAGAGGGTGACCGGGGTCTAAGCTGACCCTGAACTGGGGTCCTAACTAATCCCTCAACCTGGAGGTACTGTTAAAGGTACAGAGGTCCAGGCCACCAGCGTAAACCCTGTCTCCTATCAATCCCTGCCAACTGTATTCTAGTCCTAAGAAGGACCCTGAATACCACCAAAGGGAATGAACAGGTAACGGATAATGAACAGAAAGACATACAAGAAAGAGAAGGAATAAAGTAAATAAAGTCTTACATACAACACTCACACACAGTAGGAACACCTAAGGTCTCAGAGATTTAACTATAAGCTATAAGAGTAAAAACACCTAATGAACTCTTAGCTTAAATATTCTCAGAACCGATCCAGTCTGCTGAACTACATGAATGCTTTCACCGGCGTCTAACACCCAGACTGGCAGAAATATAAAGGAAACTAATTAGAACATAAACAAAAGCAGCCGGGCGAGGCTGCACCTAGCCTTAGCAAAGAGCTAGGAAAAATTAACTCTCACATCACCAAAAAACAAAGAAACAGAAGCTCAGCTGTGAGAAGTCAGAATGTGCAATCGCGACGATCTTCGTGGCGATGCACCCATGACAAGAGACTATTTAATATTGACCTATATTCAAGCGAGACAAGACAAAAAAAAAACTAAAATCATGTATCATGTTATCCGAAGCAGTCAGAAAACTAGCCACATATTGGCAGATTCCAGACTACAAACTATATACTTCGTAAGTTTATAAGCCACTCCAGTGTCAGGAATAGATAGTATGTGAAAATACAGTATATACCGCTCAGGGAACACGTAACTTCCAGACATAATTTCCATATTCATAGTAAATAATGGCACAGATCTCCCAGACATTATGGTTGCACATAGACCTAGTCTTTATAACGATATTGCACTCATTCCCTGACAGACCGCAGCATGGCCATTAGTTAGAAGCTGCTAATGATCTTTGGAGCAAGTAAGTTTTCCCTGAGTGGTACATATTGGGCCATCTGAAAACGGAGTTTAGTCTAGGACAATTTGTCTGCACTACTAATTGACAGCCGTTACAATACCGAACTAGGGCAGTCACTATAAGAAAAAAACAATAATTATACTGTATTTTCACATACTTTCTATTCCTGACACTGGAGCGGCTTATACACTTACAAAGTATAAAGTTTGAAGTCTGGGATCTCCCTATATGTGGCTAGTTTTCTGACTGTTTCGGATAATAGGATACATGATTTTAGTTTTTTTAATCTCTAGTCAATATTAAATAAACTATACAGCAACGGTGAAAAAATAAAATATAACTTTTAATGATAATTCATAAAATGCAAACAAGAAGTGAGTCACCCAATTAAAACAATAGAAAATGCTCTCAGCCTGATCAGAAAAGACTGTCCCAAAATTATAGGGCTGAAAAAAGCAAATTCACTTAGGATGTATATGAGTCGCTCAGCCAGAGCCTGTGGGGTACTCGGCACCGAGCCCGTTCACTTCAATGGGGGATGTCACGGGTAGCACAGCTCGGTCCGTTGCCCTGGGCAATGACCATAAAATGTGGGATATTTACAGGGGATTAAAGGATATATACAGTTTATTCGTGACGCCACCTGTGGTACCTGGTCAGGGTGACCAGCGCTGCAGGGTAGATCCTCTGAGGGGTTGTTACTGGGCAGCAAGGTGTTAAGTCTTCCACAGGCAAGACTGATCCCTCAGGGTATATGGCAGTGTAGGGGTGCAGGAGCAATAAGGCAGACACACACACACGAAAGTCTCTTTCTGTACCTTTACTGATGGTAATTGCAGGCATGTCCTGGGAAGCTGGCAGGGTGGAGGATGCACGTACAGTAATCCCACTGAGTAGGTGTATGGCCTCCTTACTCCAGTTGTGTGAGTTTCTGACCTGTGTGAAACGAAGTCTAACTGTCTTCAGTTATACGCCCGGCTGACTTTGTGGAGAGGCCTTCTCTAGGATAGAACAGTGTCTCTGTATGCAGGGCCCTGCTAGACTCCGTCTTGCTGACCTCGGTTACGTATCAGCACTGCTGGGCCCCTGCGACTTGAAGTCTCACAGGGTCTCCGGTATCTCCTACTAGTCGTGTAGATGCTAGCAAGCTCGGACCCGGTGTCCGGTGGTGCAGAGTAGAGGTAAGCGATCAATGCTGTTTCAACCTCTGTCACTCTCTTTTCCTTCCACTCGCCTTTCGTCCTACTTCGACCTTCAGCATAAGCACACACTAGCAGTAGATGGCAGATTCTCCTTTCTCTTCACCGATCTCACTGATCTGAGGTGACTAGACTGACTGTCTGAGGAGTTCTGCCCTAGTCTGAGGTAACCTGAAACCTCTGGTGTTCTGCGGTAACTCACGTGCCTACACTGCCTTTATATGCTGCGAAAGGGCTCCCTCTGGTGGATATAGGGAATAGTGCAGATGTGTTGTGTGCATATAGGTCACTGTGGGTTTACTGTTGTGAATGTGTTAGAAATGAATTCTGAGCAGAAGCTCCCTCTGGTGGTTACAAACAGTACTGAACTATTCAATGAAGATTGTGAGGATTGGCAATCAGGTGTTACAGACTGGTCTTATATAAGGGAGGTTCCCTCCCATCAGGGTTGCCGGTGATCAATTGTTCTTGTCTCAACTTTGGTTCCTACTTCATTTGGAAGCTTGCTGTGTCTTGCCTGCATCTTCTGCTAACAGATAAGAAATTTTCTGTTTTCATTTTTGTGCTTGCTTTTTGCATTTTGTCCTGCACTTCTGTGGAGGTCAGCCAGGTCCCCTCCGGGGGCTTGTGCTCCTCTCAGTTTATCTGAGCCACTGTTATTTGTTCATTTGCCTTTTCCAGTTTTTTCAGTGGCTGCTGCTTAGTTTTGTTACACCAGAGAACTAATTTAGGTGGTAGAGGTCGTGTGATCTCAGGTGTTTTTGCAATTAGTAGAGTTGGTACTTTTTAGGGTTTTTTGGGATTGCAGTAAGTGTCCTTCCTATCCTTTTCTTTTTAGGAAGATTGGGCCCCAACGTTTGCTCATACTATTTTCTGTCTGTGTCTGTATTTCCTCTTGTCTAACCGCCATTACATGTTTGGGGGCTTCCTATGTTCTTTGGGGTTCTGCTCCGGGGCAGATAGTTTTCCTCTTTCTATCTTTAGGTGTAGTTAGCTTCTCAGGCTGTGACGAGGCGTCTAGGACCAACGTAGGTACGCTCCACGGCTGCCTTTAGTTGTGGTGGTTAGTCAGGGTACTGCAATCCAGTAGATTCCAACCTCTCTGGTGTATTGCCTTTTTTTTGCCTGCTCTCCTCAGCTACCAAATCATAACAGTATCACCGGCCCAAACTGAAAATTATATGGTACTCACAGAAGGGAAAGATAGTGTAAAAAAAAAAAAAAAAAGTCAGAGTTGTCAGATATATATATATATATATTTTTTTTCCTTTCCCTCTTTTTCTCTGGGTGCTGAGGATTTTTTTTTCTCTCAATGGAGTTTGCACAGTTGTCTGGCCGTGTGGATCAGCTTGCCACTGAAGTTCGGAGTATTGCTACCTATCTTGCAGGGTTGCCGGTTGTGGAACCTAGGATCCCCATGCCAGATTTGTTTTTAGGGGATCGAGCTAAATTTCTGAATTTCAAAAATAACTGTAAGTTGTTTTTTGCCTTAAAACCTAAGTCCTCAGGGAACGCAGCACAGCAGGTTCAAATTGTCATCTCTCTCCTGCGCGGCGATCTTCAGGATTGGGCTTTTTCCCTGACACCTGGGGATCCTGTTTTGAGTAATGTTGATGCATTTTTTCTGGCTCTGGGGTTATTGTACGATGAACCTAATGTCACTGATCAAGCTGAAAAAGCCTTGTTGGCATTAAATCAGGGGCTTGAGGACGCTGAGTTGTACTGTCAGAGATTCCGAAGGTGGGCAGTCCTGACCAAATGGAATGATGATGCTTTGGCAGCCCTTTTTCGGAAGGGTCTGTCAGAGAATGTAAAAGATGTTATGGTGGGTTTCCCTGCTCCCTCCGGTCTCAATGATTCTATGTCATTGGCGATTCAAATTGACAGACGTTTGCGTGAGCGTAGAGGTATGCGTGGAATAGTGTTGCCTTGTGAACCAGCTTCTGAACCCATGTAGTGTGATAGAGTGGCTTCTGGGGCACAGCGTCATGAGTTTCGAAAACGCAATGGGTTATGTTTCTACTGTGGTAACGCCTCTCATGCTATTTCAGTCTGCCCTAAGCGGGGAAGACGTTTTGCACGCTCAGTTGTCTTGGGTAGTGTTCAGACTAAATTTCTGTTGACTGTTACCCTGATTTGCTCCCTGTCCACATTTTCTACTCAGGCTTTTGTTGATTCGGGAGCAGCTATTAACCTGATGGATTTTGATTTTGCTAAACGTTGTGGGTTTCCCTTGATACCCCTACGGAAGTCTATTCCCCTACTGGGGATTGATTCTACCCCTTTGGATGAGAATAAACCCCAGTTCTCTACTCAGGTGATAATGAGGGTTGAACCTGATCATCAGGAGAGTTGCAAATTTTTGGTGCTGTATAATCTGCATTACATTATTGTACTAGGATTCCCTTGGTTACAGTCTCATAATCCTGTTTTGGATCTGTGTCTGTAACCAGTTGGGGCTGCCAATGTGTTAATGCCAACACTCCTGTTTTTTCTGCCTCTCCCCAGGCTCAGGATGTTCCTGACTTTTTGACTGATTTTTCTGATGTGTTTAGCGAAAGTAAATCTGCATCCTTGCCTCCCCATAGGAGCTATGACTGCGCTATTGAATTAGTGCCTGGTAGTAAATTCCCTAAAGGTCGCCTTTTTAACTTGTCTGTACCTGAACATGACGCTATGCGGTCTTATATCAAGGAGTCATTGGAGAAGGGTCATATCAGACCATCCTCTTCACCCTTGGGTGCCGGTCTTTTCTTTGTGGCCAAAAAGGCTGGTTCATTAAGGCCGTGTATTGATTATCGTCTCTTCAGGGGGCGTATAACCTTATTCGCAATAAGCACGGGGATGAATGGAAGACGGCATTTAATACCCCAGAGGGGCATTTTGAGTACCTAGTGATGCCCTTTGGGCTCACTAATGCTCCTTCCGTCTTCCAGTCCTTCATGAATGACATTTTCAGGGATTTTGTGGATAAATTTCTGATTGTTTATTTGGATGATATCTTGATTTTTTCCAATGACTGGGACTCTCATGTGAACCATGTTCGGACTGTGTTCCAGATTTTGAGAGAGAATGCTCTGAATGTGAAGGGATCAAAGTGTCTTTTTGGCGTACAGAGGATCTCATTTCTGGGATTCATTTTGTCCCCATCTGTTATTGAAATGGACCCGGTCAAGGTTCAGGCCATCTATGATTGGGTCCAACCTACTTCATTAAAGGCTCTTCAGAGATTCTTGGGTTTTGCCAATTTTTATTGTAAATTTATTGGTAATTTCTCTGTTATTGTTAAACCATTGACTGATTTGACCAAGAAGGGTTCTGATGTGGTGAATTGGCCTCCTGAGGCAGTCTCTGCGTTTCAGGAACTTAAGCAGAGATTCACTTCTGCTCCTGTTCTATGGCAGCCTGATGTTTCTCTGCCATTTCAGGTGGAGGTTGATGCCTCTGAAATTGGGGCAGGTGCCGTTTTGTCCCAAAGAGATCCAGAGACCTCTAAAAGTAACCCTTGTGCCTTTTTCTCTCGAAAATTTTCTCCAACTGAACATAATTATGACGTGGGTAATCGGGAGTTATTGGCCATGAAGTGGGCTTTTGAAGAGTGGAGACATTGGCTGGAGGGAGCCAAGCATCAGGTGGTGGTCTTCACGGACCATAAGAATCTGGTTTATCTGGAATCAGCCAAGCGACTTAATCCTAGACAGGCCAGGTGGGCCTTGTTTTTCACACGTTTTAATTTTGTGGTTTCCTTTCTTCCTGGCACTAAGAATGTTAAAGCGGATGCCCTCTCGAGGAGTTTCCTTGCGGACTCTCCTGAGTTATCTGATCCTGCTGTTATTTTGAAGGAGGGTGTAGTTCTTTCCGCCATCTCGCCCAATTTGAGACTGGCTCTGGAAGGGTGTCAGGAGGATAAACCCGAGCGCTGCCCTATTGGGAAATTGTTTGTCCCAGACCGGTGGAAAAAGAGTGTGATGTCTGAGATTCATTGTTCCGCGTTGGCCGGTCATCCCGGAATTTTTGGTACCAGAGACTTGGTTAGTCGGTCCTTTTGGTGGCCTACTTTGTCTCGTGACGTCAGGGAATTTGTGCAGTCCTGAGGGACTTGCTCTCGCTCCAAGCCTTGCTTTCGCTCTAGTGGTTTGTTGATGCCATTGCCTGTGCCCAAGAGACCATGGACCCATATCTCTATGGATTTAATTTCCGACCTCCCTGTTTCTCAGAGAATGACCGTTATCTGGGTGATTTGTGATAGGTTTTCCAAAATGATACATCTTGTGCCATTACCTAAGTTGCCTTCCTCCTCCGAATTGGTGCCTTTGTTCCTTCAGCACCTGGTTCGGTTACACGGCATTCCTGAGAACATTGTGTCTGACAGAGGAGTCCAGTTTGTTTCCAGATTTTGGAGGACTTTTTGTTCTAAACTTGGTGTTCAATTGTCTTTCTCCTCGGCTTTTCATCCTCAGACCAATGGACAAACTGAGAGAACAAACCAGACATTGGAGACTTATCTGAGATGCTTTGTGTCTGCTGATCAGGATGACTGGGTCTCTTTTTTGCCTTTGGGTGAGTTTGCTCTTAATAATAGGGCTAGCTCTGCCACTTTGATGTCTCCATTTTTCTGCAATTTTGGGTTTCACCCTCGATTTTCTTCGGGACAGACGGAGGCTTTTGTCTGTCCAGGTGTTGACTCAGTTGTGAAGCGTATGCAGCAGATTTGGGACCAGGTAGTGGAGAGGTTGTCCCTCTCTCAGCAGAGGGCCCAGCGGTTTGCCAACCGGCATAGGACTGATGGTCCTCGGTTTGAAGTGGGGGACTTGGTCTGGTTGTCCTCAAGAAATATCCCTATGAGAGTTGCATCTCCTAAGTTTAAGCCTAGGTTCATTGGACCTTATAAGATCATGGAGATTCTTAATCCTGTTTCCTTTCGTTTACTTCTTCCAGGGACATTTAAGATCCATAACGTGTTCCACAAGTCCTTATTGAAGAGGTTTGTCGAGCCAATGGTTCCTATGGCTGCGCCTCCTGACCCTGTTTTGGTTGAGGGCAATCTGGAGTATGTGGTTGAGAAAATATTGGATTCTCGTTTTTCTAGACGGAAACTCCAGTATTTGGTTAAGTGGAGAGGTTATGGTCAGGAGGACAATTCTTGGGTGTTTGCTTCGGACATCCATGCTAGGAGACTGATCCGTGCGTATCACAGAGCTCATCCTGACCGACCTGGTTGCCCAAATGAGGGTTCGGTGACCCCTCCTCAAGGGGGGGTACTGTTGTGAATGTGTTAGAAATGAATTCTGAGCAGAAGCTCCCTCTCGTGGTTACAAACAGTACTGAACTATTCAATGAAGATTGTGAGGATTGGCAATCAGGTGTTACAGACTGGTCTTATATAAGTAATAAAACAAGATGGGAGCCAGCAATATACATGGGTGGCAAATGAAGGATGTCCTATATAAGAAAATGTACCACCAACATGGGCTGAAATGGATGACTAGACCAACTACAAGAGATATGAAAAACCACACAGAAGATTGGTAGTCAAAAGGTCAATATAAAATGTAATATTTATTATAGGATATTAAAATCCAAGGATAGGGCAAGAAGGGGATGTAAATTCACAATAAACACATGGTAAGCAGGGCCATGCGATCAAGCAAACACCCACACATGGGTTAATAGATATGGTAACATCTCTGGTATAATAAATGGCAAAGCGAAAGCGAGTTTGGGAAACATCTTATGCATATGCAGGTAAACCGTTCTAGGAAGTGTTCCAAAGCATCGCTGAGAGTCCACACTAAATCATAACAAGAGTGAAGATAATTACCCAGAGGTGAGGGATTAGTGACCACAGGGCCGCCCGACGCGCGTTTCGGAGTTTGGACAAACTCCTTCCTCAGGGGGCGCTTACTAGAGTCCCAAAATTGAGGCTCTATATAGGCTGTCAGGTGGCGCGCAGCTGCCGCAGCAATATAATTACCACCCGGAAGTCCACTCCGCATGCCAGAGCCGGAAGCACGCGGGGCCCCACGTGCTCCAGCGTCTGACATCACCGGAAGTGATACCGGTGGCATTGAATGCAGACGGCGCATGCGTCTCTGCACACTGACCTTGATGCCAGAGAATAAGATGGCGATACATGGTAATAGCATAGGGGGTAATAGAAATGCAGCACAAAATCAAAACAGAAAGTATAACACCAATAATAATAAAAGAATAACAGTACTAAATATGCCCGCATGGTGCAAAACAAAAATGAAATATATCATAATTCAGCAATGAACAAAACAGTGTAATACATAATGGGGACATAACAAATAATACAAATATAAAATAATATGCAAAAAAATAATAATGGCACAATAGCACATGAATATGAAACAATAATACATATATACACATTGTGCAAAACAAAATAAACTGAAACAGACAAAACAATAAGAAAAACAATATAATGCCATATACCAATATACACGAGGACAACAAATAAATGACAATATAATACAATACAATACACAAAGGTAGCATAATGATGACATATAGAACATGGATGAAGGTGTCCCACAAAGATACTGTTGTCAAGCAGACATCCAGAAACTGTGAATGAATATGAAAATCTATAAGGGAAAAACATGATAAAAAATTAAAAACAACATATGTAAATCGCGAACTACATAGGAGTGACATAACCGAGAGATCACAGAAATGGAGCATATGAGTTGTTTTCATTTAAACCATATGGGTGGATGGTCTTAAGAGTCCATATCCACCTTGTCTCAGATTGCGCCAATCGTCTTGACAGGTCCCCACCACGTATGTTAATTTTTAGAGTGTCAATACCTCTAACTTTGAGTTGAGACCCATCACATTGGTGGTGCTCAAAAAAATGGCGTGGAATAGTTTTCAAAGAAGAGGTGTCAGTGCTAGTGGAAGCTGCGGAGATGCCCAAAACATGTTCTTTGACCCTTACCTTCAATTGCCTCGTGGTCATTCCCACATAAAGCAATCCGCAAGGGCAGCTAGCACAGTAAATGACATACCTGGATGTACAAGTAATACGTTGACGGATGTCATAACTTTTCGTTCCAGATGAATTACTAAATGTAGAGCAACGCTCTATGTTAGGGCATGCCACGCATTTTCCACAAGGGACACAACCAACATTCATTTGGAACCTGTCAAGAAAGGTGGAACCACGCAAATCCGAATAATGGCTAGCGGTCAAATGATCGCGTAGATTTTTTGCCCTTCTAAACGTAAAAGAGGGTCTATCTGGAAGAAAACTACCCAAAACAGGATCAGTTTTTAGAATAGGCCATGCTTTCTCAACAGCCTTACGCATTTTAGCATGTTGAGAATGGTAAGTTGTAATGAATCGTATTTCACTGGAAATTTTGGAACATGATGAATTGTCATAAAGCAATTTATTACGTATAGAGTATTTTGCTCTCAAATATGCTCGTTTAATAGAACGTCTGCTATAACCTCTAGCAAGGAAACGTGATTTTAATTCCTCAGATCTTTTTTCAAAATCTAAATCAGTTGAGCAATTTCGTCTGAGGCGCAAAAACTGTCCTACAGGGATATTCCTCACTATATGGGAGGGATGACAAGACGTAGCATGTAGGACCGTGTTGGTGGATGTTTCTTTGCGATAGATATCCGTCTGTATGGCACCGGAACTATCCTTCTCTATAGTGACATCCAGAAAATTGATTTTACATTGATGCCAATTCAAGGTTAGATGAATGTTCATGTCATTGTCATTCAAAAGGGAAATAAACTGCACAAGGTCGATGGAGGTGCCCTGCCAAACGAAGAAGATATCGTCAATGTACCGTGTCCAGAACGGAACACGGTCCATTAACCCCTCATCATTAGACAGGAAAAGGTCCCTTTCCCAAAACCCCAGGAAAAGGTTAGCATAGGATGGTGCAAAGGCAGCACCCATAGCTGTTCCCTGGAGCTGTAGGAAAAAGGACCCTTTAGGTGGTAGAGGTCGTGTGATCTCAGGTGTTTTTGCAATTAGTAGAGTTGGTACTTTTTAGGGTTTTTTGGGATTGCAGTAAGTGTCCTTCCTATCCTTTTCAGGAAGATTGGGCCCCAACGTTTGCTCATACTATTTTCTGTCTGTGTCTGTATTTCCTCTTGTCTAACCGCCATTACATGTTTGGGGGCTTCCTATGTTCTTTGGGGTTCTGCTCCGGGGCAGATAGTTTTCCTCTTTCTATCTTTAGGTGTAGTTAGCTTCTCAGGCTGTGACGAGGCGTCTAGGACCAACGTAGGTACGCTCCACGGCTGCCTTTAGTTGTGGTGGTTAGTCAGGGTACTGCAATCCAGTAGATTCCAACCTCTCTGGTGTATTGCCTTTTTTTTGCCTGCTCTCCTCAGCTACCAAATCATAACAGTTTACCTTCTGTTGCATCCTCCTGGGAACATGTGGCTCCAGCCACAGCTGGGCTACACATAGAACCACTTACAATCACAGGAGATTCGAACACGCCCCCTTTTCAGCACGGGGGTTGGGACACGCCCCCAGCTCCTTCCCTGATCACGCTGCGTGCTTTCCCACGTGGTTCAGCTGCTGGAAGGAAGCGGTCGCATGTGGGGGCTTGCGGCTCAGGTATGTGATGTATCTGCCATGTGCTTCACTTTGCGTTCCACTGACATCCTGGGCGTGCGTCCCAGCAACGGAAACTGGCGATTTTTTTCACATGGCATGTCACTAAATTAATAAGTAACCAGGACCACTTTTTTAACTTCAGGTAAACACAGCATTTCATTGGATGATGTTCCAGGAAATGATGTAAAACATCATATCTTATTTAAACGCCCCTTTGGCCATATTGCACACTGCATATAGCACTGAGAGCAGAAGGGCCTATGTCTCTCCAGTTTAGCACTATAGCACTTTGTTACAAGCCAGTCCCCTGATGAATCCGCTTGAAAGAAACGCGTCAGGACAACGATATAGGGAAAGTGCAGGGCGAATTTTATTATAGGGCTAGTTGTGGACTGCCCTTGTTAGGGCAGGAGCTTGGGGTATAGTCTACTGATTGTCTTCCCATCGCATGCATCAGGGATCCAGTGTGTTTTACTTGGCTCCTGAACGGGCTCCTGCTACCTTCACATCAATGGTGAGATTGTTCCATATTTATTTCTTCTCATTTTTTCATATCTAACTACATTGTGTGTTGTATATGCTTCCGCGGTGGCATTCTATGAATATTGGAGGGTGTTCCATTGAAAACCCCCCTCCATGTGGTTGCACCTCGGTATATTGTAGCCACCATTTCAATGTGAGTGGTTCTATACATCCTAAGTGAATTTGCTTTTTTCAGCCCTATAATTTTGGGACAGTCTTTTCTGATCAGGCTGAGAGCATTTTCTATTGTTTTAATTGGGTGACTCACTTCGTTTGCATTTTATGAATTATCATTGTGTACAATAATAAATTATATTGTGGTACCGTGTTAGCCAGAAAAATCGATGTGAATACTTTTCCGTCCAATTAGAGCATTCTTAAAGTGATACCTTTATTGGCTAACCAGAAATTCCAAATGTAATCTTGCCTGAAGAAGGAGCCTTTGAGCTCTGAAAGCTTGCGAACATATAATTTTCTGGTTAGCCAATAAAGGTATCACTTTAAGAATGCTCTTGTCATAATTGGACGGAAAAGTATTCACATGAATTATCATTAAAAGTTATATTTTATTTTTTCACCATTGCTGTATAGTTTAATATTTTGGTGAAATTAGTCCTTATTTTACTCCGGCCGACACCGGATTTTTTTGTGTAAATCAAGCTTTATTGAATAGCTGAGTAAGAATCATAAAGACAATCATGACTCTGAATAAGTATGTGATCCAAAAAGCTTACAAGAAACAATATAACAATAAACAGACATGTCGTTTCTAATTATTAAATACTCAAATGTTATCTCTGTTAATGCATTTCGTTCGTAGATCTCATGAAGGCAATAATGCTTATAAAAAACTCGTGGTATTATATGATCCAAGGGTTTAGGGTCAATGATGGGACTAACAGAGAAAAATACAACAAGGGGAAGAGCTTAAGTGATGGAAGTGAGAGGAAAAGTAAGGAGAAAGATAGAAGGGGAAATAGGGAGATAGAAAAGAGGTAGAGTAGAGAAGGGAGAGAGATAGAGATATCAATGTCCGAGATCCCCCCCGGGGGCACCCCAATCCCCCCTCTGAAACGGAGAGGAAAACATGAAAAATGGATGACTGAGCTGGGTTGTAAGTTTGACGACAAGTCTTTCCGGGAGCCCACTATTCATTTCAAAATTATCCAGGGCTACTTCAAAGGCAATTTAAGGTCCGGAGATCCAGGCCTCCAACTCTGGAGACTCCCTAAAAACCAGCCACGGAATCCAAGTATTATATATTTTATCAGAGTCTCCTGTGGATTGTTGTATCAGCTGTTCCATACGATATATATCATTAAGTTCTGCTACAAACTCTGCCCTGGAAGGGGATTTTACCTGTTTCCAGTATCTAGGTATTAAATTCCTTGAAGCTGTGAGGAAATGTGTGAGTAGGTTCTTCTTGAATCTAGAGATTGACATGTCACATAATGACGAGAGCTAATTCCATGGTAGGTCTAATTTTGTGCAGAGATAGTCTGTTATATAGATCAAAAATAGATAGCCAAAAATTATTTATAGGTGGACAGCTCCACCATATGTGTGTATACGATCCTTTATCTTTCAGACATCTCCAG
This sequence comes from Oophaga sylvatica, assembly GCA_033576555.1. NCBI lineage: Eukaryota > Metazoa > Chordata > Amphibia > Anura > Dendrobatidae > Oophaga > Oophaga sylvatica. Next base: position 36,086 of record JARQOD010000209.1, on the reverse strand, counting down.
CATGTATCTGGAATCACCGGAAACATAGTGTGTATCATGGACGGGCACCTGTACCACCTTGAGAGAACCTTGTAGCTCCTCTCCTGCGACACAGCATTCAGAGATGCCCTAAACGTGAATAAAAGGATTTTGTCTCTTTCCTCTTGGTCTAGAGATCTCCCAGATCACAATCCCACTTAGCGAAGAATATTGGGAAGCCTTGTGTCGGTAGTTGAGTTGTTTGAAACAAATTATACAGCAATGATACCGTGTGGACAGGAGGATCCCCCGACACAAAGCTTCTCAAAGGGAGTTAATGGTCTTAAGAGATCTACTTGTTTGGAAGCTGTACTGATGAAACTTTTTAATTGTTCATGGAAAAACCAGGCCCCTGCGGGTGGGTCCTCGGCCTGATATATTTCAGCTAGTGATTTTATATTAGACTGATTTATGTAATTGTATATGATAGGTCGCATGCTTCTGCATTTATTTAAGAATAACTCCCGTTGTAAGCCTGCTGGAAAGTCAGGGTTATCATAAACTGGAGTTAATGGTCCAGGTGCTGTAGAGACCTGAAGACCCCCCCCCTTCGCCTAATAAATGAGACCATGTTTCTGGTTAAGAATGATAGGTTCCCAAGACTCCCCACCACCCTTTGGCCGACCATAAGATTATTTGCGGATCATGACCGACGAGATCACTTTCTAGTTTTACCCATTTCTTGCAGTTTCTTTTATGGTAAAGGTCTAGAATACAGTTACCAATTGCCGCACAGCTGTACACTAAGAAGTCTGGTAGTCCAAGTCCCCCACTCCGTTTGGAATAACTGAGTAATAAATATGAAAAGCGTGCCCGTGTGTGTGACCAAACAAATCGAGTGATTGCCCTCTTGAGACGGGAGAAAAAAGAGGCTGGGAGAAGCATAGGGATTGTTTGAAAATAGTATAGGATACGTGGTAAGAGATCCATTTTGATCACATTGACTCTCCCTATCCATGATATTTTAAGATTATGACATTTTTCCAAGTCTAGTTCAGCTTTATGTAAAACAGATTTATAATTCGCGTCATATAAATTGGAGGTTTTAGCTGTTAGCTTAATGCCTAAATATGTGAGAGAGTCGGAGCGCCATTTAAAAAGAAAAGCTGTACTCAGCTGTTCCACTGTGGGCGGTCGTAAAGATACATTTAGTATTTCGGATTTGTGCGTATTTATTTTGAAGTTACTTAGGAGGCCAAAGGTATGGAGTTCTGACATGATATTTGGTAGACTTATTATGGGGAAAGTGACAAACAGGAGTACGTCATCTGCGAAAAGAGCCAGTTTATGTTCCTCAGAATTATGCTTGATACCTTTGATGGAGGGATTGTTTCATATTGCGGTAGCTAGAAATTCCATTGTTATAATATACAGGAGTGGGGAGAGAGGACACCCGTCTCATGCCGTTTCCAACAGGGAAAGGGTCTGAGAGTGAGCCATTAACCTTAACCCGAGCACTAGGGGAGGTGTACAGAGCCGAGATCCTTTGAAGCATAACCTCGCCCAGGCCGATCTCCCTTAAGGCTTGGAACATGAATTCCCAGTGTACCCTGTCGAAGGCTTTCTCGGCATCAATCGACAGGATACCCATGGGATCCCCCCACCTCCCCATCTATCAGCGAAATTGCCCTTATGGTATTGTCTCTAGCCTCTCTCCCTTGAACAAAACCAACTTGGTCCTGATTTATTAATTTTGGTAGGAAAAGACCCAGTCTCCTCGCAATCATCTTTGCATACATTTTAATATCTAGGTTTATCAGTGATATCGGACGATAGTTGCTGCAAAGCGAGGGGTCTTTACCAGTTTTGGGTAATACTGTGATATGGGCCGTCAATGTTTGAGAGGAGAAGGTTCCCCCTGAAGAGATAGAATTACATATTTCCAAAAACACCGGGCTCAGCAAAGTAGAGAATTGTTTGTAAAAACCAGCTGAGAACCCATCCGGGCCTGGGCTCTTCCCTTGCTTCAGACCACCAATGGTTTTGGACACTTCCTCTAATGAAAATTATTTTTCTAATTCTGTCAAATCATCTTCTGATAAAGAGGGGATTTTATTTCGCTGCATAAGTACTAATTTTATGACGAAGTGAGGAGACCGGCATGTCTTTGTAATGGCTCTCTATATTGTATAGTGTTTTGTAATAATCGCTAAATCCCGAAAGAATATCTTTAGTGCTGTAAACTTTCCTTCCCTCCTTATTTTTGATAAAGGGGATGAATGTGGTAGGGTTATGTGGCTTAATCGCTCTGGCCAGTAACTTGCCACTTTTGTTGCCAAGCTGGTAAAAACGATTTTTAAGGCGCTCTCTAAAGCACCTCGACTTCTGATCCAGTATTGAAAACATCTTTTGTCTTACTGTAGAGAGGAGCGCGAATGTGTTTGGATCTAGATCTCGCATATGCTTAATTTCCAGCCTATGTAATTGATCTGACAAGGCAGCAAGCTCAGCAATTTTCTTTTTTTAAGCGAGCTCCATGTGAAATAAATGTACCTCGCACCACACTCTTTAGGGCCTCCCACTTGACAAAGGGGGACGTTGGGTCGATTCCATGGTCAGATATGAAGTGAGATATGGTTTGTTCCACCTCATTTTTGCAAATGGCGTCTTGAAGTAAATTTTCGTTCAAACGCCAGGAGAAGCCCGTTCTGGTGGTTGAATATAGTGCAATTGTAAGGTATATGGGGGCATGATCTGACCAAAGAATCGAACCCACACCAGCCTCTATAGGTAAATCTAATAAGTTGTGGGATATAAAGAAATAATCTATCCTGCTATAAATATTATGTGTTGAAAAGAAACTATAATCCCTAGTGTCAGGGTGTGTGATTCTCCATATGTCCACCAGTCTCAAGCTGTGCATCTGCCTCTTTATTTGACTAACAGTAGATGGGGAGTATGAGGTCTTACCCGAGGAGACATCCACTGAAGGGTCCAAAGGGACGTTGAAGTCGCCGCCTAGTATCACAGGAGAGGAGCCCGCAAAGGTCCCAAGGCGCCTCTTACACTCCGCTCCAAACTTCTTCTGCCCTTGATTGGGGAAATATAAGTTAGCTAAAACTAATTCTTGTGCAGCCCATGAAATACGGAGAAAAATAAACCTGCCCTCTGTATCAACTAAGGAATCCCAGATTTCGGGCATAAAAGTTTTGTGGAAAGCTATCGAGACCCCTTTGGATTTGGAGTATGGATTGGAACTGTGGTACCACTTAGGGTAGTGGGTGGAGGTGCATTTGTGGATGGAACCAGTCTTGAAATGTGTTTCTTGCAGCATCAATACCGCGACTTTTTGTCTATGGTTTGAAAACATAACTTGTCGTCGTTTTTCAGGTAGATTTAGCCCCTTCACATTGAAGGAGCAAAATTTTATCTTATCCATTATCTAGGATGGTATTGACATTGCTAATTTCTAGAGAGCCCCGCAGAGAGGGAGTCCCGGATACTGAAGAAAAGATAAGTCGTAGGAGGGGTAAGAAGAGAAAAAGAGACAAAAGAAAGGATTGGATGCAGGTGATCAAAAAAATCTCATAAAAGGAAGGAAAAAGTTCAAAGACCGTCAAGGTTATATTGAAGCGATAGCTCCAAGAACCTTGCGTTGCTAACATAGATTTCGGTAGCATTCTACCTTGACACTCTGCCAAGGGAGAGGAAGCTCAGATAGGCGTCTCGCCTCTCCCCATGCCCATATATAAAAGAAGGATGAAGAACAACAATAATCATCAAAAAAAAAGGGGGGGAGGAGAAAGGGGGTGGGGAGTGAAAAACACAACATCAGAGCAGGCAATAAAATAGAGATGATTCAGTGTTGAGAGCAAAATTATCAACTAAGTCATTCTTGATACTTGTATTTTGCCCCAGTTGGTCAAGTACCATCTATAATAACTTGCCAGGTATATTCCAACAGTACCTGAGAAATGATCCCTATTCTAGTTTGGTAGGAAGGAATCTGGAAATGTAAAATAATAAATCCTTATCCATTTAAACTTATTCATATACGGTGAACTAAATAACTGTAAATACCGACGAATCAACCTGTTCCGTAAGGAAAGAGAAAAACCAGCAAACATTGTTAGATATTTCTGGACCAACTGAAAACATCAGTCGGAAGAAGGGTCAACTATAATAGGCCGGGTCAGACAAATAAGTCAAATAAAGGATAAAGAAGAAACTTCATGTTTTGCTAGATGAGTCTCCACCACTGTTCCTCTTGTTAGGCTGTTTAACTTTGAGCCACCTTGGCGGAGTAATTGGAAGCATAGGACTCGTGGGCCAATCTGGGAGACCTATTAATGGAAGTTCAAAAGTTCCCAGAAAGTTGATCAGGTCGCTGATCCTTCTGAAGGACGCCGATTTGCCGCCCTTAAATGCTGTTAGCTGGAAGGGATATCCCCACCTATATGGAATATCTTTTTCTTTGCGTACAGAAAGCAGTGTTTTTAGGGCTCTACGCAATAATAGTGTGTGCCTGGACAGGTCAGATAAGATTAGAATTGAATGACCATCATAGGTAATCGACCCCGTTTTCCTTGAGGCTGTCATTATGGTTTCTTTAATTTTGTAAAAGTGAACTCTGCAAATGACGTCTCGGGGACGAGTATCGGAGTTGGGTCTGGGACCAAGTGATCTGTGAATTCTATCAAATTCAATAGTATTTCCTTCAGTATCATCTAAAATGTCCAAGAAGATCTTCTGAACAGTATGATCTAGCTCAGAGGGACTGATAGATTCTGGTAGGCCCCGTATGCGTATGTTGTTCCGTCTGTTACGGTTTTCCAGGTCCTCCAGGCCATATGAAAGGTCCTCTAGTTTAAGCGTATGATCTGTTATGATATCTCTGTGAGCCTGTAGTTCTTGGTGTAAATCTTCCTGGGACTTCTCTACATCTTCTATTCGAGTAGTAAATTCTTTCTGCAAGTTGTAAATTTCTTGTTTATAGGATTTTTCCAACCTGCATGCAAAACGTTCAAGGTCATTCTTTGTAGGGAGGGCTTTAATGTATTTACTGAGCTCTGCAAAGCTCATTTCTTCAGTTACTGCGTCTTCTCCATCATAATCATCTGGTATGTTTTGGGAGAGCAGTCTGTTATTGTTGTCCCTCCAGTAGGGGAAATTTCTCGAGTGGCCATTTGGGATGTTGCAGACCTTGTGTTTCTGGCCTGTGGGGTGGAATTTAAGTAACGCTTCATCTCCTCCGATGAGTCTCCTCTAAATGAGTTTGTGTTCTTCTCTATGACTCGTCTAGATTTGCCCATAAATGTCTGCGGTTATTCTTCAATTATGACACTTTGAGAGAGCATGGGGGTAGGCTGACCAGTCTAACCGACTAGGCCCTTCATCTGCAAGCCCCTTCTAGGCTAAGTGTCTGTGAGATGATATGGCTTGGAGGTGTCTGCACCGATCAAAGTGGTGCATATATAGATAGCAGGAGCAGCTCTGTTTAAGTGGTGTATATGGTATACTGAAACTGTCCACCAGATGTCAACGTGACTTTAAAGTAATTTGATCCAACGTCTCTATAGCTGTTATACTGCAATCCTCTCCAAAAAATAAACTGCGATGATAGGGATATATGAGAGATAATGATAATGGAGAAAGTCAATGGAAAAAAAATAAATAAAATAATTATCAAAATTTACTACTATTCCAGGTATCGCCACTAGATGGAACCAGAGTCACAATAATGAAGGATGCTCCAGTTGTGTAAAATATAAAGTTCACAAAAAAGAAAGCCAAGTCTCTATCTTATTATATAAAGTATGACAAGTCCTGGGTTATAATATGTCACCTTGTACCAAGAAAAAAAAAAAAGGTTAGAGATGTGGCTTTTAGCTTTTTTGAAGATCCAGACATGAATCCTGTGTGCTGGTAGGAAGGCTGTCAGCCCTGCAGAGTCCTCTGCGGGCTCCTGTGTGAAGCAGTTCTGCAGTAATGGCTGCTGGAGGGAAAGCAGAGGGTTGTATAGGGTCTCCGGAGCAGAAACAGAGGGGAGAGCTGTGATCTAGAGCCTTAGGAGTTATGCCTCAGGTCACAAGTTGGGGCTCCCTGCCGATGCGGCTTCCGTGCTGACAGTACAGATCACAATATATACCACAGTGAGCTCTATAGAATATGTAATATGAGATTGGCTGTAAATACAGCAGATCAATAAAGTCTAATGCTCCTCATGTCCCTTATGCAAACTAGGCAGATGGAGGCACATTCACCTTAGGCAGGAATATTTATCTGACTGCTTTCAATCCACAAGTTAAGTCTCTTTATATATGCAAATCTTCTTTCTTCAGAAAGGTAATGCAAAGTACTGTGATGTATAGAGGCAAATTCAGCTACTCACCCACATAAGGGGAGGGGGACGTTCTTCCTGGCTTTAGCTGTACAAGGACAGCATGGCAGACATCTTGGATAGAGAAGCAATGTAATCCTGTTACTTTCTATGATGGAAAACTTCAGTTTGCTTGGTCCTAAAGGTCTGATTTAGGTCCCCAGATGATCCTGGGGCAAGTAGCAATAGTTCCACAGTAAAAGGGGATAGTTTGGAACCTCAAAGTCCGCTTTATAGTCACTTTTCTGGGAAGTCTTGTGGGAGCTCCAGTCTCCTGCTTCCTCACATGGCAAGAGCTACGAAACTACCAGACACCGGATTTTTGCTTTGTCTACTCAATATTAAATAAAGTCTCCTGATGAGTCGCCTTTGGTGAGGACAATGAAACCCGTAGTAATGAGAGGCTTGGAGAGTGAGTGTGTATACATCACCTCACCCTATATACTGAAATGTGGGGTACATGTTTTTTCTATTAATCACCTTCTGACTAACCTTCACGGGGTGAATTATTTGTATAATTTTACATTTGGAATTAATAAAGTTTAATTTTATCCTTTTGTCAGCAAACATGAGGAATGACAAGAGACAACTCCTTTAGAAGTTCCAATTTTGGTTAAAAAGATTCCAACATTCTGAACATAAAAAAGGCTTCTCCCCTATGTGACGTCTCTGATGTTTATTAACAGCTGATTTCCAAGTAAAATATTTCCCACATTAAGAAAATGAAAAAGGCTTCTCTGTGTGACTGCTCTGATGTCTAACAAGATTCGCTTTCTGGTTAAAACATTTTCCACATTCTGAACAGGAAAAAGGCTTCTCTCCTGTGTGAGCTCTATGGTGGATATCAAGAACCGATTTCTGGTTAAAACATTTCCCACATTCTGAACAGGAAAAAGGCTTCTCTTCTGTGTGGGTTCTTTGATGTATAAGAAGAATCCCTTTCTGGTTAAAACATTTCCCACATTCTGAACAGGAAAAAGGCTTCTCTTCTGTGTGGGTTCTTTGGTGTATAAGAAGAATCCCTTTCCGGTTAAAACATTTCCCACATTCTGAACAGGAAAAAGGCTTCTCCCCTGTGTGAGTTCTCTGGTGAGTAACAAGGTCCGATTTCTGTTTAAAACATTTCTCACATTCTGGACAGGAAAAAGGCTTCTCCCCTGTGTGGGTTCTTTGATGGTTATCAAGAACCGATTTCCGGTTAAAACATTTCCCACATTCTGAACAGGAAAAAGGCTTCTCCCCTGTGTGAGTTCTCTGGTGCCTAACAAAATTTGATTTCTGTGCAAAATATTTGCCACATTCTGAACAGGAAAAAGGCTTCTCCAGTGTGTGGGTTCTTTGGTGGATATTTAGATTTGCTTTCCGGTTAAAGTATTTCCCACATTCTGAACAGGAAAAAGACTTATTTGCTTTACAAGCAGTTTGTTTTTTAATGACTCTTTCGTGACTTTGATTTTCCTTAGTAGTCGGTAATGAATCAGAAGATGGGACCTGTTCCATAGGATCAGATGACAGATCTTTGCTGTGAATGGATGATGGTATATTTGGAGTAACAACAATCACTACAGTTGTATCTTTTTGGATCTCAAGATCATCAGATTTAAAAATGGAAGATGTCAGTTGTCCCTCTGATCTCCTGGTACAGTCATCTGCTAAGATAAAAACAATTATTATTTTTTTAATAAAATATCCTTGAGTTTTATATTTTTGAACATTTCTACTTAGCTTGCCATTTTTGTGGACAGTCTATGTAAAGAAATTTAATTGTTTACCAAGACAATAGAAAACCTTATAGGATGAACCAATAGTGTGTCGTTTTCAACTGTTAGTTCATTCTGCCTCCCAAATATTGAATAAAAAGAAACCAATCAATGTTAATTAGGCGAAAATAATACCAATTCTCATCTCACAAAAAACAAGTCCCCATTCAGGTCCATCATCTGTCAATGGAAAAACAGAGGTTCCCACACTATTAGTGGATCAAAGGCTGTTAAAAGCAATAAGGTTTCCATAAAACAATCCAGCAAAATCCGCTCTTGCTTCTGAGTCTTGCAGTGTGCTCAAACAACATTTAGGATCTGTGTATTTAGCAATACTATAGTGAGAAGAATCCACTTAATTTATGGTGTGTGTCTCCTGGAGCACAATCTGGGCACTATGTGTTGGGTAATAAAATGGCAAATGTGTAATTTTCACTTTCCAACATCCACTGCGTGTTAATTTCCAGATAGTGGCCGTGGAGTCAAAATATTCACTCCTCCTATAGATTATAACCCTCAGTGAATTAATTTATAAAATTAAATCACTTTATGGGGATTTTGACTGTTGTAGTTTTCTGTCAATTAGTTATACAGCTCTGGCAAAAATTAAGAGACCACCACATCAAAACCCTGTCATGGCCAGCTCAATCTCCCAACCTGAACCCAACTGAAAACCTCTGGAATGTAATCAAGATGATGGTGTATAGTCACAAGCCATCAAACAAAGAAGAACTGCTTATATTTTTGCGCCAGGAGCAGTGTGAAAGACTGGTGAAATCATGCCAAGATGCATGAAAGCTGTGATTAAAAATCATGGTTATTCCACAAAATATTGATTTCTGAACTCTTCGGCTGTGGTTCCACGGTCCGGAACCACAGCGCTTTGGACGGAGCAGAAATTCCGCTCCGTCTAAGCCCCGCCCCCTTTATGACGCGCGATCTTTCCGGAGGTGTTCAGGACACCTCCGGAACACCTCCGGAAAGAGCGCAGGGCTACATAGCCCTGTGTAATATTCTGTTGCGGCGACGCACCGTCGCCACAATACGCGAGGACATGCTGCGGTCTAAAAAGACGCGCCGCATGTCCGTTTACGCAGGTCTGCCACCTGCGTATTGTTACGCATAGTGGAGACGGGATTTCTTGAAATCCCCTCCACTATGCTGTAACATCTGGACGCTGCGTGTTTGGCGCTGCGCCAGCGCACAGCGCCAAACACGCAGCGTTTCCTGACCGTGGAAACTCACCCTTCCTGAGTTAAAACATTAGTATTGTTGTTTCTAAATGATTATGAACTTATTTTCTTTGCATTATTTGAGGTCTGAAAGCACTGCATTTCTTTTTCGAATTTTGACCATTTCTCACTTTCACAAAATAAGTACAAAATTTATTGCTTGGAATTTCGGAGACATCTTGTCAGTAGTTTATAGACTAAAAGAACAATTTACATTTTACTCAAAAATATACCTATAAAGAGAAAAATCAGACAAACTGATTATTTTAAAGTGGTCTCCTAATTTTTGCCAGAGCTGTATTCGGGCTTCTACATCTGGTGTGTCCAATCTCATCTGGGATCTGTTCCTGCTGTCCAGCTGGAGTAATCTGCTCCCTACTTCAGCCAATTGGAAAGTATCACACTCTACTAAAGCTCAAAGCATATTGCTGGAATCTGCCCGATACAGCGTTGTTCAGTCCTTTGTGCTTAGTTCGCAGCTTGTGTATTTGTTTCCTGTTGTGACCATGGCCTGTTTACTGACTACTCTTGTGTCTTCTGATTCTGGATTCTCTCCTTCTGGTTCTGACCCAGCTACCGGACTATTCTTCTTGCCAGCTAACACCACAGAATAGCAGATAGCACCATGGTTCAAGAATAGGATCCCTATGTAAGTCCAGATTCCATGTAAGGGTGTTAAAGGGTGATGAGCAAGGCAATCCTTGGGATATGGAAAGCAGTGAAGATAGTGTCAAGCATGTTCATGGTGGACATCTTTTGAGCTGCCAGGTGACCACGAACAGTGCTCTCAATATATTGTGTCTGCAAACTATTCCAGCAAGATCTGCATTCAAATAGGTAAATGGCGCTTCAACCCTTCTGAACACTGCCATGTGCCCAGACAGAAGTGTACAACCGTATATAGGGTATTGTGAGAAGCTGGAAAATTAGTTGTAAGATTCATTTGTTCTCTATTATCCTTTGTGAATAATTCCAAAGTTATCACCACATAAAGTGAAACACATCAGATTTTAAAAATGGGGCCTAATTAGGAACACAAAACTGGCTGCGGGAAGAGGTTAAGTCAGAGTATTTTGGACACTAACTACTGTAGATGAAAACTGTGACTATAGACAATAACACATCTACTGAAATGATCAAACTCAACAGTCTTCATCAGTAATAACTGAGTAACTAGTGGTGAAACCTCTCTGGTGTAATTAGCGTATGGGGCTCGGTGACTTCACAATCTAAACTATCGTAAGCTCCAATATTTTCTGTCAGATGAGTTTTTAAGAAGAAATATTACACATTTAAAGAGAACTGTGTATAATAGTGCAGAGCTGAGATGTCTTAAAGTGAACCTGTCAGCAGGATTGTGCACAGTAACCTACAGACACTGTAAGGTCGGCGCCATTATACTGATTACAATGATACCTTGGTAGATGAAATCCATCTTGTGGTTGTTGTTTAATCTGTATTTGTAGTTTTCAGTTATTGAGATTCTCGTGCTCTGGGGCGGGGCTGTGTACGGGGCTGTGGGCGGGACTTTATGTGGTGCTCTGATTACATATGCATCTGTCTTGGCTTCTGACAGGTTACTGATCCCTCTGTCAAGATCCCGTCTGGGTTGGAGCCGATGTTACTGCAAACACTAGGGGAAGCAGAGGCAGGTAGAGTAGTCAGGTGGCAGCCGAGGTCGGTACACAGGAAAGGCAGTTCGGTAACAGAGGAGCAGGCAGATAACGTAGTCAGGTGGCAGCCGGAGGTCGGTACACAGGAGAGCAGTGTTTGTAGCAATGGATCAGGCGGAGAGCGTAGTCAGAAGGCAGGCCGAGGTCGGTTCACAGGAGAGCAGTGTTTGTAGCAATGGATCAGGCGGAGAGCGTAGTCAGAAGGCAGGCCGAGGTCGGTTCACAGGAGAGCAGTGTTTGTAGCAATGGATCAGCAGGAAACGCTTGACTAAAGGCTTGGAGCTCAATAATCTCGCAATGACACACCCACAGGGCCAGGTTTATATAGGGTGTGTAATTGGCAATCAGAGGCCCAATCAAGAGAGCACTAGGTGTAGCCAATCAGGAAGAACAGTCAATGGTATCTGGGTTCAGCAAGGAACTTTGCAGCCAGCAGAATAGCTCAGATGGTAGAGCTGCTGGCCAGTGGACAAAGAGGTACTGGGTTCGACTCCTGACACCCTCAGTGACCTGCCCCCCATTTTTACATAATGCATATAATAGTGTTAATATTATTGTTGATAATGCCTATAATATTGTGGCTATTGTGAGGCTTAGAAAAAAAATTACTTCCAGCAAAATGTCACCGGCGATGGCGGCTCCTGTGCAGTAGCATCTATAAGTAAAAGATAGATGATACTGGACAGTCGCCGCCGGTGTCATTTTGCTGGATGTACGGTATTTTTCTTTTATCTAAGCCTCACAATAGCCTCAATATTATAGGCATTATCAACAAAAATATCAACACTATTATATGCATTACGTAAAATAGGGGCAGGTCACTGAGGGATCAGTGACCTGTCATAAGCCAATACAGATGCATATGTAAACAGAGCACCACATAAAGTCCCACCTGCAGCCCCGTCCACAATCCCACCCACTGCCCCGCACCAGAGCACGAGAATCTGATTAACTGAAAACTACAAATAAAGATTAAACAACAACCACAAGATGGATTTCATCACCAGGTATCATTGTAATCAGTATAACAGCGCCGACCTGACAGTGTCTGTAGGTTACTGTGCACAATCCTGCTGACAGGTTCCCTTTAAATTTAGATCTCGGGCATTTGGAAGAGGCGATGGAGAGGTTTTTTAAGACTATCAGGGAGTTACAGACTCACATAAGTGAGGCCGATCCCACTACAATCAAACTATCATACAGAATGAACAGGAAAAAAAAAGACATAGAATAAAAAAATGTTACATTCCCAACAACAACGTATGTACGAGGGGAAACCTCCAACAGTAAACCAGAGTTGCAGTCATTTATGGTGGACCATTGGAGCTACTGTGAGTCCTGACCAGAAGAGTAAAGAAAATAATATTGCTCCCCATTTCAGGAGAGATTGTGCAGTAATACGAATTCCTTAGGATCAAAAACATAATGTAATTTATGAGGTGGAGTGAATCCATGAAACCAGGGCTCGAGCCATGCCAACACATCTCCTGCAGGCGTGAATAAATTTATATTACAGCCATCAGCCACGCACAGCTTAGAGATATATCATGGCACAGGTGTGATGTGCTTTATGTAGATTATCACAAACCTCCTAGAAATTAGTTTTAATACAAATTGAAAAGTAATGATAAAGGGAAACTCTGCTGTTATTGTACAGAAATTCACACTTGGCCTTACTGGACATTTAATGTTGTCGATCATAAAAGCAAAGTTTGGCCACAAAGACTGGACCTGGTCTTGTAGGGACCATATGAGACATTCAGCAGCACAGAAGGGAGAGAAGGTAGATTCATCCAATAAGATATCAGGGATCTAGGAAGCCAACAGCATCATTACCCTCCACTTTCTCTTACAGATCCATCTTAATATTTATCTTCAAGTGATTTCCTAACTTGTCAGCACATTCTACGTACGCTGTCATTTGGCTTTGTAGTTTATAAACCTGGGCAGGTAACGGTCAGCGTCTCCTAATCCCAGGGGGTACGTGGATCCTCCAGGTGGTAAATTCTATAGAAAAGGGCTTTCAATGCCCAAAGTCATTAGAACAGTTTTGGGTGCAGGAGAATGTTGTGATCTTGAGGTCAAATGGTGATCACACGATTGTGATACGGCCGGACTACACCACCGATAAAGCAGCCACAGCCGGTGACTGAGAAGAATCTGTGACTTCTCTGCATTTAGTGGTCACTACTCACCTGGGTAGTCATATGTAGGAATCTCCTCTTTACACCGCTCATCACCCCTCACATATGTCTCTGTAGTATTATTATGGGTTGGATCGTCACCCTGGAACAAATAAAACAAGACTGAGCACAAGACTTTCACAGCCGTCTACACATCATAGGGGAGATCTCATGACACCTTCTCTCCATCTACCTGATGATCCTGAGGAACATTGGGATCTTCTTGTTTATAGATCTGTGGAAGAAGAGGACGGGGACATCTCTCTGGTGTTGTACTCTTACTGGATAGATCTGGAGGAAACACATACAGGGACTGAATTCATTCTTTACATACAGGTAATTATAGGCCGTGTGTATTTAGTCCTGTCTATTACCTGGTGATGTGAGGGGCTGGGGAACCTCCATCATGACGTCCTTGTACAGATCTCTGTGTCCTTCTAAATACTCCCACTCCTCCATGGAGAAATAGACGGCGACATCCTGACACCTTATAGGAACCTGACACATACAATGATACCGTCATCCCCCGATCCCTTCATAGCGTTACTGTATAATGTCCCAGCATTCCCAGCAGTGTCACCTCTCCAGTCAGCAGCTCAATCATCTTGTAGATGAGTTCTAGAATCTTCTGGTCATTGATGTCCTCATGTATCAGGGGGTGAGGTGGAGGCCCTGTGATTGGGCTCAGGGGTCTTCCCCATCCCTCAGACACAGGGTCCTGACAGCGCTCACTAGAGGTCTTCTTCACTACTGTGTAATCCTGGTTATGGAGAGACACATTAATAAATCTCACTACAGACATTTCCAGAGTCCTCACCTCTCCAGTTCTGTCCATCTGTTATTCCCATAGATAAGAATGATGTAATGTGACGTCATCAGAATCTCTCACCTCTCCAGTAAGCTGGAAGAGGATCTCTAGGGTGAGGTGTAATATCCTCTCCGCCATCTTGTCTCTGTCCATATCCATCCTTGATGGGTAAATCAGGAAAATTCTCTTATATAGAAGATCTTTGCTGAGAGGATCCGATATTGTAGAGACCTGAATGAGAAGAAGATGAGCCGATGTAACATCATAAAATCCTGTGTAATAATACAATTACTGGAGATAATAAGGGAAACATATGAGGAGATTTATTATTTTACTGTATTTAGTTTTCTTCTTTACATCTACTAATAAAACCTATATATTTAGGCCACAGACAACAGGCAGTTTCTTCCTCGGAGTCGGCAGCTGAATACGTTCCTCATAGACTCATCTTCCATAACGCTAATTCTCCTCTCATTTACCGACCCTGGAATCGGCATTAGTAATACTGCAGGAGATATTCATTACACGTGACAGGAGAAATAACTACATGATGAGGACGACATCTTCATCTTCTACTACGGCTCTAGAGACATATTTGTCCAGAGTCGTCACTGACTCCATCCCCACCGGCGTCTATATGAATGTTTCCCGTCTTCCCCGCACTGTAATCTTCTATCACGTTAGATCTCAGCTCTGATTCACACACAGAAGTTTGAGGCTTTTGTGTAAGAACAGACAGGCAGGGGTGAACCTAGCCTCTGTGCTGCCTGAGGCGAACTGCAAAACGGCGCCCCCCCAATTAGAGCGAGGAAGGTTGCGGCGCGCACACCCATTTCACAACTAGTCACACCCATGTCCACGCCCCGACCACACCCATTTAGCACTGTGATCACACTGACTGGTACTGAGGGCACAGTGACTGGTACTATGGGCACACTGGTACTGAGTAAAAGAAAGAACAGAGAGAGAAAAAAGAAAACAGAGAAAGGAGGGAGAGAAAGAGGGGAAAGCAAGAAAGAACAGAGAGAAAGTAGAGAGAGAAATAAATAAAGAAAGGGAAAAGAAAGAACAGAGAGAGAAAAGAACAGAGAGAAAGAAAAAAAGACGGGAAAGAAAGAACAGAGAGAAAGAAAGAAAGAAAGAAAGAAAGAAAGAAAGAAAGAAAGAAAGAAAGAACAGAAAAAGAAAGAGGGGACAGAAAAAAAGAACAGAGAAAAAAAGAAATAGGGGAAAGAAAGAACAAAGAGAGAAAGAAAGAGCAGAGAGCTAGAGAGAAAGAAAGATGGGAAACAAAGAACAGAGAGAGAGAAAGAGAAATAAAGAAAACAGATAGAAAGAACAGAGAGAGAGAGAAAGAACAGAAAGATAGAGTGGAAAGAAAGAGAAAGAAAGAAAGAAAGAACAGAGAGAAAGAAAGAACAGAGAGAAAGAAAGAACAAAGATAGAAAGAAAGAGGGGAAAGAAAGAACAGAGAGAAAGAAAAAGAACAGAGAGAGAAAGAAAGACGGGAAAGAAAAAACTACTGAATAATGGCCCCATATACTGCTGCATACAGTAAATGGCCCAACATGATGCTCCATACTGAATAATGGCCCCATATACTGCTGCATACAGTATAATGGCCCAACATGATGCTCCATACTGAATAATGGCCCCATATACTGCTGCATACAGTATAATGGCCCCACATGATGCTCCATACTGAATAATGGCCCCACATAATGATGCATACAGTATAATGGCCCCACATGATGCTCCATACTGAATAATGGCCCCATATACTGCTGCATACAGTAAAATGGCCCCACATGATGCTCCATACTGAATAATGGCCCCATATACTGCTGCATACAGTATAATGGCCCCACATGATGCTCCATACTGAATAATGGCCCCACATAATGATGCATACAGTATAATGGCCCCACATGATGCTCCATACTGAATAATGGCCCCATATACTGCTGCATACAGTATAATGGCCCCACATGATGCTCCATACTGAATAATGGCCCCATATACTGCTGCATACAGTATAATAGCCCCACATGATGCTCCATACTGAATAATGGCCCCATATACTGCTGCATACAGTATAATGGCCCCACATGATGCTCCATACTGAATAATGGTCCCATATACTGCTGCATACAGTATAATGGCCCCACATGATGCTCCATACTGAATAATGGCCCCATATACTGCTGCATACAGTATAATGGCCCCACATGATGCTCCATACTGAATAATGGCCCCATATACTGCTGCATACAGTATAATGGCCACACATGATGCTCCATACTGAATAATGGCCCCATATACTGCTGCATAATGGCCCCATATACTGCTGCATACAGTATAATAGCCCCACATGATGCTCCATACTGAATAATGGCCCCATATACTGCTGCATACAGTATAATAGCCCCACATGATGCTCCATACTGAATAATGGCCCCATATACTGCTGCATAATGGCCCCATATACTGCTGCATACAGTATAATAGCCCCACATGATGCTCCATACTGAATAATGGCCCCATATACTGCTGCATACAGTATAATAGCCCCACATGATGCTCCATACTGAATAATGGTCCCATATACTGCTGAATACTGTATAATGGCCCCATATACTGCTGCATACAGTATAATAGCCCCACATGATGCTCCATACTGAATAATGGCCCCATATACTGCTGCATACTGTATAATGGCCCCATATGCTGCTGCATACAGTATAATAGCCCCACATGATGCTCCATACTGAATAATGGCCCCATATACTGCTGCATACAGTATAATAGCCCCACATGATGCTCCATACTGAATAATGGCCCCATATACTGCTGCATACAGTATAATGGCCCCATATACTGCTGCATACAGTATAATAGCCCCACATGATGCTCCATACTGAATAATGGCCTTGCATAAAAAAAAAAAAACTACTCACCTCTGCCCGTTCCAACGCTGATATCGCTTCCTCATCTATCACACACACACACAGCGTCTCACACACACACACACACACACACACAAACACACACACACACACACACACACACACACACACACACACACACACAGCAGCTTCACAGGCACAGCGGCCAGACTCACTTCTCCACGATCCGGCAGCTTCCTTCTTCTCACTTTCTCTCACACATTGAGCCGCGCTGGTGTTATGAGTTCTGCTCTGCCGCCCCCTGGCTGCTGCCGCCTGAGACAACAGGCTCAACTCGCCTCATTATAGCGGCGCCCCTGCAGACAGGAGATCTATGATGATAATGTCTCCATGTACAGTGGTTTCCCCTCTGGATAAGATGCTTTTTTTGGCACTTTGCCCCCAATTAGAAGGGACACCTGTGGATATTGGGGTCTTTACCTGCTACAGTCCTGAGGGATTTACTCGGTAAAGTGGACGTTGGAGAAACGTCACCATCAATTCTCCTCAGACTGAAGGAACATCGCTCCTCTATTCAGCTCTATGGATCCAGGATGAAATCCACTGCGGCCCCTGCAAGAAGAGAATGAAGAGCAGGTGAGACCACCGCGGCCGGACGGTAAATGCTAGACTGTATGGGCTCCTGCCCGGTGTGACGTCATTTCGGTCACGTGTTGTGGGCGT
Organism: Oophaga sylvatica; assembly: GCA_033576555.1. Lineage (NCBI taxonomy): Eukaryota > Metazoa > Chordata > Amphibia > Anura > Dendrobatidae > Oophaga > Oophaga sylvatica. Next base: position 18,464 of record JARQOD010000209.1, on the reverse strand, counting down.
GTACTGAGGAGGCGTGTTCTAGTTTAGCAAGGCGCGAAGCAGCAAGCCAGGACACCATTACACGCCATGGCTCATAGAGGTTAGTAGGTGCTACCCTGTGGTGGCATTTTGGGGGTGAGGGTTCAGGGGGGTGATCCGAAATTTAGGGTTCAGGGTTTGTATTAGTGTATGTATTAGCGTGCGACCCTCCTGTGGTGGAAGTTGGGGGTAATTACCCAAAGTAGCACGCCATTACCAGAGGGCTTTGGGGTCCTCGGTGGTGGGACTTTGGAGTGACTTGCATGTGGTTGGGAACCTGCTTTGGGGGGACCCCTCTGGTGGGGTTTGGGTGGGTGACCTGCTTACTGAGTGGACCCGTTTTAGTGGGGGGTGACCTGCTGCTGTCTATTGGGGGGACCCCGTGGTAGGATTTGAGTGATCTGCTGCTTATGGGTGCGGACCCCTTTTAATGGGGGGTGACCTACTTGTGGTGGGATTTGGGGGGTACGACCCGCATTAGGCTATTTGGGGGAGTCCTGTGGTGGGTTTTGGGGTGGGATTTTGGTGGGCCTCCTGCTGCTGACTATTCGTGTAACCTCTGTGGTGTGATTTGCTTATGGGGACCCCTTTTAGTGGTGGGTGACCTGCTGCTGGTTATTGGGGGACCCCTGTGGTGGGATTTGTGGGTGACCTGCTTGTGGTGGGGTTTGGGGGTGACCTGCTTACGGGACCCTTTTTGTGGTGGGTGACCTGCTGCTGGTTATTGTGGGGGACCCCTGTGGTGGGATTTGTGGGTGACCTGCTTGTGGGATTTTGGGGGTGACCTGCTTATGGTGTGGACCCCTTTCAGTGTGGGGTGACCTGCTGCTGGTTATTGGGGGACACCTGTGGTGGGAGTTGTGGGTGACCTGCTTGTGGTTAGGTTTGGGGGGGCCACCTGCTGGTGGCTATTGGTGGGACCTGTTCACGGGGGACCTTTTTTTAGTGGGGGGTGACATGCTTGTGGTGGGGTTTGGGGGGCCATCTGGGTATTAAGGGACCCCTGTGGTGGGATTTGTGGGTGACCTGCTCAGGTGAGACCCCTTTTAGTGGTGGCTACCTGCTGGTTATTGCGGGTACCCCTGTAGTGTGATTTGTGGGTGACCTGCTTGTGGGATTTTGGGGTGACCTGCTTATGGTGTGGACCCTTTTAGTATGGGGCAACCTGCTGCTGGTTATTGGGGGACACCTTTGATGGGAACTGTGAGTGACCTGGTTGTGGTGGGGTTTGGGGGGCCACCTGCTGTTGGCTATTGGTAGGACCTCTGTGGTATGATTTGTGTGTGACCTGCTCACGAGGGACCTTTTTTAGTGGGTGCGACATGCTTGTGGTGGGGTTTGGGGGACAATCTGGCTATTAAGGGACCCCTGCGGTGTGATTTGTGGGTGACCTGCTCAGGTGGGACCCCTTTTACTGGTGGGTGACCTGCTGCTGGTTAATGGAGGGATCCATGTGGTAGTATTTGAGGGTGACATGCTGCTTATGGGTGCGGACCCCTTTTAATGGGGGTGACCTGCTTATGGTGGTATTTGGGGGTGCGACCTGCATCAGACTATTTGGGGGACTCCTGTGGTGGTTTTGGGAGGTGACCTGCTTGTGGGATTTGGGTGGGTCACCTGCTGCTGGCTATTGGTGTATCCTCTGTGATGTGATATGGGGTGATCTGCTTGCGGAGGACCCCTTTTAGTGGTGGGCGACCTGCTGCTGGTTATTGTGGGGACCCCTGTGGTGTGATTTGTGTGACCTGCTTGTGAGATTTGGGGGTGACCTGCTTATGGGTGGACCCCTTTTAGTGTGGGGTGACCTGCTGCTGGTTATTGGAGGACACTTGTGGTGGGAATTGTGGGTGACCTGCATGTGGTGGGGTTTGGGGGGGCCACCTGCTGGTGGCTATTGTGGGACCTGCTCACGGGGACCTTTTTTATTGGTGGGCGACATGCTTGTGGTGGGGTTTGGGGGGCCATCTGGGTATTAAGGGACCCCTGTGGTGGGATTTGTGGGTGACCTGCTCAGGTGGGACCCCTTTTAGTGGTGGGCGACCTGCTGCTGGTTATTGGTGGGTCCCCTGTGTGTGATTTGTGACCTGCTTACGGGGACCCCTTTTGGTGGTGGGCGACCTGCTGCTGGTTATTGTGGGGGACCCCTGTGGTGTGATTTGTGTGACCTGCTTGTGAGATTTGGGGGTGACCTGCTTATGGCGTGGACCCCTTTTAGTGTGGGGCGACCTGCTGCTGGTTATTGGGGACACTGTGGTGGGAATTGTGGGTGACCTGCTTGTGGTGGGGTTTGGGGGGGCCACCTGCTGGTGGCTATTGATGGGACCTGCTCACCGGGAACCTTTTTATTGGTGGGTGATATGCTTGTGGTGGGGTTTGGGGGCCATCTGGGTATTAAGGACCCCTGTGGTGGATTTGTGGGTGACCTGCTGTGGTGGGGTTTGGGGGGCCACCTACTGTTGGCTATTGGTAGGACCTCTGTGGTATGATTTGTGTGTGACCTGCTCACGGGACCTTTTTTAGTGTGGGCGACATGCCTGGTGGGATTTGGGGGCGATCTGGCTATTAAGGGACTCTTGCAGTGGGATTTTGGGTGACCTGCTCAGGTAGGACCCCTTTTAGTGGTGGGTGACCTGCTGCTGGTTATGGGCATCTGGTATTAAGCGACCCTGTGGTGGAATTTGTGGGTGACCTGCTCAGGTGGGACCCCTTTTAGTGTGGTTGACCTGCTGTGGTTATTGGGGGGACCCTGTGGTAGTATTTGAGGGTGACATGCTGCTATGGTGTGGACCCCTTTAAATGGGGTGACCTGCTTTGTGGATTTGGAGGGTGCGACCTGCATCGACTATTGGGGACTCCTGTGGTGGGTTTGGGGGTGACCTGCTTGTGGTTGATTTGGTTGGGCCACCTGCTGCTGGATATTGGGTGATCATCTGTGGTGTGATTTGGGGGTGATCTGCTTATGGGGGACCCCTTTTAGTGTAGGCGACCTGCTGCTGGTTATTGGGGGGACCCCTGTGGTGTGATTTGTGGGATGCTTGTGAGATTTGGGGGTGACCTGCTTATGGCATGGACCCCTTTTAGTGTGGGGCGACCTGCTGCTGGTTATTGGGGGACACCTGTGGTGGGAATTGTGGGTGACCTGCTTGTGGTGGGGTTTGGGGGGCCACCTGCTGGTGGCTATTGGTTGGACCTGCTCACGGGGACCTTTTTATTGGTGGGCGACTGCTTGTGTGGGGTTTCGGGGGCCATCTGGCTATTATGGGACCCTGTGGTGGATTTGTAGGTGAACTGCTCAGGTGGGACCCCTTTTAGTGGTGGGCGACCTGCTGCTGGTTATTGGTGGACCCCTGTGGTTGATTTGTGGTGACCTGCTTGTGGGATTTGGGGTGACCTGCTTATGGTGTGGACCCATTTTAGTGTGTGGCGACCTGCTGCTGGTTATTGAGGGACACCTGTGATGGAAATTGTGGGTGACCTGCTTGTGGTGGGGTTTGGGGGGGGGGGCACCTGCTGTTGGCTATTGGTAGGACCTCTGTGGTATGATTTGTGTGTGACCTGCTCACAAGGGACCTTTTTGAGTGTGGGGCAACATGCTTGTGGTGGGTTTGGGGGGCTATCTGGCTATTAAGGGACCCTTGCAGTGGGATTTGTGGGTGACCTGCTCAGGTGGGACCCTTTTAGTGGTGGGTGACCTGCTGCTGGTTATGGGCGATCTGGGTATTAAGCGACCCCTGTGGTGGGATTTGTGGGTGACCTGCTCAGGTGGGACCCCTTTTAGTGACCTGCTGCTGGTTATTGGGGGGGACCCCTGTGGTGTTTGAGGGTGACATGCTGCTTATGGGTGCGGACCCCTTTAATGGGGGTGACCTGCTTGTGGTGTATTTGGGGGGTGCGACCTGCATCAGACTATTTGGGGGACTCCTGCGGTGGGTTTTGGGAGGTGACCTGCTTGTGTGGGATTTGGGTGGGCCACTGCTGCTTGGCTATTGGTTTATCCTCTGTGGTGTGATTTGGGGGTGATCTGCTTAGGGGGACCCCTTTAGTGGTAGGGTGCCTTCTGCTGGCTGTTGGGGTGACCCCTGTGGTAGGATTTGGGGGACGCTTGCTGCAGGCTTTTGGGAGGGGGGGGAGTTTGGGAAACTCTGTGGTGGGGTGTTTTAGTGACCTGCACAGGTGGGACCCCTTTTAGTGGGGGGTGAGCTGCTTGTGGTGTCTGGAGGGGTGACCTGCTGCTGGCTATTGGTGTACCCCTGTGGTAGGGTTTGAGAGTGACCTGCTGCTTATGGGTTGGGACCCCTTTTAATGGGGGGCACCTTCTGCTGGCTATTGGGGGGACCCCTGTGGTATGATTTGTTGGTGACCTGGTTGTGGGATTTGGGGGTGACCTGCTTATGGTGTGGACCCATTTCGTGTGGGGCGACCTGTGATGGAATTGTGGGTGACCTAGTTGTGGTGGGGTTTGGGGGGGGCCACCTGCTGTTGGCTATTGGTAGGACCTCTGTGGTGTGATTTGTGTGTGACCTGCTCACGGGGACCTTTTTTAGTGGGGGCAACATGCTTGTGGTGGAGTTTGGGGGTGAGCTGGGTATTAAGGGACCCCTGTGTTGGGATTTGTGGGTGACCTACTCAGGTGGGACCCCTTTTAGTGGTGGGTGACCTGCTTGTGGTGGGGTTTTGGGGGGGCCACCTGCTGTTGGCTATTGGTAGGATCTCTTTGGTGTGATTTGTGACCTGCTCACGGGGGACCTTTTTTAGTGGGGGCGACATGCTTGTGGTGGGGTTTGGGGGGCGATCTGGCTATTAAGGGACCCCTGTGGTGGGATTTGTGGGTGACCTGCTCAGGTGGGACCCCTTTTAGTGGTGGGCGACCTACTGCTGGTTATTTGGGGACACCTGTGATGGGAATTGTGGGTGACCTGCTTGTGGTGGGGTTTGGGGGGCCACCTGCTGTTGGCTGTTGGTAGGACCTCTGTGGTGTGATTTGTGCGTGACCTGCTCACGGGTGACTTTTTTTAGTGGGGGGGCGACATGCTTGTGGTGGGGTTTGCGTGTGCCATCTGGGTATTAAGGGACCCTGTGGTGTGATTTGTGGGTGACCTGCTAAGGTGGGGTTTGTGGGGGCCACCTGCTGTTGGCTATTAATAGGACCTCTGTGGTGTGATATGTGTGTGACCTGCTCACTCAGGACCTTTTTTAGTGGGGGGCGACATGCTTGTGGTGGGGTTTGGGGGCGATCTGGGTTTTAAGGGACCTCTGTGGTGGGATTTCTGAGTGACCTGCTCAGGTGGGACCCCTTTTAGTGGTGGGTGACCTGCTGCTGGTTATGGGTGATCTGGGTACTAAGCGACTCCTGTGGTGGGATTAGTGGGTGACCTGCTTATGGTGTGGACCCCTTTTAGTGTGGGGCGACCTGTGATGGGAATTGTGGGTGACCTGCTTGTGGTGGGGTTTTGGGGGGCCACCTGATGTTGGCTATTGGTAGGACCTCTGTGGTGTGATTTGTGTGACCTGCTCATGGGGGACCTTTTTTAGTGGGGGGCGACATGCTTGTGGTGGGGTTTGTGGGGCGATCTGGCTATTAAGGGACCCCTGTGGTGGGATTTGTGGGTGACCTGCTCAGGTGGGACCCCTTTTAGTGGTGGGCGACCTGCTGCAGGTTATTGGCGGGACCCCTGTGGTGTGATTTGTGGGTGACCTGCTCAGGTGGGACCCCTTTTAGTGGTGGGTGACCTGCTTGTGGTGGGTTTTTGGGGCAACCTGCTGCTGGCTATTGGGGAGAACCCCTGTGGTAGGATTTGAGGGTGACCTGTTGTGTGTGGGTGGGTACCCCTTTTAATGGCTATTAAGGGGACCCCTGTGGTGTGATTTGTGGGTGAACTGCTCAGGTGGGACCCCTTTTAGTGGTGGGTGACCTGCTTGTGGTGGGTTTTTGGGGCGCAACCTGCTGCTGGTTATTGGGGGGACCCCTGTGGTAGGATTTGAGGGCGACCTGCTTGTGGAGCGTGAGGGTGACCTGCTGCAAGCTTTTGGGAAGGGGGGGAGGTTGGGGAACCCTGTGGTGGGGTGTTTTGGTGACCTGCTCAGATTGGACCCCTTTTAGTGGGGGATGACCTGCTTTTGGGGTTTGGAGGGGTGACCTGCTGCTGGCTATTTGGGGTACCCCTGTGGTAGGGTTTGAGTTACCTGCTGCTTATGGGTTGGGACCCCTTTTAATGGGGGGGCACCTTCTGCTGGCTATTGGGGGACCCATGTGGTAGGGTTTGATCGTCGCCTTCTACTTATGGGTGGGGACCCCTTTTAATGGTGGATGACCTGCTTGTGGTATCTGGGGGGCACCTGCTGCTGGTTAATGGGGGGGACCCCTCTGGCAGGATTTGAGGGCGACCTGCTTGTGGGGTTTGAGGGTGACCTGCTGCAGGCTTTTGGGAGGGGGGAGGTTGGGTAACCCTGTGGTGGGGTTTTTTGGTGACCTGCTCAGGTGGGACCCCTTTTTGTGGGGGGCGACCTGCTTGTGGTGTTTGGAGTGGTGACCTGCTGCTGGTTATTGGGGGGACCCCTGTGGTAGGATTTGAGGGCAACCTGCTTGTGTGGTTTGTGGTGGATGACCTGCTGCTGGCTATTGGGGGTGGGGGGAACCCTGTGGTGGGGTTTGGGAGGTGACCTGCTTGGGGTGGGATTTGGGTGGGCCACCTGCTGCTGGCTATTGGTGTCACCTGCTTACGGAGGACCCCTTTTAGTGGTGGGTTTTGGGGGCCAACCTGCTGTTGGCTATTGAGGGGACCCTTTTTAGTAGGGGGCAACCTGCTGCTGGTTATTGTGTTGACCCCTGTGGTGTGATTTGAGGGTGACGTGCTTGTGGCTTTTGGGGTGAACTGCTGCTCAGAGGCGTTGACCCCTTTTAGTTTGTGGCAACCTTCTGCTGGCTATTGGACCACTGTGGTGGTATTTCAGGGGGACATGGTGTTGGCTGCAGGGGCATCACATTGTTTTTAGGATTTTGGGGGGTGACATGGTGCTGGCTAAGGGGAACCACTGTGGGGTTGGGGGTTCGACCATGTGTTGACTGCGTATGGACCACCCTGCTTGGTGTGGTTTGGGGGGTGAACCCTGTGCTGGCTGTGAGGGTACCCCATGCGGTTGGATATTGGGGAGGGTGACCTTGTACTGGATGTTGGGGACCTCTGGTGGGTTATGAGGGGTTAATACCTTCCAAGGAGCACTTGTGTGGTGGGCATGTTGAATGATGGTGGACTTTTGATTTGGGAGGGGGGTTTAATGCTGATAACTGCTTTCTTGGTACCCTAAACTTCACCCATACATTCGATGTCTGTAAACTTGTTTGTCAGATGTGGGTGGAGGTGTGGTACCAATTCAGAATATAACAGATACATTTTTAAAAAGACCAAAAATTGTAAACTGCAGCATTGTTGTAAGATAAAGTATTTTTTTCATGTGTAAATAGGGAATTTCTTACAGCAGTTCTGCTTTTTACACATGACATCTGTGAAAGGTCCATTTCTAGTTGAATTTCATTAAAGTTACTTTTTCATGCGCTTTATTACACTTTGAGATTCCACTCAAGCCTTGCACCACTTCACTCACTGCTGAAGCATCAGTGGCCGAATTTTTTTTACATTGCTATGCAGATCTCCCCATATAAAGGTCTGCAGCTATGATAACTAGAAGGTTACCATACATTGGACAGTGGTAGTCGGTACTATGTTCTTCATGGGTCTTTCAGCTTTCTAGACTTAGAATTTCTTAATTGTTTATTTGAAACAAAACAACGTATGTTGGAGTATAAGCTGAGTTTTTCAGCAAAATTTTTATTTTTTGCATGAAAGTGCCCCTCTCAGCTTAGACTCGTGTCACCCCCACCATTCTGTTTTCCCCTCTCCCCTGATCTGTCTCTCTTCCCTGTTTTTTTTTTTTTCTTTTTTTTTTTTTTTTAACCTCATCCTACGCGACAGAGCAGTGCAATCCTGGCATCTATTGAGTCCCGGAGATAGCAGCGTGCCAGTGACATATGGAGCAAGCAGTAGCCGTACATCAGGTGGAGGTTGCGGGCGGACAGTGCTGCACCCTTCAGTGTGTGAAGCAAAAATACATGCCACCCACAACCTCCACTTACCGGATGGCTAACGCTTGCCTACACGACTGCTACTGCTGCTTCATATGTTACCGGCATGCCCACACCTCCGGGACGTCATACATGACAGGATGGCGCTGCTGTGAAGAAGTGGGTGAGAAGCACCCCCTTGGGAGACTCGTGGACCTACGGGGAGAGAGTAGACTTGCGGACCCAGTAGCTGCTGTATCCCCGCCGGCGTATACTTGTGTCAATAAGTTTTCCTGTTTTTTGAGGTACAATTAGATATCTTGGCTAATACTAGAGTATATACTGTGTGTGGATATACAGCTCTGGGAAAAAATTAAGACATCACTGCAAAGTTTTTTAAAAATCAGCTACTCTCAATGTCTGACAGCCGTTCCATTCCAGTGTCAGTTGAATTACAACCAGAATACACCTCATTCTACTTAATGTGCTTCTGATTAGGTGATCTCCTGAAACAAATCTTATATCTTTATCGCTTCATTGGGGGACACAGTTACTATGGGTGTATGATGCTGTCACTAGGAGGCTGACACTATGCAAATAAGGCAAAAGCTGACTCCTCACCAGCAGTATACACTCACCGACAGGCACAAAGCAACTCAGTTTTTTGCTTAGTGTCTGTAGGAGGCGGACCTGGATCTAACACCAGATCCGCAGTCTTTTTTCCCTTACAGGTTTTGTGTTGTGTTAACGTTTTCCCTTTGTTTTCCAGGCTGGCGTCGGTGGTGATGATCTGCCACCGGAGAGGTAGGAATGACCTTCCGTGTAGGATGGAGGAGGCCAGCGTCCACCAAGTGAGGGACTGTTTCACTTTGGGCGGAAGGGATACTGGGTGGTCTAGGGACACTGGCTTCTTGTCCCATGACGACAAGAGGGCAAGCTGGAGGGGACGTGTGTGGAACTGTGCGTATGGTACTGCCTCCATGGAGGTGACCATCTTCCCTGGACTCTGAGGCCGAAACGTACGGGAAGAGGGGCTGGTCGCTTTAGGGCTTTGATCCCCTGTCTGAGAGAGTAGTATTTCTCCTCCGGGAGGAAGACTCGAGCCCGAATGGTGTCGAGTTCCATGCTCAGAAAGAGAAGGCGTTGGGTTGGTCTCATGGTCGATTTCTCCCAGTTGATGAGCCACCCGAGGCGGGTAAGGTGCTCAGGGTGATCTGGAGGCTTTGGTTGCAGTCCTGGCGTGACGGATCTTTGACTAGTAGATCGTCGAGGTAGGGGATTATAAGGATCCCCTTGGATCGAAGGATGGCCATGACCGCTGCCATGACCTTTGTGAAGACTCTGGGGGAGGAGGCCAGGCCGAACGGGAGAGCTGTGAACTGGTAATGGTGTTCCTGCACCGCAAAGCGGAGGTACTTTTGTTGTTGGATGCAGACAGTAATGTGTAGGTAAGCATCCTGTATGTCCACGGAGCAAAGAAATTCCCCCGGCTCCATGGAGGTAATTACCGAGCGCAAATGTGGAGCCCAGCTGTGCTGAGATTCCCACATCTCCTGGAAGGGTGCACAAAAGGAATCAACCATTAGAGGTCCTAATGCATACACACACCTTCACCCATCCCCTAAGACCACCAGAGGGAGCCGGATAGGCATATAAAAGAGGGTGAAGACAGGAAGGAATAGCTCAGTCTGGAGTTCAGTTCAGCCAGAGCTCAGACAAGGCAGACAGAGCAGACAGAGTCAAGTCTGCAGAGCAGGGTGGAGTTTGCAGTGAAGGACTCCATAACTCCAGTTAGGGAGTGAGGAGCGTGCCGACGCTCTGAGAGCGGCAGAAGAGGCAGCCCACTAACTGCCGGTAGTCGTGTGAGGGCCCGAGTAGGCCGAAGGCGAGTGGAGAGAGTAGTAAGAGTGGTAGAAGAGCCTTTACAGCTCACCTCAACAAGTATTTACCGGACACCGGGGTCCGAGCCTATAGGGATCTCCACGACCCATTAGGAGAACACCGGAGTTCCTGGAGGACTGCAAGTCCCAGGAGTACCACAGAGCTGATACGTAACCGGGCCAGGAGGACGGAGTCCGGCAGGCGTCCGGACGCTGCAGGCTGGGACCGCGTACTTCAAGAGAAGGTCCAATCACAAGATCAGCCAGGTGCAGGACGGAGACTAAGTCAGGCTCAGCTACATGCAGGCCAGGACTTCATTACGAATAGGCAAGGAACAGGAGGCCACACACCTACTCAGTGGGAGAATCTTGATGTGCACCCTTCACCCTACAGTGCTCCGGGATGTGCCTGCAACATCTTCAGTAAAGGTACCAAAGTGACTTGTGTGTGTGTCCATCTTCTTACCCTTAGCTGCCGGGTTCCCCTCCGTCCTGTTTCCCTACACAACTACCTGCCCTGAAGGACTCAGCCTCACCTGTGGGAGGCCTAACATCTAGCTGCACAACACCAACCCTTCAGTGGATCTGCACAGCAGCGCTGGTCACCCTGACCAGATACTACAGGTGGCGTCACGAATCATCATACAAACATTTATTCCCCTGTAAATATCCCCCATTAATGGTAAGCGCCAGAGCCACGGACTGAGCTGTGTTGCCGTGACATTCCCCATAGAAGTCAATAGGCTTAGGATCCGAGTTCCCATTGCTCTGAAGGGCGATTCACAAGGACTCCATTTTGAAGTGGCGGATCCGAAGATGGCGGTTCAGCAGTTTGAGGTCTAGGATCGGGCGAAGGGAGCAGTCCTTTTTCGGGACTACGAAGAGGTTTGAGTAGATCCCGGAGAACCGTTCGTGCAGCTTAATGGGGACGATCACTTCTGCTTCTAGCAGGGAGGCGACTGCGCGGAGAAACCCTAGGAGATGTGAGGGCTGCTTTGGTGGGTGAGAGGCGAAGAAGCGTCTCTCTGGGCGGGAAGAAAACTCTATTTTGAGTCGCTTGTGTGTCGACGATAGTGCCGGAAGGAGGTGTGCCCGGCCGGAGTTTGGGGGGCGGGGAACGCTTTGTTCCCTGGTACGGATTTAGGGGAGGGTGCTGTGTCCCCCAATGAAGACTCCAAGTAAGTACCAAAAATCCTTCTTTCTGTCACTCAGCAACATCAGGATGACATCAATTGACCTACAAAATGAATGGCAAATGGCAGCTGGGGTGAAGTGCACGGCAAGAACTGTTCCTAACAGGCTCATAGAGACAGGGCTCAAGTCATGTAAAGCTAGAAAAAAGCCTTTCATCAATGAGAAGCAAAGGAGAGCCAGGCTGAAGTTTGCCAAAGACCATAAGGATTGGACCATAGAGGACTGAAGTAAGATAGTCTAACTTTCAGCTTTGCCCATCACCTGGTCGTCTAATGGTTAGACCTGGAGAGGCGTACAAGCCACAGTGTCTTGCACCCACTGTGAAATTTGGTGGAGGATCGGTGGTGAAATGGGGATGCTTCAGCAAGGCTGGAATTGCGCAGGTTAATCTGCGAATGACGTATGAATCAAGCCACATACAAGGTTATCCTGGAAAAACAGTGGATTCTTTCTGCTCAAGCAATGTTCCCCAACTCTGAGGACTGGTTCCTCCAGCAGAACAATGCGCCATGCCACACAGCTAGGTCAATCAATGTGTGGATGAAGGACCACCACAACAAATCTGTCAAGACCTGCCCAATCTCCAAACCTGAACCCCATTGAAAGCCTCTGGAATGTAATCAAGAGGAAGATGGATAGTCACAAGCCATCAAACAAAGAACGGCTTACATATTTGTGACAGGAGAGTAATAAGGTTATTTAAAAGCGGTGTGACAGACTGGTGGAAAGCATGCCAAGACGCATGAAAGCTGGGATTAACAATCATGGTTGTTACACAAAATAATGATTTGTTAACTGTTCATGAGTTAAAACATTAGTATTGTTGTTTATAAATGATTATGAACTTTGTTTATTTGCATTTGAGTTCTGCAAGAACATTATTTTTTTTTCTAATTTCAACTATTTCTATTCTGAAAATTAAATATTTATTGCTTTGAAATTCCGATCAAGACACGTCAGTAGTTTATCGACTAAAAGAGCAATTTACATTTTACTCAAATATGCCTATAAATAAAAAATCAAACTGTAAGTTTGGCAGTGTTCTCAATTTTTACCAAAGGTGTATATATATGTATTTATGTATTTTCAGCTTGTATGTATTTAAAAGTTGTTTGCTTTCATTTACTTGAAGCTTATAAATTGCTGTATTTTTATTTTTTGTAGAATATACAATGGCAGAAATGATTTTGAATTTTGTCTTACTAGGTGAAGTACAATCTACTGTGAATTCATCGGATGTGGTCGTGTGTCGGTTTTTTCGAACAAAAAGAATAGTTAGTGAGGAAGAGATCTTGTTATAAAGATATGACAAAAAAATTTTTTGCAGAGGATTTACCCAAAAAAAGTTACTGGAGAAGTGGGAAGTAAAAGTTGACTCTTTGGAACAAAAAAATGTCCTTTGTGACGGATACAATAAAAAGAAAAATCTTAAAATAATTCCAATGGTAACAACCTATTGTAAGGAAAACAACAAGGTTGCTGCTGTTATTAAAAACCGCACTGGCCAGGAGTTGGCACCCGTCCACACTGCCAAAAGTACCAATACCTGGTTTACAAACAACAGTATCACTGTGCTTGATTGGCCAGCAAACTCGCCTAACCTTAACCCCATAGAGAATCTATGGGGTATTGTCAAAGATGAGAGACACTAGACCCAACAATGCAGACAGCTGAAGGCTGCTATCAAAGCAACCTGGGCTTCCATAACACCTCAGCAGTGCCACAGGCTGATCGCCTCCATGCCACGCCGCATTGATGCCGTAATTGATACAATAGGAGCCCCGACCAAGTATTGAGTGCATTTGCTGAACATACATTTCAGTAGGCCAACATTTCAGATTTTACAATCATTTTTCAAGCTGGTGTTATACAGTATTCTAATTTACTGAGATAATGACTTTTGGGTTTTCATTGGCTGTAAGCCATAATCATCATCATTAACAGAAATAAACACTTGAAATAGATCACTCTGTGTGTAATGACTAAATAATATACGAGTTTCACTTTTTGTATTGAAGAACTGAGATGAATTAACTTTTTGATGATATTCTAATTTTGTGAGAATCACCTGAAGATATAGTACAATGCCAAAGATTTCACTTACTTCTTACATTACATGATTGGTATCAATAGCTCAGAAACCGGACAGTATAGTCCTCCTTGCAGAATTATGGGCACCACATAGTCCTCCATACAGAATAATGAACCCCATATATTGCTCCATACAGAATAATGTTCCCATATATTGCTCCATACAAAATAATGAACCCCATATATTGCTCCATACAGAATAATGAACCCCATATAATGCTCCATACAGAATAATGAGCCCCATATATTGCTCCATACAGAATAATGAGCCCCATATATTGCTCCATACAGAATAATGAGCCCCATATATTGCTCCATACAGAATAATGAGCCCCATATATTGCTCCATACAGAATAATGAACCCCATATAGTGCTCCATACAGAACAATGAGCCCTGTTATGATTTGGTAGCTGAGGAGAGTAGGCAAAAAAGGAAATACACCAGAGAGGTTGGAATCTATGGGATTGCAGTACCCTGACTAACCACCACAACTAAAGGCAGCCGTGGAGCGTACCTACGTTGGTCCTAGACGCCTCGTCACAGCCTGAGAAGCTAACTACACCTAAAGACAGAAAGAGGAAAACTATCTGCCCCGGAGCAGATCCCCAAAGAACATAGAAAGCCCCCAAACATGTAATGGCGGTTAGACAAGGGAAATACAGACACAGACAGAAAATAGTATGAGCAAACGTTGGGGCCCAAACTTCCTAAATAGAAAAGGATAGGAAGGGCACTTACTGCAATCCCAAAAAACCCTGAAAAGTACCAACTCTACTAATTACAAAAACACCTGAGATCACACGACCTCTACCACCTAAATTAGTTCTCTGGGGTAACACAAACTAAACAGCAGCCACTGAAAAAACTGAAAAGGCAAATGAACAAACAACAGTGGCCGAACTAAACTGAGAGGAGCACAAGCCCCCGGAGGGGACCCGGCAGACCCCCACAGAAGTGCAGGACAAAATGCAAAAAGCAAGCACAAAAAACTAAAAGAAGAAAATGTCTTATCTGTTAGCAGAAGATGCAGGCACGAAACAGCAAGCTACAAAGTGAACAGGAATCAAAGATGAGACCAGAACAATTGATCACCGTCAACCCTGATGGGAGGGAACCTCCCTTATATAAGACCAGTCAGTAACACCTGATCTCCAATCTTCACAATCTTCATTGGATAGTTCAGTACTGTTTGTAACCACCAGAGGGAGCTTCTGCTCAGAATTCATTTCTAGCACATTCACAACAGAGCCCCATATATTGCTCCATAAAGAATAATGAGCCCCATATATTGCTCTATACAGAATAATGAGCACCATATAATGCACCATACAGAATAATGAGCCCCATATATTGCTCCATACAGAATCATGAGCCCCATATAATGGTCAATACAGAATAATGAGCCCCATATATTTCTCCATACAGAATAATGAGCCCCATATAATGCTCAATACAGAATAATGAGCCCATATATTGCTCCATACAGAATAATGAGTCCCACATAATGCTCAATACAGAATAATGAGCCCCATATATTGCTCCATACAGAATAATGAGCCCCATATATTGCTCCATACAGAATAATGACCCTAATATATTGCTTCATACAGAATAATGGGCCCCATATATTGCTCCATACAGAATATTGATCCCCATATAATTCACCATACAGAATAATGAGCCCAATATAATGCGCCATACAGAATGAGCCCCATATATTCCTCCATACAGAATAATGGGCTCAATATTATGCTCCATACAGAATAATAGGCCCCATATGATGCTCCATGCAAAATATGATTGGCCCCATATATAATGCCCCAATATATGATGGGCCCTATATAATACTTCATACATAATGAGCCCCATATAATGCTCCAGTATATGATGGACCCCATATGATGCCCCAGTATATAATGGGCACCATGTGATGCTTCAAAAAGGGAAAATAAATGTAATCCTCCCCTTTCCTCACTGGCCGCTGCTCTTCTCTGGACTCCTCAGCATTGGCGTCTTCCGGCTCTCTGCACTGTGACTGTCCAGAGCAGGAGGTGCACAGACCTGAACGTCACAGTCAGAGGACGCGGAAGACGTCGGAGCGGAGAGAGGTAAGTATAGCAAGTGCCGGGGCCCTGAGCAAGCGGGGGGGGGTCCACTCACAGGCACAGGCACCGGGCCCCCATAGTGAGCTAGTGTGTGTCCCTGATGGCAAGTGGGCCCCCTGACCTGCTTAGGGCCCCGGCACTTTCCCAGGTGCTGACGCTGACCCTGTCCACATACCTCCACCTTCTGAGCCGCACTCCACGTATATGGCTGCTCTGTGCGCACAGGACCTGTGATGAGGTCACAGGAGGGGAGGAGTCAGGGTCACATGATCAGGGCCCCAGTGTATGCAGGAGTCTTTTATTATAAAAATATAAACAAAACTGTACAGAAATAAAACATCGCTAAAATAAGTAACAGAAACAAAAGAAATCAGCATCAAATAAACCAAAAAGTCCTTCGTCCTTCCAAAGCTATTGCAGCTTCCACAGGAACATTACCCCTAACCAAAATTATATATAAACATAAAAGAAACATGCACACACACTGACACACACTCACACACCCCAAAAGAAAGGAAAAAGGCCTCACCTGGCCATACATACAACTCAACCTATATATACACTATATTTACACCATAAGACATGCACAAAAATTATTTTTTTTCCCCCACCACAGGTCCATGACTTCATGCCCTTTTCACAGCAAACTTGACGGGTCCATGAAAGTTTATGCCTTTTTTTATAAATTTGTAACCCTCGGGTCCATGGCAAGTTCCATGCCCTCCCCCCCACACAAAAACCCCCACCCAACCTAAACTATACCCCAAACATATAACTATTTACACTTATATACAGAACATAACAGTAACAGACCTACCACACAAGAACACCACATTACATTACATTACTTTAAACACAATATTATAAACATTTATAAACATTAACACTATACACTGACCACAGAACTTACAAGGCCCAAGTTCAGCGCCTGCAAGCCCAATATCCATTATTTCCTGAATTTACAAAACAAAAAGCTAAGTGTGCCACACACCAGCCCACCACCGGGAAACTGGAGTCCTAAGAGGCCCCATCCCTAACCACAAACACACGCACCCTGTCCCTCACCAACTAAATCTGTCCCTAAAAGAAAAGAAACTGACCCTAACTATCCCTACCTGTCCCTACCTATCCCTACTCTACCTAGCTCACCAAAACTAACTATCTAGCTATCCCTAAACTGGCCCTCCCTGTCCCTACTTTTCTCTCCCTCAACACCCACACCACCTTATCTAATCCTACCAACAATCTCATACAGACCAGCTCTCCCTAGGGCACGTTAAAGGAGAAACCCCTCCAAAGCCAAGAGGCCCTCCTCGCACCCAGCCTCTCGAACTCCAAAGAGCGCACCTTCTCCAGGTCACCCAAGATGTTTCTAACCACCTCATCCTGGAGGAGGACTTTCCGCTGCATGGAAACTAATCTCCGTGCACTCCAAGTGTGGAACCTAATGACTACACTAACTAGGAATAAAGTGCTCCATTCTCGGCAACCCAGGGCTCTGAATGCCCCATAAGCCCACTCCGGATAAGAAAGGGACGCCAGCCTAGGCCAGCCTATGGAAGCACCCACCCTGTTGTAGATCCCTGTATTAAAGGGACACTGGAGGAAGTGCTCCATGCTTTCCAACATGTCGCCACAATCCTCACGGGACAACTCCAATCATCGGAGCTCCTGCACTTCAGGTTGTCCCTTACATACAGCCTCCCATGAAAGCAGCGCCAGGCCAAGTCCCAAAACTTCAAGGGGATCCGCTTGGCATTTAATAACCCAAGCCCAATCTCCAGATCCTGGCATTGGGCAATCCTTGAGCACCAGGGGCTTCTGGAAATGGGTCAACAGAACCCTGCTGTCAAGGAATTTCCTCGACATGGTCCTAATTTCCCACATTCCCAGACCCCACCAGCGGATCACCTTCAGAACCGGGGTAGCATAAGCCGGGAGATGTCCGTGTGGTGTGCGCAGGTCCTTCACCTGCCCTCCTGTCTTCCATTCCTGGAAGAAAGGCCGAAACCAACCCCTGCAGGAGAATACCCACGGAGGAGCCCTCTCTGAATAGAGGTTGGCAACATTGATTTTAAGAAAGGTGTTTATCAGAAATACCACCGGGTTGACCATACCCAACCCACCTAGTCTCCTCGTACGGTACGTGACCTCTCTCTTAATTAGGTTAAGCCTGTTCCCCCATAACAGCTGGAAGAACAGGCTATAGACCCGTGACCAGAGAAGTTCTGGCAAGACGCAGACACTGCCCAGGTATATTAACAAGGGAAGCAGAAAGCCTTTGGCCAAGTTGACCCTTTCCCTCAGGGTTAAAGACCAACCCTTCCACTGGTCCACCTTTTGGGCGGCGATCTTAAGTCTGCCCTCCCAATTTTGCTGGGGTAGTCCCCGGGGCCAAACTCGATGCCTAGGATTTTGGCGGAGGTCTGGGGCCCTGGAAGGGTGTCCGGGAGATCAAAACTAGGATCTCCCCCTCCCAGCCAGAGAGTTTCTCACTTTTCCCGATTGATCATGGACCCGGACGCCTCCGAGTAGCGCTCGACCTCAGACATGACCCAATCCGCCTCCTCTCTCAAGGACACAAAGAGGGAGATGTCGTCAGTGTACGCTACCACCCTCAGAGTGGCCCCCGGCTCCGCCCGGTCCATCCCGACTCCCACCAACGGTCCATGATCCACCTTCCTCAAGAAGGGATCGATCGTGAACACGTATAAAAGTGGACTCAGAGGACAACCCTGGCGGACCCCGGAACTCACCTCCAAAGGGTGACCAACCCAACCTGGCCCCTGGCTCAGGAATGGTCTCAGCCAGGAAAGCCGACAACCCGTCTCGACCCAGATCCCTCTTTCCCAAGAGGCATGAGAAAAAGGATCTGACCACCTCCAGGATCCCTGATTTGGATCGGTTCAGGGAACCCGTACTGTCGATCAGTCCTGTCACCATCTTACAATTCACTGACATCTTACAGTTTCTGTAAGGGTCGGGCGAGCGGTACCTCCCGAAATCCCTCTCAAAAACCAAAGATGTGTGCCTATCATACTGACACCTCTTGAGCAAAGACTTCACCCTGGAGATCTCCTCATGGTCACCCCCAGTCGAGACGAGCTGCTCGAGT
>JARQOD010000208.1:101523-188316 GCA_033576555.1 Oophaga sylvatica | reverse complement strand
AACCTGATGGATTATGATTTTGCTAAACGTTGTGGGTTTCCCTTGATACCCCTACAGAAGTCTATTCCTTTACTGGGGATCGATTCTACCCCTTTGGCTGAGAATAAACCCCAGTTTTCTACTCAGGTGATAATGAGGGTTGAACCTGATCACCAGGAGTGCTGCAAATTTTTGGTTCTGTATAATCTGCATGACATTATCGTGCTGGGTTTCCCTTGGTTACAGTCTCATAATCCTGTTTTGGATTGGAAATCTGTGTCTGTAACCAGTTGGGGCTGCCAATGTGTTAATACCAACACTCCTGTTTTTTCTGCCTCCCCCCAGGCTGAGGATGTTCCTGACTTTTTGTTTGATTTTTCTGATGTGTTTAGCGAAAGTAAATCTGCATCCTTACCTCCCCATAGGAGCTATGACTGCGCTATTGAATTAGTGCCGGGTAGTAAATTCCCTAAAGGTCGCCTTTTTAACTTGTCTGTACCTGAACATGACGCTATGCGGTCTTATATCAAGGAATCATTGGAGAAGGGTCATATCAGACCATCCTCTTCACCCTTAGGTGCCGGTTTTTTCTTTGTGGCCAAAAAAGATGGTTCATTAAGGCCGTGTATTGATTATCGTCTCTTGAACAATATTACTGTGAAATATCAATACCCGTTACCCTTGATTTCTGACCTGTTTTCCAGGGTGAAAAACGCTACTTGGTTTACCAAGCTTGACCTCAGGGGGGCGTATAACCTTATTCGCATTAAGCACGGGGATGAATGGAAGACGGCATTTAACACCCCTGAAGGGCATTTTGAGTACCTTGTGATGCCCTTTGGGCTCACTAATGCTCCTTCCGTCTTCCAGTCCTTCATGAATGACATTTTCAGGGATTTTGTGGACAAGTTTCTGATTGTTTATTTGGATGATATCTTGATTTTTTCTAATGACTGGGACTCTCATGTGAAGCATGTTCGAACTGTATTCCAGATTTTGAGAGAGAATGCTCTGTATGTGAAGGGATCAAAGTGTCTTTTTGGCGTACAGAAGATCTCATTTCTGGGATTCATTTTGTCCCCATCTGTTATTGAAATGGACCCGGTCAAGGTTCGGGCCATCTGTGATTGGGTCCAACCTACTTCATTAAAGGCTCTTCAGAGATTTTTGGGTTTTGCCAATTTTTATCGTAAATTTATTGGTAATTTCTCTGTTATTGTTAAACCATTAACTGATTTGACCAGATAGGGTTCTGATGTGGTGAATTGGCCTCCTGAGGCAGTCTCTGCATTTCAGGAACTTAAGCAGAGATTCACTTCTGCTCCTGTTCTACGGCAGCCTGATGTTTCTCTGCCATTTCAGGTGGAGGTTGATGCCTCTGAAATTGGGGCAGGTGCCGTTTTGTCCCAAAAAGATCCAGAGACCTCTAAAAGTAACCCTTGTACCTTTTTCTCTCGAAAATTTTCTCCTACTGAACGTAATTATGACGTGGGTAATCGGGAGTTATTGGCCATGAAGTGGGCTTTTGAAGAGTGGAGACATTGGCTGGAGGGAGCCAAACATCAGGTGGTGGTCCTTACGGACCATAAGAATCTGGTCTATCTGGAATCTGCCAAGCGACTCAATCCTAGACAGGCCAGGTGGGCCTTGTTTTTCACACGTTTTAATTTTGTGGTTTCCTTTCTTCCTGGCACTAAGAATGTTAAGGCGGATGCCCTCTCGAGGAGTTTCCTTGCGGACTCTCCTGAGCTATCTGATCCCTCTGTTATTTTGAAGGAGGGTGTAGTTCTTTCCGCCATCTCGCCCAATTTGAGACTTGCTCTGGAGGGGTGTCAGGAGGATAGGCCCGAGCGCTGCCCTGTTGGAAAATTGTTTGTCCCGGACCAATGGAAAAAGAGTGTGATGTCTGAGATTCATTGTTCCGCATTGGCTGGGCATCCCGGAATTTTTGGTACCAGAGACTTGGTTAGTCGGTCCTTTTGGTGGCCTACCTTGTCTCGCTATGTCAGGGAATTTGTGCAGTCCTGCGGGACTTGCTCTCGCTCCAAGCCTTGCTCTCGCTCTAGTGGTTTGTTGATGCCATTGCCTGTGCCCAAGAGACCATGGACCCATATCTCTATGGATTTCATTTCCGATCTTCCTGTTTCTCAGAGAATGACCACCATCTGGGTAATTTGTGATAGGTTTTCCAAAATGATACATCTTGTGCCATTACCTAAGTTGCCTTCCTCCTCTGAATTGGTGCCATTGTTCCTTCAGCACGTGGTTCGTTTACACGGCATTCCTGAGAACATTGTGTCTGACAGAGGAGTCCAGTTTGTTTCCAGATTTTGGAGGACTTTTTGTTCTAAACTGGGTGTTCAATTGTCTTTCTCCTCGGCATTTCATCCTCAGACCAATGGTCAAACTGAGAGAACAAACCAGACATTGGAGACTTATCTAAGATGCTTTGTGTCTGCTGATCAGGATGACTGGGTCTCTTTTTTGCCTTTGGCTGAGTTTGCTCTTAATAATAGGGCTAGCTCTGCCACTTTGATGTCTCCGTTTTTCTGTAATTCTGGGTTTCACCCTGGATTTTCTTCAGGACAGACGGAGGCTTCTGTCTGTCCAGGTGTTGACTCTGTTGTTGAGTCCGGTGATACTGTTATGTTACGGTAGCTGAGGAGTGCAGGCAAAAAAGGAAATACACCAGAGCAGTTGGAATCTATGAGATTGCAGTACCCTGACTAACCACCGCAACTAGAGGCAGCCGTGGAGCGTTCCTACGTTGGTCCTAGACGCCTCGTCACAGCCTGAGAAACTAACTACACCTAAAGATAGAAATAGGAAAGCTATCTGCCCCGTAGCAGAACCCCAAAGATAATAGAAAGCCCCCAAACATGTAATGGCGGTTAGACAAGAGGAAATACTGACACAGAAAGAAAATAGTATGAGCAAACGCTGGGGCCCAAACTAACTAAATAGAAAAGGACAGGAAGGGTACTTACTGCAATCCCAGAAAACCCTGAAAAAACACCAACTCTACTAATTTCAAAATCACCTGAGATCACACGACCTCTACCACCTAAATTAGTTATCTGGTGTAACAAAAACAGCAGCCACTGAAAAAACTGGAAAAAGCAAAAGTACAAAACACAGTGGCTGGACTAAACTGAGAGGGCAAAAGCCCCCGGAGGGGACCCAGAAGGCCCCCACAGAAGTGCAGGACCAAATGCAAAAATATACCAAAACACAAAATAAGAAATTGTCTTATCTGATAGCAGGAGATGCAGACACGACACAGCAGGCTACAAGGGAAACTGGAAAGAAGGATTCAGACCAGAACAATTGATCACCGGCAACCCCGATGGGAAAATTACTCCCCCATATAAGACCAATCAGTAACACCTGATTCCCAGTCCTCACAATCCTCACTAGTACCGCTTGTAACCACCAGAGGGAGCCTCTGCTCAGAACTCATCTCAAACCCATTCACAACAACCAAGCCTGGCTGGAGATTCGCTGGCAAAAACCACACGTCGCTCTCCTGCTTGATGGCATTCCAGAGCTCCTGCGCTGTGTGGCTTCGATTCCCCATGGAAATTAATTTCAGGACGGCCTGTTGACGTTTGGCCACGGCTGTGCTCATATCGGTCGCAACAGGTAAGCGTTCACGGGTCCATGTGGAGGTAGACCGTGACGGCTCCTGCAGCGATGATTCTGAGGAACTGGAGTAGGAGGAGGAGTCAATGTGTACAGACTTGATTCCTGCAATCCTTGGAGTTGGCAGAACACGTACAGCGCCACTCGCAAGATCAGTACCCGGCTCCAAAACATTGACCCAATGGGCAGTGAGGGAAAGGTATCGTCCCTGGCCATGGGTACTGGTCCATGCATCGGTGGTCAGGTGGACCTTGCTACTGACGGCGTTTAGTAGCGCATGTTTAATTTTTCCCTCAACATGCTTTTGCAGACCAGGGACGGCTTGCCTGCTGAAATGAAATCGGCTTGGCACATTGTATTGTGGGACTGCCAATGATATTAAGTTACGGAAACTGTCAGTCTCCACCAGCCTGAATGACAGCATTTCAAGGGACAGGAGTTTTGCAATGCCAGCATTCAGAGCCTGTGCTCGTGGATGGTTTGCTGAGTATGGCCGTCTTTTATCCCATGCCTGTGCTACCGATGGCTGTTTTGTGGCCTGGGAGTGTGAGGATGACAGGGAACTTGCTGCTGTGGGTGGAATAACACTTTGTCTCTGGACAACAGTGACCGAGGTTCTTCCATGGCGATCCTGTGAGGAAGCCGAACCAGCTGTGTGTGAGCTGGAGGAAGAGGCTCCAACACGACCTGAAGATGTAGGTGCTGCTGTAGGTTGGCCTACATCTCCAGTGTGTCTTTGTAACTCAACTACGTGCTTTGTCCGCACATGTTTCCACATATTAGTGGTATTGATGTTACTGACACTTTTACCTCTTTTTACTTTTTGATTACACAGCTTGCATTTGACATAGCAAATATCATCTGCAAGTGTGTCAAAAAAGGACCACGCAGTGCAAGTCCTGGGAGCGCCCGTTTTGACTTTTGGAAGAGAACTGTAATGTATGTGGTACAGTTCATATAGCGTCTTGTGCTTGGGTGCGATGAAAATACTCGAGACACAGGTTGATAAAGAAAGTCTTGTATTGCTTCATACAAATTGGCAAAAATAAACACACAGGTTGCAAACACAGAAGCAGGAGACACAGCAGGCCAGAGTAATCTAAGCTCAGCAATAACTCTCCACAACAGATTCAGATCTTCTTCTCTGTTACCGCAAGTCCATGCAAATGTGAGGCTCTCAAGAGCAGAGTTCAGAGTCCACAAGTGCTTCAGAGTTCCTCAGTAGGAATGGCTGGAGTACAAGATCCAAGGCTTCAGGAGTCAGAACACAGGTTCACTGCAGGCTAGATTCTGAAGCACTGATTGCTCAGCTGTGGCTGTTCAAGAAGCAAACGGAGAGAATCAGGGCGGGAACATGCAAGCTGGAAAACTCCATTTTGACTGAGGGCAAGATAGCTGCAGCAAAACAGAAAGCAAAATGGCCGACGAACAAAACTGAGTTTCAGAAACAGATACACAGAACCTTACATTACTCCCCCCTTAGGGACAACCTCCGGATGACCTCAGACCAGGCTTGTGTGGGTACCTCTGATGAAACTGACGGAGCAAGCGAGGAGCATTAACGTTATTGACTGGTCCCATGAGTTGTCCTCCACTGGGTAGCCCTGCCATTTAATCAGATATTGTAACTGATTTCTATACAACCTGGAATCTAAAATCCTTTCCACCACAAATTCCTCCTGACCATCGACTAGCACTGGGTCAGGGCAAGGAGAAGAACGTCCAGGAAACGTATTGGGTGTCGCAGCCTTTAGTAGGGATACATGAAAGACAGGATGGATTCTCATAGTTCTGGGCAATTGAAGACGACAAGCAACGGCACTTATAATTTTACTGATTTTATAGGGTCCAATGTACTTATGTCCCAACTTAGACGATGGAATCCTTAACTTAAGATTTCTGGTTGACAGCCAGACCAGGTCTCCTACCTTAAAAGCTGGTGCAGGTTTACGAAATTTATCTGCTGCCTTCTTGTACCTTTCCTGAGCCGATTCCAGATTCTCCTTTAGAAGATCCATATTCTTCTGTAAAGTCGTGACTCTTTCAGCCACTGCCGGCAAGGGCGTATCTATGGGAAATCGTGGTAGAATGTTAGGATGATAACCTAGATTAGAGTAAAAAGGAGACTGTTTAGTGGAGGCACTCTGAGAGTTGTTGTAAGAGAACTCAGCCAATGGAAGTAGATCCACCCAATCATCCTGTAGGTGGCAGATAAAGCAGCGGAGATACTGCTCCAGGGTTTGATTGGTTCGTTCGGTTTGTCCATTAGTCTGGGGATGAAAAGCAGAAGAAAGGTTTACTTTAATGTCCAATGCTGCACAGAAATTTTGCCAAAACCTAGAAGTGAATTGCACCCCTCGATCCGAAATAACCTCATCCGGTACTCCATGTAAACGAAACACATCTTTAATCATCAAATCTGATGTCTGTTTTGCAGTGGGTAAGCCGACACAAGGGATAAAATGAGCTGCCTTTGTTAGACGGTCAACCACCACTAGAATAGTGTTCTTCCCTTGAGAGGTTGGTAATTCCACAATGAAGTCCATAGAAATGGATCCCCACGGGCGGGACGGGGTGGGAAGAGGCTGTAACAGACCAGTTGGTGAAGAGCGAGGTGTTTTGCATCTTGCACAAACCTCACACGAAGTGACATAGTCCAAAACATCCTTCCTACAAGTGGGCCACCAAAAGAAACGAGAAAGAAATTCCTGTGTCTTTAGAATTCCTCTATGCCCGGCTATTTTGGAATCGTGAATGAGTTGCAATACTCTCAATCTGACTGTTTCAGGTATATACAGACGTTGTCCCAGAATCCACACACCATTCTTAAAGACAAGACTTACGTCCCTTGGGGGTTGAGCCAAAAAAGAATCCGCATGGTATGCTTCCTTGATGTCTTTAATTAGGTCTTGATGATGAATCACTCCTAGGAATCTAGAGTCAGGAAGAATAGTCTTAGGAGGAGTAATTGGACGTGTCTCTGCTGAGTAAATCCTAGAGAGTGCATCAGCCTTTCCATTGCGCGATCCTGGTCTATAAGAAATAATAAAATTAAATTGGTTTAAGAAAAGATTCCAGCGAGCCTGGCGAGGAGTCAGGCACTTAGCCGACCTGATAAACTCAAGATTACGATGGTCTGTCAGAACGACTATTTGCTGTGCAGCTCCTTGAAGAAGGTGTCTCCATTCTTTGAAGGCGGCAATAATGGCCAACAACTCTCTATTGCCCACATCGTAGTTCTTCTCAGCCGAAGACAACTGCTGGGAAAAGAAGGCACAGGGATGCAAGACATTCTTCTCACCTGTTCTCTGAGAGAGTATAGCTCCCACGGCACAGTCTGAAGCATCCACCTCTATTATGAAGGCAAGCTCTGGGTTGGGATGTACTAGGATAGGTGCAGTGGTAAATTTATCTTTTAGACGGGAAAATGCTTCCTGGGCTTGGGGAGTCCAGGAGAACTTAGACTCTTTCCGGGTAAGTTGGGTGATAGGTGACACTACCTCAGAGAAATTTCTAATGAAACGTCTATAGAAGTTTGCAAACCCGATGAAGCGCTGTACCTCCTTCACATTTCTAGGACTTGGCCAATCATTGATGGCTTGGGTTTTACTTCCATCCATACTAATTCCTTGTGTAGACAGTACATACCCCAGAAATTGAATTTCGGTCTTATGGAATTCACACTTTTCAAGCTTGATGTAAAGATGATTTTGTCTTAGACGTTCCAAGACCATTCTCACATGTCCATGATGTTCCTCTGTGGAGTTAGAAAAAATTAAAATATCATCCAAATAAATTACCACGAATGTATCTAGGAGATCCCTGAAGATATCATTCACCAAGTGTTGGAAAGTGGCTGGGGCGGTACTCAGACCAAAAGGCATAACTAGATATTCAAAGTGTCCATAGCGTGACCTGAATGCAGTCTTCCATTCATCCCCAGGTCTAATACGGACTAAGTTATAGGCCCCACGAAGATCTAGTTTAGAAAAAATTTTGGCATGTCGCACTCTCTCCAATAACTCAGGGATTAAAGGCAATGGATAACGGTTTCTAATAGTAACCTTATTGAGTTCCCTATAGTCTACGCATGGTCTCAGGGATCCATCTTTCTTCTTTACAAAGAATATGGGTGCCCCTGCAGGAGATGAAGAGGGGCGTATGAAGCCCTTGGCTAGATTTTCGTCTATGTACTCTTTTAAAGCCTTCAGCTCGGGCCCCGCCAGGGGGTAGATCTTACCAAAAGGTATCTCTGCTCCAGGCAATAATTCAATTGGACAATCATATGGACGGTGAGGAGGAAGCTGGTCAGCGTTCTTCTTGTCACATAAATCCACATAGTCCTGGTATACAGCTGGTAGTTCAGGGACTGACATGGTTCCTTTAGGAACAGAGCAAGCTGAAATTTTTGGACTCATCTGTTTCTCTGGAAAGTGTAATTCCTTGGTCTCCCAGTTAATGGTAGGATTCTGAGCCTGCAGCCATGGTAGCCCTAGAATAATGGGAAAGTGAGGAGAAGAGATAAGCATAAAGGACAGTTTCTCTTGATGATCTTTACCCATAAGAACCTTTAAAGGCTCTGTTTCCTGATCCACTGGTCCAGAGGTCAGCAGGGAGCCATCCACAGTTTCCATCTGTACTGGAGTAGCCTTCTTCACTGAACGTATTCCCTGTTTTAGAGCAAAGGAGACATCCATAAAATTTCCACTTGCACCTGAGTCGATCATAGCAGAGCTAGACACCCAGGCTGAGTTAACCCAGAGTTTGATGGAAAGGAAACAGTGAGAATTGTTTTTCTTACAACTCAGCTGGGACACCGCTGAGGAAACTTGAAAGATGGCAGCATTTACACAGTCAACGTCCTCAGAGGTAACGGAGTTTAAGTCCGAGAAATCAAGATCTGTTGCTGCAGCTCTCTCTGGAGCCTGAGGCTCGGACCTGACAGATCCCCTCTCGCAACACTCACAATGAATGAGTGCTGCAGTAGTCTTGCGAGAACGGCTGGGACAGTTAATAATAAAGTGCCCTGACTTACCACAATAAAAACATAGATTCTCCTTAAAACGATGTTCCTTGCGTGCATCACTAACCCGTCGTAGTAAAGAGTCTACCTGCATGGGTTCAGGTTCAGGTTCCCGTGTAATCCTATTCAAAGGTTCCTTAGCTGGAGAGGAAGGTAGGAAAAGGTTAGTACGATTGCTTTCGAACCATCTCTCTTGCCTGCGTTCAGTTAAACGAGTATCAATACGGATGCAGTAGTTAATAAAGTCACCTAACGCAGTGGGAGGGTCGGCACGAGCAAGTTCATCCTTAATCAGTGGGGATAACCCCTTTCGAAAAATAGATTTTTGGCGGAATTGTCCCAGGTGGTATCAAGGGCCCATCTCCTGAAATCCAAGGCATATTCAGCTACCGAGTGCTTACCTTGGCGCAAAGCTAACATGGCTGCTTCAGCTGTTGCACCTCGATTGGGGTCATCAAACACCTGCCCCATGGCTGAAATAAAATCATCAAGGTGATTCAAACAATCATCCTCAGTCTCAATCAGAGGGTTTGCCCATATCAAAGCCTTGTTGGTAAGCAACATAATTATAGTAAGCACCTTAGATCGTTCAGTGGGAAATTGTGAAGCATGTGCAGAAAAAAAAAGATTGCATTGATTAACAAATCCCCTGAATTTTTCACGTTCACCACCAAAACGAAAAGGGGGCAACTTGGGAATCCCAGAACTCGGGGCCACGGCAGGAGCCTGGACTCGCCCCTCCAGAACCTCAATCCTGGCTCGCAAATCCTGGGTAGTCTGTCCAACCACTTGCAAATTGTGATTATTTAGGTCCTGAAGATTTGTAAAACGGGTCTTTATATTCTGCAAATCTGCAAGGATATTATCAGTCACTCCGCAAAGTTCCTTTATGCGGGCCTCCATTTTCCAGATCTTTTAAGACAGGATACTGGAAGAAGAGGAGAGAAAAAAAAAACAATAGTGTTCACCTGTGGCAACACTGAAGAAAGAAAAAAAAAAACTTTAAGGGAACTGCTCACCTGGAATGGTTGTGAGAAGTCACAACCACTATCATCACAGAAAGCTTTCAACCAGACATCTGATATCCAGAGTTTCAGCAGACAAAAAGAGAAGAGAGAAAAAAAAAAAAAAAAACAATAGTGTTTACCTGTGATAACACTGCAGAAAAAAAACTTAAGGGAATTGCTCACCTGGAATGGTTGTGAGAAGTCACAACCACTGTCATCACAGAAAGTACAACCGGACATCCGATATCCACAGTACAGCAGACAAGCCTTTCCAGACCCAGCAGACACTAACGTTTGGCTTCAGAATCTTGTAATGTATGTGGTACAGTTCATATAGCGTCTTGTGCTTGGGTGCGATGAAAATACTCGAGACACAGGTTGATAAAGAAAGTCTTGTATTGCTTCATACAAATTGGCAAAAATAAACACACAGGTTGCAAACACAGAAGCAGGAGACACAGCAGGCCAGAGTAATCTAAGCTCAGCAATAACTCTCCACAACAGATTCAGATCTTCTTCTCTGTTACCGCAAGTCCATGCAAACGTGAGGCTCTCAAGAGCAGAGTTCAGAGTCCACAAGTGCTTCAGAGTTCCTCAGTAGGAATGGCTGGAGTACAAGATCCAAGGCTTCAGGAGTCAGAACACAGGTTCACTGCAGGCTAGATTCTGAAGCACTGATTGCTCAGCTGTGGCTGTTCAAGAAGCAAACGGAGAGAATCAGGGCGGGAACATGCAAGCTGGAAAACTCCATTTTGACTGAGGGCAAGATAGCTGCAGCAAAACAGAAAGCAAAATGGCCGACGAACAAACTGAGTTTCAGAAACAGATACACAGAACCTTACAAGAACTGCTCCGAACAGGTGCCAAACTGGAGGCTACAGGCAACCGAGTCTGCAGCCTAACTCTCCCTCCTGTTTGTACCGTTGGGGCAATCTCTTCCTCAGAGCTGCTCCCACCACCTTCCAGTTCCTCACGCCATGTTGGGTCTTGGACCTCATCATCTCCACTACCCTCTTCCAACACCTGCTGCTGTTGGGTGGTCTGGCCAGCACCATGCTCAACAGAAACTGGCACCTGAGTCTCATCATCATCAGATGCGTTCTGCGGTGTGCTGACCATCGGCACTGGCTCACCCGCCTCTTCAGATTCAGAGAGACACAGCTGTTGTGCATCACTGCATACTCCCTCTTCTTCACATTCCAGAATGCTGCTTGGCTGGGCCCCTGTTTGCAAGCCAACAGATTCTGAGTACAGAAGCAGAGACTCAGCTGGCTCCTGTACAGAACTCTCTGACTGCCTGGTCAATTTGGCAGGCGGTGAAGAGACAGATGGTTGCTCAACAGTGCTGTGGTCCTAAGAGGAGGTGGAAGCAATTGAAGTCGATGCATTGGCTGCCATCCAACCAACAACGGCTTCAATTTGTTCTTCCCGCAGCAGGGGGGTACGCCGACCTCCTACAAAAGTGCGCATAAAGGAACGCTCACGGGGAAAACTGGTGGATGCTGTGTCACTGGGGGCGGCAGCAGCCACAGAATCCCCACGTCCTCTCCCTGCTGAAACTCCACGGCCACGACCACGTGCCTTACTCCCTGCCTTCTTCATCTTGGTAGATTGATAAAGAAAGTCAGAAAAGTTATAAGGCCTAAGTGTGGTTATTCCACAGAGACTGCAGTGAACACTGCACACAACTGTTCACTAGGTGTGAAAGGCCCCTTTGTGTACTTCTATAGTGTTTGCAACCAATGTATTGTATACGGATGGAAGCGCGTCACACTAATAGATTTGAGTTATTTGAAATAGAATGGAGCAGCACCAATTAGAGAAAAATGTCAAGGATGAGGCAGTGACACACGCTCAGCAGACTACAACCAGCAGTGGTTGAAGAACTAACTGGAGCGTGATCTGCACTCCAAAAATGAAAACCTCAGACTACAGTGAACACTGCACACAACTGTTCACTACCCAACGCGTCACAGCAGGAAGGCAGTCTGTGCGTCCAAACAAAGGCGCAAGCATACATGCACGTACCCTGTTTATAAAGCTATATAAAAAAATTTATGTAGTAGTGACGCACACTTTATTGAGGTACAGTATTACATTGCCATTCACCATCTGTGGCTATGCAGTCTCATCTATATATACCTTATCTATACGTTGTCATGCTTGCAAGTCAACAGTCAGGCATAAATAGCAATTTTCACTATGCACTATGCACTTTTTAAAGGTTATGTTTGTTAATAAAAATGATTATTGGCACATATTATGAGTATTACATGATGGAAATTGTATAATTTTTATAAACTGTTTAGTGACATTATTCAGCAAATGTAACATTTTATGAATGTCACAGATAACTTGTAATGCTGATGATGTTTTGAAGTCAGACATTCATTGTCTATACAATAAAAATGGTGTACATACTGTTACTTATCCATCATTAATGGATTCTGATATGTACTTGTATGCTTTTATTTACAACCGTATAGCAGATTCCTTAACCAATTAATTTTGTGCTTTGCATTGCAGTTCAACATGTTAATGTATGCGTTTATGTTTGTCAATTCTTTATTTATCTAGATTTTTTTTAACTGAAATCATCATCTTATGGTAGTAAAGGTTATCTTTCTCTTGTTTGGAGTATAGACATTTTTAATTGACACGTAACAAGGAAAATACTTGATCTAGTATTTAAATATCCTCCTTGACCCTGGGCTCCAACACCGCCAGTTGTTGCCTGGAAGTGCTGTTAGCACAGTCAACACTTGCTCCTGTGTTACTGGGGTTCAGTAATGTCAGCTGTTCCCCTGCTGTGTGTACGGCAAACAGTCCTGCTGCCTCCACCCTGTTCTCTTCTCATCCCTGGGCTCCAGCACCACCAGTTGTTGCTCGGAAGTACTTGGCACGGGTACTGACTCCTGCCCAGCCTGGTTACAGCACGACAGCTGTTTCCTGGCAGTGTCAACGTCAATTAGCCTCCAATAAGTTGTCCTGTCGTGTTGCATTCGGGTTAGCCGACTCTATGGTGCCTGCGGTTTAGGTGATTCCTATGTGTGCTGTGGGATATGTAAATAAAGGCTGTTTCAGTTGTGACAATAGGACAAGCACCCACTGTAGGACTGTGTGATTCGGTAACTGCGGACGGCTTGCGGCCTGTCAACTTACATTTTCATGGGTGCCTTATGGTACCCGTCCGGGTTCCAGTACTTTCAGCTGGTTCTCCGCAGTGCCTTTGGCCTAGGTGCCTCCATCTCGGTATCCGAGTTCCAGCAACGTCTGCTGGTCCTTGGTAGTGCTTTGGAGCACAGGTACCTCCTGCTTAGTAACCGTGTCCCAGTAAAGTCAGCTGGTCCTCGGTTGTGCCATTGGCTCTTTTCCTTCTGCTGCCCCTCCGGGTTCCAGCACAGTCAGCTGGTCCTCGTTACTTGCATTGGCTCTTGTACCTTCTGCTACCCGTCCGGGTTCCAGTACCGTCAACTGGTTCTCCGCAGTGCCTTTGGCCTAGGTGCCTCCATCTCGGTATCCGAGTTCCAGCAACGTCTGCTGGTCCTTGGTAGTGCTTTGGAGCACAGGTACCTCCTGCTTAGTAACCGTGTCCCAGTAACGTCAGCTGGTCCTCAGTTGTGCCATTGGCTCTTTTCCTTCTGCTGCCCCTCCGGGTTCCAGCACAGTCAGCTGGTCCTCGTTACTTCCATTGTCTCTTGTACCATCTGATACCCGTCCGGGTTCCAGTAACATCAGCTGGTTCTCGGAAGTTAGTCAGCCTTCTTGTACCTTCAGCTACATTTACAAATTGAAGATTTTTTAAATGTTTTTTTGGGTAATCACTCTGGATCTCCAACAATGAAGACGACGACCCTGATGACCACCCCGAAGAAGATGACGACCACAAGGACGACGAGCATCAAGCCAACCAGCCTGAACACCATCACAAAGAAGAAATAAAAGATTACCCAGAAGAAGATCACCAACAGGACAAAGAAAGTTAAGACAAACTACAAGATACAGAAAAAGAGACAGAAGAACAATAAGCAGAAGATCAAAAAGCAGAAGAACATGAAGTATAAGACCAAAATGAAGAGCAAAATATATGCTCTAAATTATAAGCAGAAGAAGACTAAGCAGTGTATGGGGGTGAGTCCGTTCCTCCTCGTGGTGCCCCTGGAAAATGCCTGCTGCTGCAGGCTAAACTGAACACGGACAAATACTGTTGTAATTTAAATCTTTTGTGACAGCAAGAACGGAAGGATGAAAAATTCATACTTTTACAGATTACAAGTACAGGAATCTCTGTCACAAATAAGAATATGATGAAGAAGATGAAGAGGAAGAAGATGAAGAAGTAGAATATGAAGAAGAATAATAGTTTAATAAGAACAATATGAGTAATGTTAACAAAAAGATGAATAGCAAGAAGTTTAAGAAGAAGATAAAGAAGGTGAAGATGAAGAATAATTTGATGAAAAAGATGATGCTGCTGAAGATTATGAAGGAGAAAGTGTGGCAAAAATTAAAAAGGTGAAGAGCATGGAAGTTGTGAAACATACATATTTGCCAAAATATAAAAAAGGTTAACAACATTGTCAATTTCTTCGTCAATCAGAACATCTTTAAAAAAAAAAATATTAATGCTATTCCATTTGATTGGGTTAAACATCTATGCCTTTTATGTCTCCTCAACCTCCCCCAATACATTCTACATTACTCTTTGTTGTTTTCCTTCATGTACAATTAACCAACAAGGCAAGAATGTTTTTTTTTTAATTCCGATATTTTGTTCCCATAGACTTACATTGGATTTCCGGTATCGGTATCGGGTATCGCCGATACTTTTTGGGTATCGGCGATACCCATTCCGATCCGATACTTATTGATATCGGAAAGTATCGCTCAACTCTAATTAGGACTTATTATAAAAAGGAGGACTTTATGCTGACCTGACAATAAATGGCGATGTTGTGTAACGTTTCCTTCTGTTTAATGTATTGTATATGAAATAGTCTCACTTGTAGTTTCACTTTAGCTTTGTTCCTGTTTCCTGATGCAATGCTGAAATGACTGTGCATTCTTCTTTTACCTCATGTTGAAAGCCTGCTCTGTGAAGTTTTCTACTGCAAAGGTGTGGATTCAGAAGCTGTGCAACATTACATAGTGAGAAATAGAAGTGCTGACAAAACAAGAATGTGATTGAATCTTGTATGTAGAATAAATGAGGGTGTGCACACAATCGTACAAAATTTGAGGTGCAGGTGTAATGGACCCAAGGTCCTAACAACATATAAGTTCAGACACCGCACACTGGGAGAATTTTTTCAGATGCTGAAGAATAGCGTATATTTATTAAACAAAATCAGGCAGCATTTAAAGACAGAAAATAAAGCGTTTCATAACGTTTCGGCCCTATCCAGGGCCTTTTTCAAATCACGCTGTGAAAACAAGAGTAAATATCAATATCATACAATGAGAATTTACATCAGTCAGAGAATATAGTGGAGAAAAAAAAGAAAATTAAAACAAAAAAGTTCCCATAGAGAAATAAAGTATATACACAACCATAATGAAATATATACATATTCATTGAAATAATGTTTCTCAGCGTACACTGCTGTGGAGGAGCATAAGTCAAAGGAACAAAGGAGTTCAAAACGAAGAGAGCATATAAATTGGTATATGTAGGTTTTACCTTATTTGAAAGTCCAGTGCCGTATATAGAAAGTAAGCATGGAATGAGGACCAATTAGATATCCTATTTATAAAGACAGGATGTAAGTGGTAAAAGACATGTTTGATAGTAAAAGGAACTTATAGTCCAGAGCATAGGTATGGGAGAACTCAGTATAAGTTACTATAGAGGCAATACCTTATTTGGATTATTGGTATAAATAGTGGCCCGCTGCAAGAGATCTCCGTGTGGACAGAGTAGTATATATAGTAGTAGTAGCGCTGTAATTGAATAATAGCCCATATAAAAATTTTTTTGGTATATTGCATCTTGAGGAATGGACACTAAGCCGTTAGGAGATACCTTTAGTAAAGTTGCTGGTGGGACCTCAGTGTGGAGCAGAATGTGCTCTCAGGTCGGCCGTGCTATAAGGAACAACAGGCTTTTAGTGTGCCATATATAGTGTATATGGGGTAGTGGATAGGGAGCTAAAGTAAATACCTGTAGGAAGAGACGCTTGTGAAGGGCAGCGCTCCCGCGCTTAGCCTGGACTGGATGCGCTGCTGAGCAGTGCGATCCTGTTTACTTGTAGCGTCCTAACCGGAAGTGAGCGCTAAACCGGAAGTGACGTTACGTCACCCGGTGTATGTACTGCGCAAGCGCTGGGTCAGATAATGGATAGTAGTGAGGGCGCTTGTGTTCTGTGTATTGTAAACCACACGGAAATGGTGCAGTATGAGTAGATCGGTTGCAGTATATGAGATGCCAGGGTGAAATATCTGTGAATAATAAATTAAATAATGGCCGCGTAATAGCTCTGGGTATGATCAGAGGAATGAGGAGTAAGTAGAGGAAAATGAGTGGCATAATGAAATAAATATAGAATAATCAAAATGACGTCATATATAAAATCAAATAGCAGGCACTGGACAAAAAAGAATACCAGAGGTAATGTTACATGGAAAAGGGATTAGTAATCATATGTATATTATATAATCAATAACATGTAATCAATATTAAGCACAAGACAGATAAGACCAAGGAGTTTAGGTGTGCAACTCACCTTCGGTCAATACTTATTTTTAGCGATTCTGAAAGAATAAGGTGATAATTATTAACAAGTCCAGTCAATTTCCCTATTTAGGCCTCTAGGAGCCAAAGTATCCAACTTAACCCCTTCCCGACCTTTGACACAGCGTATGCGTCATGAAAGTCGGTGCCATTCCGACCTATGACGCATACCCTGTGTCATGAAAGGATCTCGTCCCTGCGGGCCGGGAGACCGGGGTCACTCAAAGGTCACCCGACCCGCAGTTACAGGACCCTTTGTGCTTCACCACAGGGGGGTTGGCTTAACCCCCCCGTAGCCACGATCGCTCTGATTGGCTGTTAAAAGTGAAACAGCCAATCAGAGCAATCTGTAATATTTCACCAATTTAATTGGTGAAATATTACAATCCAGCCATGGCCGATGCTGCAATAGCATCTGCCATGGCTGGACACCGAGACCTGACCCCCCCACACCGAGTCACGGCGGCGATCGGCCGCCGCCACCGAAAGATGGCAGCGATCGGTCACCGCCGTCATTAACAGCTCCCCTCCTCCTTTGCTCCGGTGCCCCCACCTTCCGATCCCCCCCCCTAACCTTCCGACCACCCTACTCACCTCTCCCGATCCACCGATGTCCCTGGATCGGTCCCGGCGTCCGCCCGGGCCTCTTCATGGGCGCCGCCATCTTGGAAAATGGCGGGCGCATGCGCAGTGCGCCCGCCGGCCGGCGCATGCGCAGTGCGCCCCCCAGTGTCCAAAAATTTATTTTGATCACTGTGATAAACTGTCACAGTGATCAAAATAAAAAAAAGTAAATGAACCCCCCCTTTATCATAGGTAGGGACAAATAAAAAAAATAAAGATTTTTTTTTTTTTTTTCCTATTAGGCCCTGTGCACACGTTGCGGATTTTGCTGCGGATCCGCGGCGTATTTTGCTGCGGATCCGCGGCGGATTTCGCTGCTGATCCGCCGCGGATCCGCAGCAAAATACGCCGCGGATCCACAGCAAAATCCGCAACGTGTGGCGGATTTCGCTGCGGATCCGCGGCAGATTTCGCTGCAGATCCGCGGCGGATTTCGCTGCTGATCCGCGGCTGATTTCGCTGCTGATCCGCAGCGGATTTCGCTGCAGATCCGCGACTTATTTCGCTGCGAATCCGCAGCGGATTTTGCTGCTGATCCGCGGCGGATTTCGCTGCTGATCCGCGGCGGATCCGCGGCTTATTTCGCTGCTGAATCGCGGCGGATTTCGCTGCTGATTCGCGGTGGATTTCGCTGCGGATTCGCGGTGGATTTCGCTGCTGATCCGCGGCGGATTTCGCTGCTGATCCGCGGCGGATTTCGCTGCTGATCCGCGGCGGATGTCGCTGCTGATCCGCGGCGGATCCGCGGCTGATTTCGCTGCTGATTCGCGGCGGATTTCGCTGCTTATTCGCGGCGGATTTCGCTGCTGATCCCCGACTGATTTTGCTGCTGATTCGCTGCGAATCCGCAGCGGATTTCGCTGCTGATCCGCGGCTGATTTCGCTGCTGATCCGCTGCTGATTTCGCTGCTGATCCGCGGCGGATTTCGCTGCTGATTCGCGGCGGATTTCGCTGCTGATCCCCGACTGATTTTGCTGCTGATTCGCTGCGAATCCGCAGCGGATTTCGCTGCTGATCCGCGGCTGATTTCGCTGCTGATCCGCGGCGGATTTCGCTGCTGATCCGCGGCGGATTTCGCTGCTGATTCGCTGCTGATCCGCGGCTGATTTCGCTGCTGATCCGCGGCTGATTTCGCTGCTGATCCGCGGTGGATTTCGCTGCTGATCCGCGGCGGATTTCGCTGCGGATTCGCGGCGGATTTCGCTGCTGATCCGCAGCGGATTTCGCTGCTGATCCGCGGCGGATTTCGCTGCTGATCCGCGGCGGATCAAAATAAAAAAAAGTAGATGAACCCCCCCTTTATCATAGGTAGGGACAAATAAAAAAAATAAAGATTTTTTTTTTTTCCTATTAGGCCCTGTGCACACGTTGCGGATTTTGCTGCGGATCCGCGGCGTATTTTGCTGTGGATCCGCGGCAGATTTCGCTGCTGATCCGCGGCGGATCAGCAGCGAAATCAGCCGCGGATGCGCAGCGATATCCGCCGCAGATCAGCAGCGAAATCCGCCGCGGATCCGCAGCAAAATCCGCAACGTGTGGCGGATTTCGCTGCGGATCCGCGGCGGATTTCGCTGCAGATCCGCGGCGGATTTCGCTGCTGATCCGCGGCTGATTTCGCTGCTGATCCGCAGCGGATTTCGCTGCGGATCCACGGCGGATTTCGCTGCTGATCCGCGGCGGATTTCGCTGCGGATCCGCAACTGATTTCGCTGCGGATCCGCGACTGATTTCGCTGCAGATCCGCGACTGATTTCGCTGCGAATCCGCAGCGGATTTTGCTGCTGATCCGCGGAGAATTTCGCTGCTGATCCGCGGCGGATCCGCGGCTGATTTTGCTGCTGAATCGCGGCGGATTTCGCTGCTGATTCGCGGCGGATTTCGCTGCTGATCCGCTGCGGATTTCGCTGCTGATCCGCTGCGGATTTCGCTGCGGATCCGCGGCGGATTTCGCTGCTGATCCACGACTGATTTTGCTGCTGATTCGCTGCGGATCCGCGGCTGATTTTGCTGATGATCCACGGCGGATTTCGCTGCTGATCCGCGACTGATGTTGCTGCTGATTCGCTGCGGATCCGCAGCGGATTTCGCTGCTGATCCGCGGCTGATTTCGCTACTGATCCGCGGCTGATTTCGCTGCTGATCCGCGGCTGATTTCGCTGCTGATCCGCGGCTGATTTCGCTGCTGATCCGCGGCGGATTTCGCTGCTGATTCGCTGCAGATCCGCGGCGGATTTTGCTGCGGATCCGCGGCTGATTATCTGCTGATTCATCTGCGCTAGCGGGTATAGCATAACGCGATCGCGTTATGCTATACCGTTACCAGCCGGTCACCGCTACGTGTTGAACGGGCTGGTAAAACGCAATATGAACCCAGCCTTAGGGTTAGAACTAGGGTTAGGGTTAGCATTAGGGTTAAGGTTAGAATTACGGTTAGGGTTGGAATTTGGGTTAGGGTTGGAATTAGGGTTAGGGTTGGAATTAGGGTTAGGGTTGGAATTAGGGTTAGGCTTGTAGTTAGGTTTATGGTTAGAGTTGGGATTAGGGTTAGGGGTGTGTTGGGGTTAGGGTTATGATTAGGGTTTGTATTAGGGTTAGGTGTGTGTAGGGGTTAGGGTTGGGGTTAGGGGTGTGTTGGGGTTAGGGTTGGAGTTAGAATTGAGGGGTTTCCACTATTTAGGCACATCAGGGGGTCTCCATACGCGACATGGAGCCACCATTGATTCCTGCAAATTTTGCGTTCAAAAAGTCAAACAGTGCTCCCTTTATTCCAAGCCCCGACGTATGCCCAAACAGTGGTTTATCCCCACATATGGGGTATCAGCGTACTCGGGAAAAATTGCACAACAACTTTGGGGGTTCTAATTTCTCCTGTTAACATTGGGAAAAAAATTGGGGACTAAAAATTATTTTTGTGGAAAAAAAATGATTTTATATTTTCACGGCTCTGCGTTATAAACTTCTGTGAAGGACTTGGAGATTCAAAGTGCTTATCACACATCTATAGGAGTTCCTTGGGGGATCTAGTTTCCAAAATGGGGTCACTTGTGGGGAGTTTCTACTGTTTAGGCACATCAGGGACTCTGCAAACGTAACATGACGACCGAAGACCATTCCATCAAGTGGGCATTTCAAAACGTCGCTACTTCCCATCCGAGCCCCGACGTGTGCCCATACAGTAGTTTTCTCCCACATATGGGATATCAGCATACTCAGGACAAATTGGACAACAACTTTTGGGTCTAATTTCTCATGTTACCCTTGGGAAAATAAAAAAATTGGGGACTAAAAGATCCTGATTGTGGAAAAATATGATTTTTTTTATTTTCATGCCCGGGCGTTATAAACTTCTGTGTAGCCCTTGGGGGTTCAAAGTGCTCACCACACATCTAGATAAGTTCTTTGCCGGGTCTAGTTTCCAAAATTGGGTCACTTGTGGGGAGTTTCTACTGTTTAGGCACATCAGGGGCTCTGCAAACGTAACAAGATGCCCGCAGACCATTCCATCAAGTCGGCATTTCAAAGCGTCACTACATCCCTTCCGAGCCCTGACGTGTGCCCAAACAGTGGTTCCCCCCCACATATGGAGTACTAGCGTACTCAGGAGAAACTGGACAACAACTTTTGGGGTCCAATTTCTCCTGTAACCATTGTGAAAATAAAAAACAGTGGGCTAAAAAATCATTTTTTGAGAAAAAAAAAATGATTTTTTATTTTCGCGGCTCTGCGTTATAAACTTCTGTGAAGCACCTGGGGTTCAAAGTGCTCACTATGCATCTAGATAAGTTCCTTAGGGCGTCTAGTTTCCAAAATGGGGTCACTTGTGGGGGAGCTCCAATGTTTAGGCACACAGGAACTCTCCAAATGCGACATGGCAACCGCTAAATATTCCAGCATATTTTCCATTCAAAAAGTCAAATGGCGCTCCTTCCCTTCTGAGCCCTGCAGTGCGCCCAAACAGTGGTTTATGACCACATATGAGGTATCTGTGTACTCAGGAGAAATTGCCCAACAAATTTTAGGATCCAATTTATACTGTTGCCCATGTGAAAATGAAAAAAACTGAGGCTAAAAGAAAATTTTTGTGAAAAAAAAGTACTTTCTTTTTTTTACGGATCAATTTGTGAAGCACCTGGGGGTTCAAAGTGCTCACTATGCATCTAGATAAGTTCCTTAGGGGGTCTAGTTTCCAAAATGGGGTCACTTGTGGGGGAGCTCCAATGTTTAGGCACACAGGGACTCTCCAAATGCGACATAGCAACCGCTAAATATTCCAGCATATTTTCCATTCAAAAAGTCAAATGGCGCTCCTTCCTTTCTGAGCCCTGCCGTGCGCCCAAACAGTGGTTTATGACCACATATGAGGTATCTGTGTACTCAGGAGAAATTGCCCAACAAATTTTAGGATCCAATTTATACTGTTGCCCATGTGAAAATGAAAATAACTGAGGCTAAAAGAAAATTTTTGTGAAAAAAAAGTACTTTCTTTTATTACGGATCAATTTGTGAAGCACCTGGAGTTCAAAGTGCTCACTATGCATCTAGATAAGTTCCTTAGGGGGTCTAGTTTCCAAAATGGGGTCACTTGTGGGGGAGCTCCAATGTTTAGGCACACAGGGACTCTCCAAATGCGACATGGCAACCGCTAAATATTCCAGCATATTTTCTATTCAAAAAGTCAAATGGCGCTCCTTCCCTTCTGAGCCCTGCCGTGCGCCCAAGCAGTGGTTTATGACCACATATGAGGTATCTGTGTACTCAGGAGAAATTGCCCAACAAATTTTAGGATCCAATTTATACTGTTGCCCATGTGAAAATGAAAAAAACTGAGGCTAAAAGAAAATTTTTGTAAAAAAAAAGTACTTTCTTTTTTTTACGGATCAATTTGTGAAGCACCTGGGGTTCAAAGTGCTCACTATGCATCTAGATAAGTTCCTTAGGGGTCTAGTTTCCAAAATGGGGTCACTTGTGGGGGAGCTCCAATGTTTAGGCACACAGGGACTCTCCAAATGCGACATGGCAACCGCTAAATATTCCAGCATATTTTCCATTCAAAAAGTCAAATGGCGCTCCTTCCCTTCTGAGCCCTGCCGTGCGCCCAAACAGTGGTTTATGACCACATATGAGGTATCTGTGTACTCAGGAGAAATTGCCCAACAAATTTTAGGATCCAATTTATACTGTTGCCCATGTGAAAATGAAAAAACTGAGGCTAAAAGAAAATTTTTGTGAAAAAAAAGTACTTTCTTTTTTTTACAGATCAATTTGTGAAGCACCTGGGGGTTCAAAGTGATCACTATGCATCTAGATAAGTTCCTTAGGGGGTCTAGTTTCCAAAATGGGGTCACTTGTGGGGGAGCTCCAATGTTTAGGCACACAGGAACTCTCCAAATGCGACATGGCAACCGCTAAATATTCCAGCATATTTTCCATTTAAAAAGTCAAATGGCGCTCCTTCCCTTCTGAGCCCTGCCGTGCGCCCATACAGTGGTTTATGACCACATATGAGGTATCTGTGTACTCAGGAGAAATTGCCCAACAAATTTTAGGATCCATTTTATCCTGATGCCCATGTAAAAATGAAAAAATTGATGCTAAAAGAAAATTTTTGTTGGAAAAATTAAAATGTCCATTTTTTCCTTCCACGTTGCTTTAGTTCCTGTGTCGCACCTGAAGAGTTAATAATCTTCTTGAATGTAGTTTTGAGTAGCTTGAGGGGTGCAGTTTTTATAAAGGTGTCACTTTTGGGTATTTTCTGCCATATAGACCCCTCAAAGTGACTTCAAATGTGAGGTGGTCCCTAAAAAAAATGGTTTTGTAAATTTTGCTGTAAAAATGAGAAATCGCTGGTCAACTTTTAACCCTTATAACTTCCTAACAAAAAAAAATGTTGTTCCCAAAATTGTGCTGATGTAAAGTAGACATGTGGGAAATGTTATTTATTAACTATTTTGTGCCACATAACTCTCTGGTTTAACAGAATAAAAATTAAAAATTTGAAAATTACAAAATTTTCAGAATTTTTGCCAAATTTCCATTTTTTTCACAAATAAACGCAAAAATTATCGACCTAAATTTACCACTAACATGAAGCCCAATATGTCACGAAAAAACAATCTCAGAATCGCTAGGATCCGTTGAAGCGTTCCTGAGTTATTACCTCATAAAGGGACACTGGTCAGAATTGCAAAAAATGGCAAGGTCTTTGAGGTCAAAATAGGCTGGGTCTTGAAGGGGTTAAAGATCCAATATGTCTCACGTGATTTTAACAACCCAATATGATTACCGCCCCTTCTGGGGCGAGGACATGTTCAATCACCTGATATCTGAGCTGTGCCACAGTATGTTTCATCCTGGAGAAATGTTCAGGTAACGGTAACCAGTTCTTACCACACCTAATGGTGGATTTGTGACTCGCTATTCTGTCTTTTATATGTTGTGTAGTTTCCCCTACATACAACAACCCGCATGGGCATTTAATGACATATATAACAAAGTTAGAGTTACAAGTAAAGAAGCCTCGGATAGGATATGTTTTACCGGTCCTGGGATGGGTGATGGTATCAGATTTTATTATGTTTGAGCAGGAGGCACAACTAAGACAGGGGAAAGTGCCGTTTCTCTTTGGTGCAAGCACAGTTTGTGTGGTAATGGGACGTGAACTACCTAGATCGGCCCGTACTAATCTGTCTCTGAGATTAGGTGATCTTTTTGTACACATAAGAGTAGGTTCTTTGAAGGATTGAATACTTGGATAGGAGCGTGTTAGGATCGGCCAATGTCTCCTGATAATAGAATAAACTTTGGGCATAAGGGGGTGAAACGTATGTACAAACGGGATCCTCTCATTTGTATGTCTTTGTATAGGTGGAGGGGCTGGTTGTAGTGATCTAATCTTTCATCTTCGAGGAGTGTACGTGGGTATCCTCTTGCCTGGAATTTTTTGTTCAATTTGTCCAGTCTGTCATCAAGAGTTATGGGATCCGAAACGATCCTGGTAATTCTTTTAAATTGGGAGGGGGTAAGCTATTCAGGGTGCATTTTGGATGACAGCTCGTATAATGTAACAGGCTGTTTGTATCCGTAGGCTTACAATAGAGGTCCGTACTAAGATTCCCAGTGCTATTTTTGATGACCATAGTATCAAGGAAAGAGACGCTTGACATACTGGAGTGCATGGTAAATTGGAGTCCCGGTAGGATAGAATTAAGGTGGTTTGTAGAGAGGTAGTGGTGCCAGTCCAAATTAAAAAAATGTCATCAATATATCTGTGGTATTCTAAGACATACTGGGGAAATAGTGGGTTGTTATAGACATAAGAAATCTCAAAGAGATTCATGAACGCATTAGCGTATGCAGGCGCTACGTTCGAACCCATAGCAGTCCCGCACTTCTGGTTATAGAAGGTGTCCTCATATAAGAAGTAGTTCTCGTATAGAACTAAATGTAAGAGATCCAGGCAAAACTGAATGGAGTTAGTAGACATGTTGGTTAATTCTAAGAGATATTTGGTAGCCTCGATACCTCGATCATGTTCTATGGAGGTGTAAAGACTATTCACGTCCATAGTGACTAGAATACTATCTGGAGGAATAGTATTCAGTTGTTTAACAATGCTTAAGAAGTGTCCAGTATCGAGGAGGAAGGCTCTGGTAGTTTTAATAAGAGGTGTTAAGATTTTTTCGAGGAAAATAGACAATGGGGATAAGATTGAATCTGTGGAGGCCACAATTGGCCTACCAGGGGGTTGTTCAAAGATTTATGTATCTTGGGTAGGACATAAAAAACCGGGGTGATGGGGTGTGGGTTATTGAGGAAAGTAGCCGTTTTTTTGTCAATGATGTTTTTTGCTAGTCCGTAGTCAACTAAGGTATTGATCTTTTTCCTTATTTCAAAAACTGGATCACGGGTAAGTATGTTATAAGTATTGGAATCCATCAATTGGCGTATAATTTCTGATTTATATTGATGGTGATTCATAAATACAATAGAGCCTCCCTTATCTGACGGTTTAATAATGATATTGTCATTATTCTGCAGAGACAAGAGTGCCTGTTTCTCATGATGAGGAATATTGGAGTAAACCGGGAAAAGACCTAAATGTTGTTGATGTGAAAATGCCTTAATGTCATTTTCAACCAGTGAGATAAATGTCTCAGTAGCATGGTAGGTGCGTGGTGGGCAAAAGTTACTCTTGTTAAATAGATCATAATTAGAGATAGAGAGATCCGATGATGGAAGTACAGTAGAGTCCTGATCCGGTTTTGGAGATAGTCCAAACTGAGAGGGCAAAAGCCCCGGAAGGGACCCTGAAGAGGGCTTTTGCCCTCTCAGTTTAGTTCAGCCACTGATGTTTGTACTTTTGCTTTTTCCAGTTTTTTCAGTGGCTGCTGTTTTGATTTTGTTACACCAGAGAACTAATTTAGGTGGTAGAGGTCGTGTGATCTCAGGTGTTTTTGAAATTAGTAGAGTTGGTGCTTTTCAGGGTTTTCTGGGATTGCAGTAAGTACCCTTTCTATCCTTTTCTATTTAGTTAGTTTGGGCCCCAACGTTTGCTCATACTATTTTCTGTCTGTGTCAGTATTTCTTCTTGTCTAACCGCCATTACATGTTTGGGGGCTTTCTATTATCTTTGGGGTTCTGCTCCGGGGCAGATAGCTTTCCTATATGTATCTTTAGGTGTAGTTAGTTTCTCAGGCTGTGACGAGGCGTCTAGGACCAACGTAGGAACGCTCTAACGGCTGCCTCTAGTTGTTGTGGTTAGTCAGGGTACTGCAATCTCATAGATTCCAACTGCTCTGGTGTATTGCCTTTTTTGCCTGCACTCCTCAGCTACCGAAACATAACAGTATCACCGGCCCAATTGTTCTGGTCTCTATCCTTGATTCCTGTTTCCCTTGTAGCCTGCTGTGTCGTGTCTGCATCTCCTGCTAACAGATAAGACATTTTCTTCTTTTTGTTTTGTGCTTGATTTTTGCATTTTGTCCTGCACTTCTGTGGGGGCCTTCAGGGTCCCTTCCGGGGCTTTTGCCCTCTCAGTTTAGTTCAGCCACTGATGTTTGTACTTTTGCTTTTTCCAGTTTTTTCAGTGGCTGCTGTTTTGATTTTGTTACACCAGAGAACTAATTTAGGTGGTAGAGGTCGTGTGATCTCAGGTGTTTTTGAAATTAGT
Source organism: Oophaga sylvatica (assembly GCA_033576555.1). Lineage (NCBI taxonomy): Eukaryota > Metazoa > Chordata > Amphibia > Anura > Dendrobatidae > Oophaga > Oophaga sylvatica. Next base: position 162,141 of record JARQOD010000208.1, on the reverse strand, counting down.
AGAGTTGGTGCTTTTCAGGGTTTTCTGGGATTGCAGTAAGTACCCTTCCTATCCTTTTCTATTTAGTTAGTTTGGGCCCCAACGTTTGCTCATACTATTTTCTGTCTGTGTCAGTATTTCTTCTTGTCTAACCGCCATTACATGTTTGGGGGCTTTCTATTATCTTTGGGGTTCTGCTCCGGTGCAGATAGCTTTCCTATATCTATCTTTAGGTGTAGTTAGTTTCTCAGGCTGTGACGAGGCGTCTAGGACCAACGTAGGAACGCTCCACGGCTGCCTCTAGTTGTTGTGGTTAGTCAGGGTACTGCAATCTCTGTAAGGTTCTGTGTACATGTTCCTGAAACTCAGTTTTCCGTCAGCCATTTTACTTTCTGTCTTGCTGCAGCTGTCTTGCCCTCAGTCAATATGGAGTTTCCAGCTTGCATGTTCCCGCCCTGATTCTCTCCCTCTTGCTTCTTAAGCAGCCACAGCTGAGCAATCAGTGCTTCAGAATCTAGCCTGCAGTGAACCTGTGATCTGACTCCTGAAGCCTTGGACCTTGTACTCCAGCTATTCCTACTGAGGAACTCTGAAGCACTTGTGGACTCTGAACCCTGCTCTTTGAAAGACCCACGTTTGCATGGACTTACGGTAACAGAGAAGAAGATCCTGAACCTGTTGTGGAGAGTTATTGCTGAGCTTAGATTACTCTGGCCTGCTGTGTCTCCTGCTTCTGTGTCTGCAAACTGTGTGACTATTTTTGCCAACTTGTATGAAGTAATACAAGACTTTCTATATCAAACCTGTGTCTCATGTATTTTCATTGTACCCAAGCACAAGACGCTATATGAACTGTACTACACACATTACAAGATTCTGAAGCCAAACGTTAGTGTCTGCTGGGTCTGGAAAGGCTGTGTCTGCTGTAACTGTGGATATCGGATGTCCGGTTGTACTTTCTGTGATGACAGTGGTTGTGACTTCTCACAACCATTCCAGGTGAGCAATTCCCTTAAGTTTTTTTTTCTGCAGTGTTACCACAGGTAAACACTATTGTTTTTTTGTTTTTTTTTCTTTCCTCTTTGTGTCTGCTGTAACTGTGGATATCAGATGTCCGGTTGAACTTTCTGTGATGATAGTGGTTGTGACTTCTCACAACCATTCCAGGTGAGCAGTTCCCTTATTTTTTTTCTCCCTGTAGTGTTACCACAGGTAAACACTATTGTTTTTTTTTTTTCTCCTCTCCTCTCCTTCCAGTACTCCTGTCTTAAAAGATCTGGAAAATGGAGGCCCGCATAAAGGAACTTTGCGGAGTGACTGATAATATCCTTGCAGATTTGCAGAATATAAAGACCCGTTTTTCAAACCTACAGGACCTCACTAATCACAATTTGCAAGTGTTTGGACAGACTGCCCAGGTTTTGCGAGCCAGGATTGAGGTTCTAGAGGAGCGAGTCCAGGCTCCTGCCGTAGCCCCGAGTTCTGGGATTCCCAAGTTGCCCCCTTTTCGTTTTGGCGGTGAACGTGAGAAATTCAGGGGATTTATTAATCAATGCAATCTTTTTTTTTCTGCACATGCTTCACAATTTCCCACTCAACGATCTAAGGTGCTTACTATAATTATGTTGCTTACCAATAAGGCTTTGATGTGGGCAAACCCTCTGATTGAGACTGAGGATGAATGTTTGGATCATCTTGATGCTTTCATTTCAGCCATGGGGCAGGTGTTTGATGACCCCAATCGAGGTGCAACAGCTGAAGCAGCCATGTTAGCTTTGCGCCAAGGTAAGCACTCGGTAGCTGAATATGCCTTGGATTTCAGGAGATGGGCCCTTGATACCACCTGGGACAGTTCCGCCAAAAAATCTATTTTTCGAAAAGGGTTATCTCCACTGATTAAGGATGAACTTGCTCGTGCCGACCCTCCCACTGCGTTAGGTGACTTTATTAACTACTGCATCCGTATTGATACTCGTCTGACTGAACGCAGGCAAGAGAAATGGTTTGAAAGCAATCGCACTAACCTTTTCCTACCTTCCTCTCCAGCTAAGGAACCTTTGAGTAGGATTACACGGGAACCTGAACCTGAACCCATGCAGGTAGACTCTTTACAACGACGGGTTAGTGATGCACGCAAGGAACATCGTTTAAGGAGAATCTATGTTTCTATTGTGGTAAGTCAGGGCACTTCATTATAAACTGCCCCAGCCGTTCTCGTAAGACTACTGCAGCACTCATTCACTGTGAGTGTTGCGAGAGGGGATCTGTCAGGTCCGAGCCTCAGGCTCCAGAGAGATCTGCAGCAACAGATCTTGATTTTTCGGACTTAAACTCCGTTACCTCTGAGGACGTTGACTGTGTAAACGCTGCCATTTTTCAAGTTTCCTCAGCGGTGTCCCAGCTGAGTTGTAAGAAAAACAATTCTCATTGCTTTCTTTCCATCAAACTCTGGGTTGATTCAACTTGGGTGTCTAGCTCTGCTATGATCGACTCAGGGGCAAGTGGAAATTTTATGGATGTCTCCTTTGCTCTGAAACAGGGGATACGTTCAGTGAAGAAGGCTACTCCAGTACAGATGGAAACTGTGGATGGCTCCCTGCTGACCTCTGGACCAGTGGATCAGGAAACAGAGCCTTTGAGGGTTCTTATGGGTAAAGATCATCAAGAGAAACTGTCCTTTATGCTTATCTCTTCTCCCCACTTTCCCATTATTCTAGGGCTACCATGGCTGCAGGCTCAGAATCCTACCATTAACTGGGAGACCAAGGAATTACACTTTCCAGAGAAACAGATGAGTCCAAAAGTTTCAGCTTGCTCTGTTCCTAAAGGAACCATGTCAGTCCCTGAACTACCAGCTGTATACCAGGACTATGTGGATTTATGTGACAAGAAGAACGCTGACCAGCTTCCTCCTCACCGTCCATATGATTGTCCAATTGAATTATTGCCTGGAGCAGAGATACCTTTTGGTAAGATCTACCCCCTGGCGGGGCCCGAGCTAAAGGCTTTAAAGGATTACATAGACGAAAATCTAGCCAAGGGCTTCATACGCCCCTCTTCATCTCCTGCAGGTGCACCCATCTTCTTTGTAAAGAAGAAAGATGGATCTCTGAGACCCTGCGTAGACTATAGGGAACTCAATAAGGTTACTATTCGAAACCGTTATCCATTGCCTTTAATCCCTGAGTTATTGGAGAGAGTGCGACATGCCAAAATTTTCTCTAAACTAGATCTTCGTGGGGCCTATAACTTAGTCCGTATTAGACCTGGGGATGAATGGAAGACTGCATTCAGGTCACGCTATGGACACTTTGAATATCTAGTTATGCCTTTTGGTCTGAGTACCGCCCCAGCCACTTTCCAACACTTGGTGAATGACATCTTCAGGGATCTCCTAGATACATTCGTGGTGATTTATTTGGATGATATTCTAATTTTTTTCTAACTCCACAGAGGAACATCATGGACATGTGAGAATGGTCTTGGAACGTCTAAGACAAAATCATCTTTACATCAAACTTGAAAAGTGTGAATTCCATAGGACCGAAATTCAATTTCTGGGGTATGTACTGTCTACACAAGGAATTAGTATGGATGGAAGCAAGACCCAAGCCATCAAGGATTGGCCAAGTCCTAGAAATGTGAAGGAGGTACAGCGCTTCATCGGGTTTGCCAACTTCTATAGACGTTTCATTAGGAATTTCTCTGAGGTAGTGTCACCTATCACTCAACTTACCTGGAAAGAGTCTAGGTTCTCCTGGACTCCCCAAGCCCAGGAAGCATTTTCCCGTCTAAAAGATAAATTTACCACTGCACCTATCTTAATACATCCCAACTCCGAGCTTGCCTTCATAATAGAGGTGGATGCTTCAGACTGTGCCGTTGGAGCTATACTCTCTCAGAGAACAGGTGAGAAGAATGTCTTGCATCCCTGTGCCTTCTTTTCCCAGCAGTTGTCTTCGGCTGAGAGGAACTACGATGTGGGCAATAGAGAGTTGTTGGCCATTATTGCCGCCTTCAAAGAATGGAGACACCTTCTTCAGGGAGCTGCACAGCAAATAGTCGTCCTGACAGACCATCGTAACCTTGAATTTATCAGGTCGGCTAAGTGCCTGACTCCTCGCCAGGCTCGCTGGAATCTTTTCTTAAACCAATTTAATTTTATCATTTCTTATAGACCAGGATCGCGCAATGGAAAGGCTGATGCACTCTCTAGGATTTACTCAGCAGAGACACGTCCAATTACTCCTCCTAAGACTATTCTTCCTGACTCTAGATTCCTGGGAGTGATTGATAATCAAGACCTACTTAAGGACATCAAGGAAGCATACCATGCGGATTCCTTTTTGGCACAACCCCCAAGGGACGTAAGTCTTGTCTTTAAGAATGGTGTGTGGATTCAGGGACAACGCCTGTATATTCCTGAAACAGTCAGATTGAGAGTATTGCAACTCATTCACGATTCCAAGATAGCTGGGCATAGAGGAATTCTAAAGACACAGGAATTTCTTTCTCGTTTCTTTTGGTGGCCCACTTGCAGGAAGGATGTTTTAAACTATGTCACTTCATGTGAAGTCTGTGCAAGATGCAAAACACCTCGCTCCTCACCAACTGGTCTGTTACAGCCTCTTCCCACCCCGTCCCGCCCGTGGGGATCCATTTCTATGGATTTCATTGTGGAGTTACCAACCTCTCAAGGGAAGAACACCATTCTAGTGGTGGTTGACCGTCTAACAAAGGCAGCTCATTTTATCCCTTGTGTCGGCTTACCCACTGCAAAACAGACATCAGATTTGATGATTAAAGATGTGTTTCGCTTACATGGAGTACCGGATGAGGTTATTTCGGATCGAGGGGTGCAATTCACTTCTAGGTTTTGGCAAAATTTCTGTGCAGCATTGGACATTAAAGTAAACCTTTCTTCTGCTTTTCATCCCCAGACTAATGGACAGACCGAACGAACCAATCAAACCCTGGAGCAGTATCTCCGCTGCTTTATCTGCCACCTACAGGATGATTGGGTGGATCTACTTCCATTAGCTGAGTTCTCTTATAACAACTCTCAGAGTGCCTCCACTAAGCAGTCTCCTTTTTACTCTAATCTAGGTTATCATCCTAACATTCTACCACGATTTCCCATAGAAACGCCTTTACCAGCAGTGGCTGAAAGAATCACGTCTTTACAGAAGAATATGGATCTTCTAAAGGAGAATCTGGAATCGGCTCAGGAAAGGTACAAGAAAGCAGCAGATAAATTTCGTAAACCTGCACCAGCTTTCAAGGTAGGAGACCTGGTCTGGCTGTCAACCAGAAATCTTAAGTTAAGAATTCCATCATCTAAGTTGGGACATAAATACATTGGACCTTATAAAATCAGTAAAATTATAAGTGCTGTCGCTTGTCGTCTTCAACTGCCCAGAACTATGAGAATCCACCCTGTCTTTCATGTATCTCTACTAAAGGCTGCGACACCCAATACGTTTCCTGGACGTTCTTCTCCTTGCCCTGACCCAGTGCTGGTCGATGGTCAGGAAGAATTTGTGGTGGAAAGGATTCTAGATTCCAGGTTGTATAGAAATCAGTTACAATATCTGATTAAATGGCAGGGCTACCCAGTGGAGGACAACTCATGGGAACCAGTCAATAACGTTAATGCTCCTCGCTTGCTCCGTCAGTTTCATCAGAGGTACCCACACAAGCCTGGTCTGAGGTCATCCGGAGGTTGTCCCTAAGGGGGGAGTAATGTAAGGTTCTGTGTACATGTTCCTGAAACTCAGTTTTCCGTCAGCCATTTTACTTTCTGTCTTGCTGCAGCTGTCTTGCCCTCAGTCAATATGGAGTTTCCAGCTTGCATGTTCCCGCCTGATTCTCTCCCTCTTGCTTCTTAAGCAGCCACAGCTGAGCAATCAGTGCTTCAGAATCTAGCCTGCAGTGAACCTGTGATCTGACTCCTGAAGCCTTGGACCTTGTACTCCAGCTATTCCTACTGAGGAACTCTGAAGCACTTGTGGACTCTGAACCCTGCTCTTTGAAAGACCCACGTTTGCATGGACTTACGGTAACAGAGAAGAAGATCCTGAACCTGTTGTGGAGAGTTATTGCTGAGCTTAGATTACTCTGGCCTGCTGTGTCTCCTGCTTCTGTGTCTGCAAACTGTGTGACTATTTTTGCCAACTTGTATGAAGTAATACAAGACTTTCTATATCAAACCTGTGTCTCATGTATTTTCATCGTACCCAAGCACAAGACGCTATATGAACTGTACTACACACATTACAATCTCATAGATTCCAACTGCTCTGGTGTATTGCCTTTTTTGCCTGCACTCCTCAGCAACCGAAACATAACAGTTTAGTTTATAAATCCAAAAGATTTCTTTCCGATTTAGTTGTTCAATGCGATTCTGAACCTGTGGGGGAATCTCCTCTATGGGGAATATTTTCAGTTGTGTGTAATCTTTATTGTGTTTGGTGGTGCAGTGACGTGAAAGCCCATGTTTCAGAAAATCCTTTTGAATATTGGAATGGTGTGAGTTCAGCCTTTTGTGGAGGGGTTGGGTCGTCCTTCCCACATATAAATTCTGACATTAGCATATAATCACATATATAACATAACTGGTGGAACATGACAGGGGACTTTAGATCAGGAAGATTTCACCAGTAGAATTAAGAGTGAATTCAGAGAGACCATGGCAGATCGCGTGACAACACAGACAATTTTTCAGATTGCATGTAATGATTTTATTCAGAAGACACGTGAATCTTCCATCTTCTCTTTTATGTTTCTTGGTGCTAGGACATTTTTCGATGATGGAGCTCTTCGAAATGTCAAAGAGGGATTGCTAGGTAAAGTTTTTCCCACTCGGCTGTCTGACATGCTCACGAGGCTCCTCCAGAGAACGAGAGTAACTCAATATATCATCCAGGTAAACTACCACAAATCTACTCACCAGTGAGAAAAAAACATATAATTTATGAAATTTTCAAAGACTGCCAAAGCATTTCTTAATTCAAATGGCATCACCAAATTTTCAATATGACCCTCAGGTGTATTGGATGCGGTCTTCCATTTGTCACCATGGCGTATATGTATAAGGTTATATGCCCCTCTCACAATGAGTTTGTAAAATCATTTATCTCTAGATAATTAGTTACACAGGTCAGGTATAAGGGGTGAAGGATAGGGATTGTGCACCGTGATTTTATTAATCTCTCTAAAATCCAAGCACGGACGCAGCCCTCCATCCTTTTCACAAAAAAACCCCACAGCGACTGGAGAGGTGGATGGACGCATATGAGCCTTAGGCTGGGGTCAGGCTTGCGAGAGTAATGCTAGAAACTCACACGAGTCTCTCACATCAATACCCGGCACTGCCGCCGGCACTCAGACTGGAGTGTATAGAAATACATCTAGCTGCACACTCCGGTCCCGAGTGCCGGGTATTGATGCGAGAGACTCACACAAGTTTCTCGCATTACACACACAAGTGTGACCCTGGCCTTAGCTGGACTCTGGAAGGGGTTAAATAAACGAGATTTCGGCATTTTAGCTCCTGGTATGGAGTCGATAGCACAATCAGATGCCGCCATATAGTAGCCGTCCGGTCACTGGTGATAATTCCCTCATGTGTGGGGTCTATTTGTCTCCAGAGAAATCATATGTTACATTCCACACATAACACTGTGTAGAAAAGGCGGCGCGGGGGAATTGTGCCAGTAGTGAGGGGAAATAATGGCGGAAATGTCACTGACTGAGGAGAAGTCTCCATGTAGCGTCTGCACTCCGGATATCATACAGTAAAGATGTATATCTTAGTACCGTGTTAGCCAGTAGATAGAAAAATATTTAGAATTGAGAGTCCTCAGTGGTTGATACCTTTTAATGGCTAACTGAAAAGATGGTAACAAATTGCAAGCTTTCGAGACTCCTCAGGTCTCTTCATCATGCAAAGACTAATACAAAATCTGAAGAATCACATATTTGTACACAACACAGCACAGAAAAAATGCAATAGATGAGACAAGTGACATGAAGCAGAACTGTCACTATGGGAGAGGGATGAACAGTTGTGGCAATAAATATTGGACTAGTTCATAGATAAGGAGTGTGAAAGTTTTATTGCCCTCTGATTGGGGTCTGGTAATGTTTTGTGATGTTCTCACAGGGTCTTTGAAACAAATTCCTTAATGTAATAGGCCATAAATCCATGTGATAGATTCATTCCTGCACTGAGAGTGTCAAAAGGTCACCATCAATTTGTATTCGCAAACTCTCCTGTGTCTCTGAGATGTGAAATCACCTTTCAGTACAAGTAATTTCATGTCCAACATGCTATGACCGGGGATACAAAAGTGTTTTACCACATGTAAATCCATTTTTTTTTCTCTTATTGTGTGGCGATGAGAATTCATCCTTGTTCTAAGTTTTTGCCCTGTCTCCCCCACATACAGACCCCCAGTTGGACATTTTGTACAAATAATTAGGTACACCACATTAGATGTGATGCAGCTGAAAGTACCTGGGATCTTGTAGTCCTGATGTGAGTTGGGGATCTTTATCTTGTCCGTGGTCATTACAAATGGACAGGATTTGCATTTCTTCTTGTTGCAAGGAAAGGTTCCTGCAGCTGTTGGAGAGAACAGGGAACTTCTGACAATGATGCTTCTTAGATTTGGGGGCTGCCTAAAATACAGTAGTGGGGGTCTGGAAATATGGATTGTAATCGGGCATCTTTTTGTAGTAAAGGTTGTAGTTTCCGTGCAGCTCCCCTTAGCATCTCCAGATTTGGATTGTAGGTGACCATTAGAGGCACCCGGTTATTTTCTTCTTTAGTTTTGTAATAGCAGGTGATTCCTTGATATTCTGGTGGCTCTTGTAATTTGGTTTTCAATTGTTCTTGGATGGTAGCCCTGATTTAAAAAGGTCTTTCTAAGGCGACCAAGGTGTTCATCTCTATCCATGGGGTTGGAACATATACGGTTGTATCTGATGGCTTGGCTGTAGACAATAGAGTTTTTTATGTGTTTTGGATGGAACCTTTCCTTGCAACCAGAAGAAATGCAAAACATGTCCATTTATAATGACCACGGACAAGATAAAGATCCCCAACTCACATCAGGACTACAAGATCCCAGGTACTTTCAGCTGCATCACATCTAATGTGGTGTACCTAATTATTTGTACAAAATGTCCAACTGGGGGTCTGTATGTGGGGGAGACAGGGCAAAAACTTAGAACAAGGATGAATTCTCATCGCCACACAATAAGAGAAAAAAGAATGGATTTACATGTGGCCAAACACTTTTGCATCCCCGGTCATAGCATGTTGGACATGAAATTACTTATACTGAAAGGTGATTTCACATCTCAGAGACACAGGAGAGTTTGCGAATACAAATTGATGGTGACCTTTGACACTCTCAATGCTGGAATGAACCTATCACATGGATTTATTGTTACGGCTGGCGGAACGCACAAAATAATATAAATAATAAGTGCGTTCGCAGCCCGGGGTCCACCGTGCAAGCGGAGCCTGCTGCTAGTAGAAATGGCGCGAGAAGCAACTCTGTTATCCCGCAGAGTCACCAACATATACGCCGTAATGCGCTGTGGCAATAAGTGCGAACTCTGTTACTCCACAGAGCCGCTAGAAGGAGAGCCGCAGCGCTATATGGCGATGTGTGCGCACTCACTAGACACAACTGAGTGGCAAAGAAAACACGCTAGGGCGCTGTCTAGCGTTGAAAGCGAACCCTGTTACGTCACAGGGCCGCTGAGAAAAAGTACTGTGTCCTGTCAGGCTCTCAGGTACACAGTTAAGTGCTACGCGTTCATAAAGCGTGATCATGTGCTAATGTCCTCGCGGGAGTCACCCGCAATCTATGGCGTCTGAACGCCAGACCCTGAATACGGCAATCAAAACTCCTCACCGGTTATGCCGGTAATCTAGGGCATCTAGGACACCGACCCTGACCAGCTACCATACCAAACTCCTCACCGATTAAATCGGTATTCTAGTGGCTTATTTCAGCCGGGTCCCTATCCACACATACACATGACCACACTGGCGCATAGCATACAATGATTGATATTAGCACATGGCGGCCCAGCCATGCTACCCTTTTATAGCAACAGCTACAGGACCTTCCAGGAACAAGGACCAATGAGAAGCTGTTACAAACAAACGTAGCTACATGACCTTCCTGGCGGACCAATAGGAGCCGCTGCAGCACCTGAACATGTGACCCCTGATCTCCAATGAGAGATCTCACTCTGGGCATGCTCAGATGGGAAAACGCAGGACTTTGTCTCAAAGACGACTGCTCCAGCACTGGCTATAATAGCAGATCCAGGAAAGGGAGCAGCAAGTCACTGCACAGTAGAGGAGTGGGCAAGACGCCTGGACCGACGTCTCTGCTGAGCAGGCTCCACTGCGGCCGGAGATGAATGGGAGACCGCAGCGGGACGGGTTCGAGACTCCCCTTGTGCAGCAGCGGGAAATCGAACCCTAACATTACCCCCCCTCCTAGGGCCCCCCTTCTTTGGGCCTCGCTGCGCTCAAAGGCAGCGATGAGCTGCAGAGCGTGAACATGCTTGGCAGGCTCCCAAGATCTATCCTCAGGCCCATAGCCCCTCCAGTCCACCAAATAAAACTTTTTGCCCCGTACCACCTTACACCCTACGATGGCGTTCACCTCATGGTCATCCGTAGATTAACCCGATGTCCCGGCAGATGACTCAGAAAACCGGGACATGAGCACGGGTTTCAGGAGGGATACATGAAAGGTGTCGGAGATACCCAGGCGTGGTGGAAGAGCCAAACGGTATACCACAGGGTTAACCTGCTCGAGGACCTTGAAAGGACCCAGGTAGCGGGGTGCCAACTTAGTGGACTCAACTCGCAGCCTGATGTTACGGGCGGAGAGCCACACCAAGTCCCCAGGAGCAAATGTTGGAGCGGGGCGCCGATGTGCGTCGGCAGAGGACCTCATCCTCTCCTTGGACGCCTGAATGGCATCCTGGGTACGGTCCCAAATGTCCCGTGCCTCCACAGCCCAGTCTGCCACCCTGGAGTCGGCGGAAGACACGGGCATGGGCACCGGAACCCGCGGATGCTGACCGTAGTTCAGAAGGAAAGGAGTCTGTCCGGTGGAGTCAGCCACAGCATTGTTTAATGTAAACTCAGCCCATGGTAGCAAGGATGCCCAGTCATCCTGCCTGGCAGAGACAAAATGTCGTAGATAGGTGACCAAGGTCTGGTTGGCCCTCTCTACCAACCCATTCGTCTCAGGATGATACGCTGAAGAGAGATTTAACTCAATACTGAGTAGACGACAAAGCTCTCTCCAGAACCGAGACACAAACTGGGGACCTCGGTCACTGACAATTTTGTCCGGCATGCCGTGTAGACGGAAGATGTGCCTAACGAACAACGCTGCCAGAGCCCGTGCAGAAGGTAACCGTGGTAGTGGCACCAGATGCACCATTTTAGAGAAATGGTCGGTGATTACCCAAATGATGGTGCAACCCCGAGACTTGGGCAAGTCCACCACAAAGTCCATCCCAACCATCTCCCAGGGCCTGTCTGCCACCGGCAAAGGATAAAGCAAACCAGCTGGCCGTTGTCGTGGAGACTTATTTTTGGCGCAGGAGACACACGCCTGAACATAGTCCCCAACATCACGGACCATATGCGGCCACCAATATGTCCTCGCCAGCAATTCAGATGTCCTCTTTGCCCCAAAATGTCCACCAACCCTGGACGAATGTGCCCAAGAGAGTACCTCCGGTCGCAAATTGGTAGGCACAAAAGTCTTGCCCGGGGGGGCACAGACTCTAGTGAAACCGGAGCCACTGTTCTCAGGCTCTCTGTGGGAACAATAAGCCGAGGCTCCTCTACCTCCTCTTCAGAGGACACCACAGAGCGAGAGAGAGCGTCGGCACGAATGTTCTTCTCTCCAGAGGAGTGTGAAATTAAACCGAGAGAAGAACAAGGACCATCTGGCCTGGCGAGAGTTAAGCCGCTGAGCTGTCTGCAGATACACCAAATTTTTGTGGTCGGTGAAGACTTGGAAGGGAAAACGGGCCCCCTCCAACAGATGTCTCCACTCAGAGAAGGCCAACTTCATGGCTAGCAACTCCCTATCCCCGATGGAATAATTCCTCTCCGCTGAAGTGAAGGTCTTAGAGAAGAAGAAGCAAGGATGCTTCCGACCTTGAGCATCCTTTTGGAAAAGGACTGCTCCAGCACCAACAGATGAGGCATCCACCTCCAATAAAAATGGCTTATCAACATCGGGGCGATGTAGGATGGGAGCGCTAGCAAAATGAGACTTAATAGAAGAGAAAGCCGTGGAGACCTCTTTCGACCACAATTTGGGATTTGCTCCCTTCTTGGTGAGGGCTACCAAGGGAGCTACCAAGGTAGAGAAATGCGGAATGAACTGGCGATAGTAATTAATGAACCCCATAAAGCGCTGCACCGCTTTTAGAGAGTGAGGTTCCTGCCAGTCCATCACAGCCTGTAGTTTGGCCGGATCCATAGCCAATCCCTGGGTTGAGATGATATAACCAAGGAAAGGTAAAGACTCCAGCTCAAACATACATTTCTCTAACTTAGCATAGAGGGAATTAGCCCGTAAGAGGTCGAAAACTCTGCAGACATCTCTCCGGTGGGAGTCAATATCTGGAGAGAAGATGAGTATATCATCTAGATAGACTACGACCGAGGTGGAGAGCATATCCCAGAAGATGTCATTGACAAAGTCTTGGAAAACGGCTGGAGCAATACAGAGCCCAAAGGGCATCACCAGATATTCGTAATGCCCATCCCTGGTATTAAAAGCCGTCTTCCATTCGTCCCCCTCACGGATGCGAATCAGGTTATAAGCACCGCGCAGATCTAGTTTAGTGAATACTCTTGCTCCCCGAAGCCTATCAAAAAGCTCAGAAATCAGGGAAAACGGGTACTTGTTTTTAACAGTGATGGCGTTAAGACCCCTGTAATCAATACACGGACGCAATTCTCCGTTTTTCTTCTGCACGAAGAAAAATCCCGCCCCTGCCGGTGACACCAACTTCCTAATAAACCCTCTTGCCAGGTTCTCCTGAATATATTGCGACATGGCCTCTGTCTCAGGAAGAGAGAGGGGATAGACCCTTCCCCGAGGAGGTTCTGCGCCAGGCAAGAGGTCGATAGGACAGTCATAGGGGCGATGAGGCGGAAGAGTCTCCGCAGCCTTCTTGGAGAACACGTCTGCATATGACCAGTAGTGCTTGGGAAGTGGAGTAAGATCTGCGGGTAACTCCGTAGTGGTAACCTGAACGCAACTCCTGACACATCTGCCTGTACATGCATCACTCCAACCCAGTATCCTACCCGAAGTCCACTCTATATGTGGGGAGTGGAAACGGAGCCAAGGTATACCTAGTAGGATCTCGTCTATTCCCTCGGGAAGGACGAGTAGGGAAATAAGTTCCTGATGGGAAGGAGATACAGACAATGCAGGTGGAACAGTCTGGTGTGTAATTTGTGAGGGCAATGTCGACCCATTCACTACCCAGACAGTCACTGATTTGTCAAGCACCACCAGAGGTATTGCATGACGGCGAGCAAAGCTAGAGGACATGAAATTCCCCTCTGCTCCTGAGTCCACGCAAAGGTCGGCGGTGAGAATGGAAGTACCAACAGTGATTGTCCCTTTAAGTGTCATCTTGGAGGAAAATGCCGCTGTCTCTAGTGAACCTCCTCCCAGGGCCACTAGACTCGATCGCTTCCCCGATCGCTGAGGACATTTGTTGGCATAGTGTCCTGTCTGCTGACAATGGTTACAGACCACGGATACTCGGACGGACCGAGACTTAGGTCCTGCATGAGAAACTTCTGTGGCCTTTTGGGGTTCGGACGCCAGATCGGGAAATTCGAGAGGTTTGGCAAAGGTGGGAGCCAACCGAAACCTCTGCCTACACTGGGCCCGCTCCAACCTCCGCTCGTGGAAACGGAGGTCAATGCGGGTAGATATGGAGATAAGCTTCTCCAGTGTGGCGGGAATCTCCCTGGTAGCCAACGCGTCTTTAACATGGTCAGCCAGTCCTCGCCAGTAGATTGGGATAAGAACTTTATCAGACCAATCTAGCTCAGAAGCTAGAGTCCGAAACTGGACGGAAAACAGAATGACCAAAGACGAACCCTGTGCCAATGCCAGCAGTTGTAGCGCAGTATCGTGGGTGACCTGAGGTCCTAAAAAGACCTTTTTAAGAGCCTCCAAGAAACGAGGAGCACTCCGCACCACACGATCGTCGCGCTCCCACAGCGGCGTTGCCCACTCCAACGCTCTGCCCGAGAGTAGAGAAAGTACAAAACCCACTTGTGCCCGATCCGTGGGAAAACGTGCAGCCAGAAGCTCGAGCTGTATAAAGCACTGACTCACGAATCCCCGACATTGCTTGCTATCACCGGCAAACTTGTCAGGAAGCGGGAGGTGGGATAATGTAGGGGCAGAGGTGGCAGAAGACAAACTGGCTGCAGCCACGCTAGCAGCCTGAACAGCGACTGCGGTAACATCCACAGCTGAGGTTGTGCGCTCAAGAGCTGCCAACCTACCCTCCAGCTGCTGGATGTACTGCGATAGACGCTGTTCATCCGCCATTTTACTAGCCAGACCCTGGCGCTAATATTATGTTACGGCTGGCGGAACGCACAAAATAATATAAATAATAAGTGCGTTCGCAGCCCGGGGTCCACCGTGCAAGCGGAGCCTGCTGCTAGTAGAAATGGCGTGAGAAGCAACTCTGTTATCCCGCAGAGTCACCAACATATACGCCGTAATGCGCTGTGGCAATAAGTGTGAACTCTGTTACTCCACAGAGCCGCTAGAAGGAGAGCCGCAGCGCTATATGGCGATGTGTGCGCACTCACTAGACACAACTGAGTGGCAAAGAAAACACGCTAGGGCGCTGTCTAGCGTTGAAAGCGAACCCTGTTACGTCACAGAGCCGCTGAGAGAAAAAGTACTGTGTCCTGTCAGGCTCTCAGGTACACAGTTAAGTGCTACGCGTTCATAAAGCGTGATCATGTGCTAATGTCCTCGCGGGAGTCACCCGCAATCTATGGCGTCTGAACGCCAGACCCTGAATACGGCAATCAAAACTCCTCACCGGTTATGCCGGTAATCTAGGGCATCTAGGACACCGACCCTGACCAGCTACCATACCAAACTCCTCACCGATTAAGTCGGTATTCTAGTGGCTTATTTCAGCCGGGTCCCTAACCACACACACGCATGACCACACTGGCGCATAGCATACAATGATTGATATTAGCGCATGGCGGCCCAGCCATGCTACCCTTTTATAGCAACAGCTACAGGACCTTCCAGGAACAAGGACCAATGAGAAGCTGTTACAAACAAACGTAGCTACATGACCTTCCTGGCGGACCAATAGGAGCCGCTGCAGCACCTGAACATGTGACCCCTGATCTCCAATGAGAGATCTCACTCTGGGCATGCTCAGATGGGAAAACGCAGGACTTTGTCTCAAAGACGACTGCTCCAGCACTGGCTATAATAGCAGATCCAGGAAAGGCAGCAGCAAGTCACTGCACAGTACTGGAATGGGCAAGACGCCTGGACCGACGTCTCTGCTGAGCAGGCTCCACTGCGGCCGGAGATGAATGGGAGACCGCAGCGGGACGGGTTCAAGACTCCCCTTGTGCAGCAGCGGGAAATTGAACCCTAACATTTATGGCCTATTACATCAATTAAGGAATTTGTTTCAAAGACCCTGTGAGAACATCACAAAACATTACCAGACCCCAATCAGAGGGCAATAAAACTTTCACACTCCTTATCTATGAACTAGTCCAATATTTATTGCCACAACTGTTCATCCCTCTCCCATAATGACAGTTCTGCTTCACGTCACTTGTCTTATCTATTGCATTTTTTCTGTGCTGTGTTGTGTACAAATATGTGATTCTTCAGATTTTGTATTAGTCTTTGCCTGATGAAGAGACCTGAGTAGTCTCGAAAGCTTGCAATGTTACCATCTTTTCAGTTAGCCATTAAAAGGTATCAACCACTGAGGACTCTCAACTCTAAATATTTTTCTCCGGATATCATGTGACCCTGACTCCTCCCCTCCTGTGACCTCATCACAGGTCCTGTGCACAGAGCAGCCATATATGTGAAGTGCAGTTCTGCAGGTGGAGGTAGGTGCTGGAGGCTCCATTATTCTCTATGTGGAGTGTGGCTCTGCGGGTGGAGGTAGGTGCTGGAGGCTCCATTATTCTCTATGTGGAGTGTGGCTCTGCGGGTGGAGGTCAGTGCTGGAGGCTCCATTATTCTCTATGTGGAGTGTGGCTCTGCGGGTGGAGGTAGGTGCTGGAGGCTCCATTATTCTCTATGTGGAGTGTGGCTCTGCGGGTGGAGGTAGGTGCTGGAGGCTCCATTATTCTATATGTGGAGTGTGGCTCTGCGGGTGGAGGTCGGTGCTGGAGGCTCCATTATTCTCTATGTGGAGTGTGGCTCTGCGGGTGGAGGTAGGTGCTGGAGGCTCCATTATTCTCTATGTGGAGTGCGGCTCTGCGGGTGGAGGTAGGTGCTGGAGGCTCCATTATTCTCTATGTGGAGTGCGGCTCTGTGGGTGGAGGTCGGTGCTAGAGGCTCCATTATTCTCTATGTGGAGTGCGGCTCTGCGGGTGGAGGTAGGTGCTGGAGGCTCCATTATTCTCTATGTGGAGTGCGGCTCTGCGGGTGGAGGTCGGTGCTGGAGGCTCCATTATTCTCTATGTGGAGTGCGGCTCTGCGGGTGGAGGTAGGTGCTGGAGGCTCCATTATTCTCTATGTGGAGTGCGGCTCTGTGGGTGGAGGTCGGTGCTGGAGGCTCCATTATTCTCTATGTGGAGTGCGGCTCTGCGGGTGGAGGTCAGTGCTGGAGGCTCCATTATTCTCTATGTGAAGTGCAGTTCTGCAGGTGGAGGTCAGTGCTGGAGGCTCCATTATTCTCTATGTGGAGTGCGGCTCTGCGGGTGGAGGTCGGTGCTGGAGGCTCCATTATTCTCTATGTGGAGTGCGGCTCTGCGGGTGGAGGTCGGTGCTGGAGGCTCCATTATTCTCTATGTGGAGTGCGGCTCTGCGGGTGGAGGTCGGTGCTGGAGGCCCCATTATTCTCTATGTGGAGTGTGGCTCTGCGGGTGGAGGTCGGTGCTGGAGGCTCCATTATTCTCTATGTGGAGTGCGGCTCTGCGGGTGGAGGTAGGTACTGGAGGCTCCATTATTCTCTATGTGGAGTGCGGCTCTGCGGGTGGAGGTCGGTGCTGGAGGCTCCATTATTCTCTATGTGGAGTGCGGCTCTGCGGGTGGAGGTCGGTGCTGGAGGCTCCATTATTCTCTATGTGGAGTGCGGCTCTGCAGGTGGAGGTCGGTGCTGGAGGCTCCATTATTCTCTATGTGGAGAGCGGCTCTGCAGGTGGAGGTAGGTGCTGGAGGCTCCATTATTCTCTATGTGGAGTGTGGCTCTGCGGGTGGAGGTCGGTGCTGGAGGCTCCATTATTCTCTATGTGGAGTGCGGCTCTGCGGGTGGAAATAGGTGCTGTAGGCTCCATTATTCCATATGTGGAGTGCGGCTCTGCGGGTGGAGGTAGGTGCTGGAGGCTCCATTATTCTCTATGTGGAGTGCGGCTCTGCGGGTGGAGGTCGGTGCAGGAGGCTCCATTATTCTCTATGTGGGGTGCGGCTCTGCGGGTGGAGGTCGGTGCTGGAGGCTCCATTATTCTCTATGTGGAGTGCGGCTCTGCGGGTGGAGGTAGGTGCTGGAGGCTCCATTATTCTCTATGTGGAGTGTGGCTCTGCGGGTGGAGGTAGGTGCTGGAGGCTCCATTATTCTCTATGTGGAGTGCGGCTCTGCGGGTGGAGGTCTGTGCTGGAGGCTCCATTATTCTCTATGTGGAGTGCGGCTCTGCAGGTGGAGGTCGGTGCTGGAGGCTCCATTATTCTCTATGTGGAGTGTGGCTCTGCGGGTGGAGGTAGGTGCTGGAGATTCCCCATTACTGAGTGCGGGGGACATTAACCCCTTCAGCACGGAGGCTCTTTATAAGAATCATTACGTTTCTGTTGTGTTTCCTGTAATAGATACATACGACCCAACTATGGGAGACAGGAAGGGAGGAGGCGGATTGTTCTCATAGTACAGGCCCCTTTCTTGGCCCCACACAGTGTAATGCCGCCAATATGCACCTTATACAGTATATATGATGCCCCCATTATGCCCCTTATACAGTATATATGATGCCCCCACACAGTGTAATGCCCCCATTATGCCCCTTATACAGTATATATGATGCCCCCACACAGTATAATGCCCCCCAATATGCCCCTGTAAGCAGGTGACCGGATACAACACACAGACAAACACAAGGCAGAAGTAAACAATATAATTATTTATTTCCCTGATAATGGGAATTATGATCACTATGGCAATAGTGAATATTGCAAAACAGGGAGATTACGAGGTGAAATATACAATATCAGATATACAATGAATTCTCCGGCTCACTCTCACTGTAATAGCAGCCTCTAACCAAATGTTACTTTACCTACTGACGAGAGATTTTCCTGATACACATGGTCAATAACACTGTCTCTTCTGTGAACACAGGCCATAGCGGGGTCTCCGCCTTTTCCCGTTAGGCCATAAGTCCTCCTAAAAATGTCTATCAAGGCTCGCTGGGCCGCCTTCACTTCAACCAGCATTCACCTTGTCTGTTGTACTATCCTGGACCAACACCTGTACTGACATCAGTGCTGGAAGCAATGGCCCGGCTCACTCCCGCCTCCTACTCTTCACTGCAGGCGTATACTACTGAGTGGAATCTCCTCACAGATCATTGGCACCTCCATCTCTTGTAACAGAAGTAATAAGAGCTGGGACCCTGCTCTTGCCTGGTGTAGTCTGGACTCTGAGTCTTGACTGGCGCAGGTCAGATTCTCAGACCTTGACAGGCATAGTCTGGACTCCAGGTCTTGACCAGCACAGGTCTGAGATCTCATCTCCAAAGATCTTGGTGCCGAGATCTCCATCTGTGCATGCACCGTCCCCGGCAGCCATTTTCCCATAGTCCACCGCATAGGAAACTATGGAACTGCGGGGGCTCTGGCCTTTCACAAAATGTCGGCAGAGACCCCGCAATAGCACTGTACACAGCGCAGCAGCAGCACCAGACATAGCGCAGCAGCACCGGACACCCGCAGCGGCGTGCTGGTAAGGTATATCTGCATTATAAGGCGCACCCCCATTTCCCCCCAAATTTGGCGGAAAAAAGTGCATCTTATAATCCGAAAAACACGGTAATGTGTTTTTTCTTTTTAAATCGGTAATGACAACCCAAAACATCCAAATGACCCTGATCAAAAGTTCACATACCCCGGTGATTTTGGCCTGGTAACATGCACAGAAGTTGACACAAATGGGTTTGAATGGCTACTAAAGTTAACATCCTCACCTGTGACCTGTTTGCTTGTAATCAGTGTGTGTGCATAAAAGCTGAGTGAGTATCTGGGATCCAGACAGATTCTGCATCTTTCATCCAGTCACTCACTGACATTTCTGGATTGTGAGTCACGGGGAAAGCAAAAGAATTGTCAACGGATCTAAGGCACAAGGTAGTTGAACTGTATAGAACAGGAAAGGGATGCAAAAAGATATCCAAGGAACTGATAATGCCAGTCAGCAGCGTTCAAACTGTGATTAACAAATGGAAAATCATGGGCTCTGTAAAAACAAAACCACGGTCAGGTAGACCAACAAAAATTTCATCCACAACTGCCAGGAAAATTGTTCTGAACACAAAGTAAAACCAACAAAAAACATTAGCTCAAATACAGGACTCTCTGAAAACTAGCGGTGTGGCTGTTTCAAGTTGAACAATACGGAGGCACTTGAAGAAAAATGGGCTTCATGGTCAAGTCACCAGAAAAAAGCCATTACTGCACAAATGCCACAAAATATCTCTCGTACAAAATGCAAAACAGCACAGAGACAAGCCTCAAAACTTCTGGAACAAGGTAATTTGGAGTGATGAAACCAAAATTGAACTTCTTGGCCACAACCATAAAAGTTACAGTTGGAGAGAGGTCAACACCAAAGGAACATCATTCCTACTGTAAAGCACAGAGGTGGATCGCTGATGTTTTGGGGATGTGTGAGCTACAAAGGCACAGGAAACTTGGTCAAAGTTGAAGGAAAGATTAATGCGGCATGTTATCAGCAAATTCTGGAGGCAAATTTGCACTCATCAGCCCTGAAGCTGCGCATGGGACGTACTTGGACATTCCAACATTTTAACGATCCAAAACGCAAGGCCAAGTCGACCTGTCATTGGCTATGACAGAACAAAGTGAAGGTTCTGGAGTGGCCATCTCAGTCTCCTGACCTCAATATCATTGAGCCACTCTGGGAAGATCTCAAGCGTGCAGTTCATGCTAGACAGCCGAGGAATTTACAGAAGCTGGAAGCTTTTTTGCCTCCAGATTTGGAAACATCTGAGAAATTGAAGAACCTCATCCACAACTACCACAAAAGACTTCAAGCGGTCATTGATGTTAGTGGGTGCAATATACGGTATTAAGAAATGGGGTATGTAAGTAAACTTTTGATATGGGTCATTTGGATGTTTTGTGTTGTCATTATGATTTAAAAAGAGAAAACACAGTAGATTGACAATAAATCGCTTTACCTAGCCACTAACCACGAGTGGAGAAAAAGGTTTGGTGTTATCATTCAATATTCTCTGAAAAAAAGACCAAGAAAACAAAAATTCTTCTGGGGTATGTAAATATTTGAGCACAACTGTATACTTCTCATCAAGTTATTGTTAAGTAAAGGAAAGTTTATTTTTGCACTTTTGGTATCTGTCATTCATCTCCAAACTATCTGGGCCGGGTCTACCAGGTACAACAGCAGCAAGTGATCTGTAGAGTCGGGAGATATGACTCTGCCAAATTTTATATTTATGGTACTGTCACATTCATATATGTGTTACCATTCTTTAGAGCAGTGGTCCCCAACCTTTTTTGCACCAGGGACCGACTTCAAGCAAGACCATTCTTCCATGGCCCGGCAGGGTGAGGATGGAGGTGTGGCAGGGGTGGGGCTTTGGTCATAAGGGGCAGGGCTATGGACGGGGTTGCAATTTAGTATACATGGCTCCGCTCCCACCCTCGTATACATGGCTCAGCTCCCACAGTCTTATACATGGCTCAGCTCCCACCCTCTTATACATGGCTCCGCTCCCACCCTCTTATACATGGCTCCGCTCCCACCCTCTTATACATGGCTCCGCTCCCACCCTCATATACATGGCTCCGCTCCCACCCTTGCATGGCTCTGCTCCCACCCTTGTATACATGGCTCCGCCCCCACCCTTGTATGCATGGCTCCGCTACTACCCTCGTATACATGGCTCTGCTCCCACCCTCTTCTACATGGCTCCGCTCCCAACCTTGTATACAAGGCTCCGCTCCCAACCTTGTATACAAGGTTCTGCTCCCACCCTTGCATGGCTGGGCTCCCCCGTCCTTCCCCATCATACTTACCCTCCTCGCTCCGTCGCTGAATTTCCCTGCATCCCTGTCGGCCGCGGCAGCTTCATCCAGTGCTGAGCGGTGACGTAGTACCGCTCATTAAGGTCATGAATATGGACGCCACGCCTATGGGAGTGGCGTCGTGTCCATATTCATGTCCATAATGAGCGGTATTATGTCACCTGTTATGTAAAGTAGCTGAGGAGGACAGGAACAACAGCTGGGCAGCCGAACACCTGAGATGTTGGTAACTAATGGGTTGCAGAAACCTGAACTAACCACACAACTAGAGGTAGCCGTGGAGCGTTCCTACGTTGATCCTAGATGCCTCGTCACAGCCTGAGAGCTAGCTATACCTAAAGATAGAAACAGGAAAGCTAACTGCCCCGGAGTAGAGCCCCAAAGGAATAGGCAACCCCCAAACATATAATGGCGGTTAGACAAGATGAAAACACAAACGCAGGCAGAAAACAGATTGAGCAATCGCTGGGGCCACAAGCTGACTAAATAGGAAAGGACAGGAGAGATTACTTTCTGCAACCCAGAAAACCCTACAAAAATCCAACAATTCTGATTACAAAAATACTGAGATTACACGATCTCGCCACCCACTAAATCAGATCTCAGTGTGAACAAAACCAAGCTGCAGCCGCTGAAAAAGCAGGAAAAAGCAAATGAAAAAACAACAGAGGCTGCAGACAAACTGTGAGGAGCACAGGCCCCAGGATGGGACCCGGCTGTCCTCCACAAATGTGCAGAAAACTATGCAAGTAGCAAGCACAAAAAGAAAAGCAGAAAATATCTTATCTGAAAGCAGCAGATGCAGGCAAGACACCAGCAAACTTCCAAATGAACCAGGAACCACAATTGAGACCAGAACAATTGATCACTGGCGACCATCATGGGAGGGAACCTCCCTTATATCAGTCCAGTCAGTGATCCCACATTGCCATTCCTCTCTGGAAGGTTCAGTACTGTCTGTAACCACCAGAGGGAGCCTCTGCTCATTCACAACAGTCACCACTCAGCACTGGATGAAGCCGCCGCGGCCGTCAGGGATGCAGCGACGGAAGGTGAATATCCATGTCTAATGAAGCCGGCGACTGTAGCTGTCACTACAGTGATACAGCTGCCGGCTCCATGTGTGTGCAGCATTCTGTGCCGTGGCACCGCGGACTGGCGGTTGGGGACCCCTGCTTTAGAGAACTGTGCTATATTGTGTTGTATTGCTTTAGTATAATATTGTATATAATATATGTGATGTGTATTAATGTTCATGTACAGTTTAGGGAAATTTAGGTGCTTTCTTCTGGGGACATTAGAGGAGGGCACCTTATTATATAGTTCTTATAGACAAGGGTACGTGTAGTTCATTTGTGGGCCACTAGATGGGGGCATACTAGTGTGCACTGTTAGGTATAGTTTATAGGATGTCCATAGAGGGTTAAGAGTAGGAGGGGCTGCCGGGTAGTAAGAGAGAAGTTTCTAGGAAGTTAGTTCGGGCAGGGCATGGGAGCCCAAGTGTCCACATAGGCTATAGGCCTGGACAGATCTGCAGCCACGTAACATTCAAGTGCTGCAGCCCACGTTATCCACGGCCACTGTGCATCATATCAGTGATCCAGAACAGGAAAGATGTGGTGACTCATAGCCTGGGCAGATGCCTTTAGGGCAGGAGTCGGATGGACTGAGGAGATGAAGGAAGTTGTAGCTTCAACGAGATCGGTACAGACGGGCCGGATGCTTTACCAGAGACTGACAAACCTGGAGACTGATGATTTCGAGTCTGGGGTGAAACAGGCAGAAGGAATTGTCATCATGGCGAGGTCAGGCCAGGAAGGTACTGGGGAGCAGTCTAGGATGATCCGGTCTGGGCGTGTACTGCACAGAAGTGACAACAAAGCAGGGAGAGATAAGGAAACAAGTGAATCCCATGAAGTGCCAACTGTGGATGTAACGTGTGAAGTGTTCAGTAAATAGAATGTTCAAGTTATCCTGGACTGTGTTTCCATTACTGGGGGTCACCTGAAAGAGTAACCGTCGTCGCCTGGGAAGTGCTCAGGGGAGTCTGGATGTGGAGATGCAGGTGTGCTGAAGAGAAGAATGCAGTTTTCTGTAGGGGAAGGACTGGACATCGAGGTTACAGTATCTCAGGTCATGACTACAGTCCAGTCCCTCCCTTACAGGTAAATGAGATGAGAATTAGCATTATGGAAGATGAGTCTATGAGAAACGTATTCAGCTCCCGACTCAGAGTAAGAAACTGCTTGTTGTCTGTGGCCTAAATATATAGGTTTTATTAGTAGATGTGAAGAAGAAAACTAAATACTGTAAAATAATAAATCTCATATGTTTCCCTTATTATCTCCAGTAATTGTATTATTACACAGGATTTTATGATGTTACTTCGGCTCATCTTCTCATTCAGGTCTCTACAATATCGGATCCTCTCAGTGAAGATCTTCTACAAAAAAGAATTTTCCTGATTTACCCATCAATGATGGATATGGACAGAGACAAGATGGCGGAGAGGATATTACACCTCACCCTAGAGATCCTCTTCCGGCTTACTGGAGAGGTGAGAGATTCTGATGACGTCACATTACATCATTCTTATCTATGGGAATAACAGATGGACAGAACTGGAGAGGTGAGGACTCTGGAAATGTCTGTAGGGAGATTTATTAATGTGTCTCTCCATAACCAGGATTACACAGTAGTGAAGAAGACCTCTAGTGAGCGCTGTCAGGACCCTGTGTCTGAGGGATGGGGAAGACCCCTGAGCCCAATCACGGGGCCTCCACCTCACTCCCTGATACATGAGGACATCAATGACCAGAAGATCCTAGAACTCACCTACAAGATGATTGAGCTGCTGACTGGAGAGGTGACACTGCTGGGAATGCTGGGACACTATACAGTAACGGTATGAAGGGATCGGGGGATGACGGTATCATTGTATGTGTCAGGTTCCTATAAGGTGTCAGGATGTCTCCGTCTATTTCTCCATGGAGGAGTGGGAGTATTTAGAAGGACACAAAGATCTGTACAAGGACGTCATGATGGAGGATCCCCAGTCCCTCACACCATCAGGTAATGGACAGGACTAAATACACGCCGCCTATAATTATCTGTATGTAAAGAATGAATTCAGTCCCTATATGTGTTTCCTACAGATCTATCCAGTAAGAGGACAACACCAGAGAGATGTCCCCGTCCTCTTCTTCCACAGGACTGTGAACAAGAAGATCCCAATGTTCCTCAGGATCATCAGGTAGATGGAGAGAAGGTGTCATGAGATCTCCCCTATGATGTGTAGACGGCTGTGAAGGTCTTGTGCTCAGTCTTGTTTTATCCACCAGTATTATATGTTTTATACTTGTGTAATGAGAACGGTGGAGATGGCAGGATTAGAGCTGATCATAGATGTGACTTCTCCATCTGTCTGTGACTTTTACATTTGTTTCAGGGTAAAGATCTGACCCATATTAATACTACAGAGACATATGTGAGGGGTGATGAGCGGTGTAAAGAGGAGATTCCTACATATGACTACCCAGGTGAGTAGTAACCACTAAATGCTGAGAAGTCACAGTTTCTTCTCGGTCATCGGCTGTGGCTGCTTTATCAGCCGTGTAGTCCGCCCGTGTCACAATCGTGTGATCACCATTTTACCTCTAGACCACATTTCTATAGAAAGTACAACCTAGAAATCCACCTACCCCCTGGGATTAGAAGATTCTTACTCTTACCTGCCCAGATCTATAAACTTTAAAGCCAAATGACAGCGTACGTAGAATGTGCTGACAAGTTAGAAAATCACTTGAAGAAAAGTATTATGACGGGTCTGTAAGAGAAAGTGGAGGGTAATGATGCTGTTGGTTTCCTAGAACTCTGACATCTTATTGGATGAATCTACCGTCTGTGCTTCTGAAAGTGCTCATATGGTTTGTTAAAAATACTTATTTTGTATATTTATTCAGGACTCTTTACCAGTTGCGATTCTCTAAAGAAAATGTCACGATGTTTCATATAAAAAAAACGTAGTGGCTTATTGGATTGTCCACCAAAAAGCATCATAAAAATAGGTGAAATAGTTACAAAGAGACTGTCCATTTGTCCATATCAAAGTTTGTTCCACATCTTTCCTGGGATCCTGAATGGTAAATGGCTTCTGTCTCTGTCAAAAGTATGGTTACACCATCTGTCCATCTGATGTCTGTGTGAAACGTCAGCGAAGTGTGTCCTAAGACAGTGGAGAGAGAACCCCCTCCTTCCCGTGGGCCATGTGTTGTATACATCCCACAGAGCACGTGTTCTCTCTATATGGTGTTGACATCTACTATGAGGTAAATATACAGAAATCAATAATTTAATATTTTACTGTGGGTCCCAATCCCGTTTTTCTCCAGACATATCCATGGATTCGCGATGGTCCATGGAGCAGATCTGTATTCTTCCAGCCTGGTCTGTGGTCCCCTAAGCTGGCATCATGTAGAATGACAAATCTGTGTCCCTCATGATGGAGCCATGATGTCTTGGCTAAATCTCTGGGTCTCATGCAGAGACATAAAACCTCTTTTTATGGTTAACAAGTGTCCTTCAATACAGCATTCACAGATAAGAGGAAGAATGGTGACATCCAACTCAAATCGTTTGTTTAATTATGTAATCTATTTGCATAGTTTTTCCTCCTCTGTTTTGGAAGCCAACAAGCTAGCTGGCTTGGACAATGTGTAATTAGCATATCCGCAAACATCGCTAGTCATCCAGGATAACAGCACAGTATGTTACATCAAATGTCAACTTGCAAAACAATATTACAGTCTTAAGGCCCTTTTACACTAAAGGTACTGCCACACTAAACAATCCCGCTAGCGATCTCGTTAGCGTTGCATACTAATGAGATCGCTAGCGGGATCGTTTCTATATCGCTAAATGCGGCCACATTTAGCGATATAGTTAACGACGCTATCGCCGTTAGCGATCTTCTTAACGACTTTAGCGGTACAAAAGTACCGCTAAATCGCTAAGAAAAGGTGCCACACAGCGATAAGATACTTACCCAGCGGGAGCGCCAGCGATGAAATAGGGTCCGGAACGATTCCAGCGACGAGCGAGATCACAGCAGGAAGCTCGTCGCTGGAAGCTGCCGCACTGAACAATATCGCTAACGGGATCGCTAAATAGTGACGTTTTTTAGCGATCCCGTTAGCGATATTGTTTAGTGTGGCATACCCTTAAGTGAGAGCACTAGCGAGATCGCTGAAACGTCACCGATTTTGTGACATCGCAGCGACCTAGCCAATGATCTTGCTTAGTGTGACATTCAGCGACGATCAGCCCCCCTGCTGGGTGTCGCTGATCATCGCTGAATGTCCTGGACCATTTTTTGATCGCTGGTCTCCCGCTGGCAAGCGCGCATCGCTGCGTGTGACAGGCGGGAGACCAGTGATAAGCAAGCGGGAGCTGGTAACCAATGTAAACATCGGGTTTCCATGCGCCACCCGATGTGTACGTTAGATACCAGCGCGCTGTTGCAGGGGAGCTGGTAACCAAGGTACACAGCGGGTTCCTAAGCACCGAGCGGAGCCTAGAAACCCGATGTGTACCTTGGTTACCAGCTCCCTGCACAAGCGAGCTGGTATCTAAGGTACACAGCTGGTAACTAAGCGACGTGCGTCGCTTGTTACCGGCATAGTCGCTGTCCTGATCGCTACCTGAGCTGCCTGTTTGGCAGCTCAGCAGCGATCATGTAGCGACACACCAGCGATCCTGACAAGTGCATATCGTTGTCGGGATCGCTGGTGAGTCGCTATATGTAACGGGACCCATACACGAGGAAAAGTCTGTTTTCTTAACCAGCCAGAAACACATAAATTCATAAGCCAACATATAGATAAGTCTATTCTTCCAGGCTTGCTGAAACTAGACATCTGGTTAATTAGGATACAATACTGTGTCCTCACACGCTCCCTTTTTTGATTGTCCTGCAATTGTTTGATATCTTGATGTTCATGGAAAATTAAGTTGTATTTAAAATTGGAGCATCTCTTGTGGCTGACCTGTGTAATATCGTCAATGACACATTTCTGAAATGATTCAAAAGAGTCTGAGTATTCATGGAGGGGGTAAAGTTAGATTTATTTTTCAACTCAGTGTGTTTATAACGGTGAGGTTTATTTTTAATTTTAAATAATGGACACACACATTTAAAAACACATTTTCTGGTGAGAAAGTGACGGGTATATTCCCCTTAGTTCAGTTAAAGTGCTAGTGCTTCATTAGTTTCCAAACCAGATTCACTTTTCCCTTTCTGTATACTTTTCTATGTTTCTATCTTTATCAGGCGCACATATGACAAATGCTGTCAGGCTGAACTATCTACTATTGCTCTCCTGTGAGTTGATAAATTAGGCACATCCTCATCTATTCAGCCTTATTATAGTGAAATCTGCTGCTTCTGGCCTATAAAGGTGCACCACTTTTGAGCAGTACACCAGTCATATGCAATCTAAAATAGAACAGCCATTAGCCTCCCCGACATGTTTCACCTTGCGGCTTCTACAGGGGAATGAGGCTATAATGAGCTGATGGGACTGAACCAGACCTTTTATCACCTCTGCATTACTTCCACAGGTCAGTCAATACTATTCACTGTCGTTTACTACTGTTACAGAACCCCCCAGTTCAGGTGAATCCTGGCAGTGGGCAGTCGATGTATGGCTCTCCCTGCTACACGGACTGCCACTGTCCGGTCTGTCTTCTCTTGGTCCCGGACGAGATGAGGCTTCACAAGGGTCAATGTTGCTCCGGAATCTCTTAGTCCATGCATATGTTTCCCATTATCCACACCACCTGTCGATGCTGTTGTCGATTATCTGCCTGCACAGGGTCTACTTCATGCAGCACTTACTCCATCTCTTCCATCCCCGGATTAGTCATAGCCCCCAATGCTGGGTCAGCTTCGCCTTGGTAGCAGTGTACAGCGGCACGGTTGACGGTAGCCGTTCCCGCCTTTGGCCACTGGGTACACTGAGTCCGGTTGGGAAATTGTCTTTGCAGGTGGCCCAGCTGATGGCAGGTGTGGCATCGCACCCCAGGGGGACTCTGGTAGGCCTTTGTTTTAGCTGGTCCCCCGACAATCTTCTGTGGTTTAGGGGCCTCCAGACCCATGGGAGGGCCCCTAGTGACAGTCTTTGATCCTGACAACTGAGACCTCCTGGCATCATGATGTTCATCGGCCAGACAAGCAGCCTCCTCAAGAGTTGTTGGCCGTCTGTCCCGAAGCCATTCTTTTGTCTCGGGGGTTAGTCCAGTAAAGAATCGCTCTAACAAGAAGAGCTGGTGTTAGAACCCTCTTGTTAGATTTTGTTTCAGTTTGCTGGTCACATGACCTTTTTTCCCTATTTAGTCTGGCTCCGCCCTTCTGGCTTTGCTGGACTCCATTGTATTATCTACTCTTAAGCTAGCCGGGTGCTTAGGTGCCTTACTCTGTCAGTTTTGCTTGATCTTAGGATCTCGTAGTAATTTGTTTTCTGTTTAATTTTCCCTGCTACAATTTCTGTTACGAGGTGTCCACCTTTTCTCCCAGTCCCTAGATCTTGTAGGGATTCCTCCCTCGCAACTATAGGTCTTCGTTCAGACTAGCTGAGGACTTTAGCGGGTCTGGTCGCAGGATCAGGTTCCCCGTTACATCGTAGGGATCCAGCTCAGTTCTATTGTAGGGACAGAATTCCCATCTTTCCTTAGTGCTTGTAGCAGTTCATAACAGTAAGTCCAGCCAAGAAAAAAAGAAAAAATCTCTAAGGAAAGATTTTCTGTTTCCATCATGGTGTCGGTTCAGGATTTGGCTCAACGCCTGCAGGGTCTCTCTCTGGAGGTGGCTGAAATCCAGCAACACGTGAGTAGTTGTTCTGGAGCACATTTCGTGGAGCCAAAGGTACGTTTGCCTGATTTATTTTTTGGTGAACAACAAGATTTTTTTTCTTTTAAAAATGCTTGCTTGTTGTATTTTCGTTTGAGACCCAAATCCTCTGGTGATGAATCACAGCGCATAGGGTTCATAATGTCACTTTTGCGCAAAGAACCTCAGGACTGGGCCTTTTCTCTGCAGCCTAGTGATCCATGCTTTGGATCAGTGGATAGTTTTTTTTCTGCTTTGGGGTTATTGTATGACGATCCTGATCGTGTTTCATCAGCTGAGACAGAATTGAGACGTTTGAGACAGGGATCAGGTAATGTGGAAAAATATTGTACTCACTTCCGAAGGTGGTCCACTCAGGTGGGATGGAACGATTCAGCTTTGAAAAGTTTATTTCTTGCAGGATCAAGTGAAAGGGTTAAAGATTTGCTGATTGCTTATCCTATACCTGGTAACTTGCAAGTGGCTATGCAATTAGCCATACGGGTGGATAGGAGACTGCGTGCAAGGGTTAATGAGAGTAAATTTGCCTTGTCATCTCCAAATCTGGAGAGGGACTGTACTGACATTGCAGAGCCGATGGAAATTGGAGCAATGGCACCTCACTCTCGGGAAAAAGAACGCAGATTTGCTCAAGGTTTGTGTTTCTATTGTGGTAAATCTGAGCATTTCATTAAGAACTGTGCGCTTCGAATGAATAAAGAAAAAAAAAAATGAGGTCAATTTCATTTCGCCCGTATAGCTTGTTTAAACAATAAAGGTGTCTTTCTTTCTGCTACCACTGCTGTTGAGGAGGAATTAATGGAGTTTCGGGTATTTGTGGATTGTGGTTCAACTCTCAATGTGATTGATGGGAAATTTTTGGAAAAACTAAAATTAAAACCCAAACTTCTGTCTTCTCCTATTAATGTGGTGTCTGTGGGTGGCTCTCCCTTGAAAAATGTTACTCACAATATCTGTGAATTTCCTCTTACTATTAATGGTGTTCATCAAGAGAATTTGGATTTGGTCGTTTTGAATAATTTGCCCTCACATGTGATTTTGGGGTTACCCTGGTTAAAATTGCACAATCCGGTACTGGATTGGTCTACCAATGAAATTAAGTCCTGGAGTCCCAATTGTTATGACAAGTGTTGTAACGGGCGTATTGCTGCTGTAGTTAAGGGGGAGTTACCTGTACCTATTCAGGATTTTTGGAAAGTTTTTTTCTGATAAGGAATCGCAGGTATTGCCTCCTCATAGAGATTATGATTGTGCGATTGAATTTGTCCCTGGAGCAACTCTTCCTAAAAGTCGTTTATTTAATTTGACTATTCCTGAGAGAAAGGCTTTGGAGGAATACATACAGACAAGCTTGGCCGCCGGTCACATTAGGCCTTCCAAATCTCCTGTGGCGGTTGGATTTTTTTTTGTTAAAAAAAAAGGACGGCGGTTTACGGCCTTGTCTAGACTTTCGTGAGATTAATAAGATTACTGTACGCAATCCGTACCCACTGCCATTGATTCCTGATTTGTTTAATCAGTTAGTGGGGGCCAAGTGGTTCTCGAAAATTGATCTTCGAGGGGCATACAATTTGTTGCGCATGAAGGAGGGGGATGAATGGAAGACTGCGTTTAACACTCCACTGGGTCATTTTGAGAATCTGGTCATGCCTTTGTCAGTATTCCGGGTTTTCTAGGTAACTTTGTCAATGATTTTGCCCTTTGTTAAAATGGAGTTTGCTGTTTTGTGTGCCCTACTTCCTGTTCGTTTGTTTAAAACCCGGCTCAGGTGTTGGCTTCCTTGCTGGAGTATTCTGCTTCCGTTTCCCTGCAACCCAGCTGCTTTGTTCCTCACAGATCTTTTGTGTATTTACCAGGAAAGTGCATAACCTTATCTTCAGGTGTTTCTCAGCCACAGCAGTTTCTACCCATGGCTCTGGACATTCTCTGCATATGTAAGTTGCACGTACTGTGTTATCACTAACCTGTTGACTTGGGAATTTAACCCTTGGTTCACTCCATCTGATAAGAACTGTGTTTCTGAACTGTTGCTGTTTAACCCTTCGTGCACTACCTCTGGTGAGAGCTGTTGGAACTGTTACTGGAATCTTACTGACATATGAACTTGTTGTTGGACTTCACTGAATTAAGCCACAACTGAGATTAACTTGTTCCTGGACCTCCCTGTGTTTTCTGCATACCTGGATCTGACTCTTCACACACCAGCAGTGTGTAAATCCAGCCACGTTACCTGTGTATCAGACTTACCTTGTGGTCACATTTGTGTGAGGACTCCGTCGTAAGAACTTTACCGCCCTCGCTATAGAGGTTCAAGGACTTATATATCCGGATTCATATAACTGGACTTGTGTATATATATATATGGACTCGTTTCATTGCATGTCACTACGGGTTGTTTGAATATTGTTTTTGGGTGTTTTGCTGTTTCACAAATACATTATTTGCATTCAAAGAAACCCGTCTCTGATTGTTCATTGCCCCACGCTATCAGAATCCTCGAGTTCCTACAATAGTATTACAGCCTTTTGGGCTTTCCAGTGCTCCGGCATTTTTTCAGAATCTTATTAATGACATCCTTAGACCTTTGATCGGCAGAAGTGTGGTTGTGTATTTGGATGACATTTTGATTTATTCACCGGATTTGGAGTCTCATTGGAGGAGTGTGCGTGAAGTATTACAGTTACTGAGTGATAATTCACTTTTTTGCCAAACTAGAAAAATGTGAGTTCGCTGTACAGAGACTTAAGGGTATGCCACACTAAACAATATCGCTAACGGGATCGCTAAAAAACGTCACTATTTAGCGATCCCGTTAGCGATATTGTTCAGTGCGGCAGCTTCCAGCGACGAGCTTCCTGCTGTGATCTCGCTCGTCGCTGGAATCGTTCCGGACCCTATTTCATCGCTGGCGCTCCCGTGGGTAAGTATCTTATCGCTGTGTGGCACCTTTTCTTAGCGATTTAGCGGTACTTTTGTACCGCTAAAGTCGTTAAGAAGATCGCTAACGGCGATAGCGTCGTTAACTATATCGCTAAATGTGGCCGCATTTAGCGATATAGAAACAATCCCGCTAGCGATTTCATTAGTATGCAACGCTAACGAGATCGCTAGCGGGATTGCTTAGTGTGGCAGTACCTTTAGTTTTTTGGGCTACATTGTCTCCAGTGAAGGTTTTGAGATGGACCCTGTGAAAGTGCAAGCTGTGCAGGATTGGCCTAGACCTATTGGTGTGAAATCAATACAGAGGTTTTTGGGGTTCGCCAATTATTATAGAAAATTCTTAAAAAAAATTTCTGTGATTGCCAAACCTCTGACCGATCTCACCAGGAAAGGTGCTGATGCGGTTCAGTGGACTACTGAGGCCATTGAGGCTTTTGTGTTGCTAAAGGAGAGGTTCAGCTCTGCTCCCATCCTTACGCAGCCTGATGTGACTAAACCATTTTTGGTTGAGGTTGATGCTTCTTCTGTGGGGGTCGGCGCGGTGTTGTCTCAGGAAAAGACGGATGGAGTACATCCCTGTGCTTTTTTTTTCAAAGAAATTTTCTGAGTCTGAACTAAATTATGATATCGGTAAACGGGAATTGTTGGCAATTAACCTCGCATTTGAACACTGGCGTCATTTTTTGGAGGGAGCGGAATTTCCCGTTCAAGTCTTCACCGATCATAAAAATCTGATCTACCTTGATGCTGCCAAACGCTTGAATGCCCGTCAGGCTAGGTGGGCACTGTTTTTCTCACGGTTTAATTTTACCATTACTTACATCCCAGGTACTAAAAATGTTAAAGCTGATGCTTTGTCTCGCAGCTTTTCTCCTATGGTGGGTATTGAGGAGGAGGAAAACATTTTGCAAGAGGGGGTTGTTATTGCTGTTTTGGACTCCGTGTTGGAAGATGAGATTCTTAAAGCACAGGAGAATGCCCCATCTAACACGCCGCATGGGAGGTTGTTTGTGCCTGGTACCCTGAGGAGAGATTTGTTTGTTGAATGTCATGACTCTCGGTTGGCAGGTCATCCTGGAATCTCTGAGACCAAGAGACTTGTGGGTCGCAGCTTTTGGTGGCCTGGATGGCAGAAGGAAGTCATTAAGTGGGTGCGTCAATGCACTGTGTGTGCTAGATCTAAGTCTTCTCATACTCCTGCTGCAGGGTTGCTTTGCCCTCTGTAGGTCCCTAGTGCACCTTGGACACATTTGGCTATGAACTTTATTACTGACCTTCCCCCCTCTGAGGGTTTCACTGTCATCTGGGTGGTCGTGGACCGTTTTAGCAAGATGTGTCACTTGGTTCCTTTCATCAAATTGCCCTGCGCTAAGACTCTCGCTAAGGCCTTTGTCAAGGAAATAGTCAGACTACATGGCGTTCCTACTGACATTGTTTCCGATAGGGGACCTCAGTTTGTGGCTCGTTTTTGGCTCGCCTTTTGTGACAGGTTGGGAGTTCATTTGTCGTTTTCATCCGGATATCATCCTGAGTCTAATGGCCAGACAGAAAGGAAAAACCAGGATGTTGAGCAGTTCTTGCATTGTTTTGTGACTGATAATCAAGAGGGGTGGTCTGAGTTTCTGCCACTTGCTGAGTTTGCTCTTAACAATCATACATCCGCTTCTGCTGATTGTTCGCCTTTTTTTTGTTGTACTGGGAGACATCCGTCTTTTGGGTCATTTTCCAAGTTGGGATCGGCTGTACCTGAAGAGGAGAATTTTTCTGGTGTTTTGGAGAGAGTTTGGACTGATGTGCGTGGTAATCTTCAGGAGGCTAACAAAAGATCCAAAGTGTATTTTGATAGAAAACGACAAGAGGTTTTGTTTGCTATTGGTGACATGGTTTGGTTGTCCTCTAAGAATCTGCGCTTGAGGATTCCGTCTAAGAAATTGGGTCCCAAGTTTGTAGGGCCCTTTAAGGTGCTTCAGGTTATTAACCAATCTGCTGTTAAGTTGGAGCTTCTTACCTCCTGGAAGATTAATCCGGTGTTTCATGTTTCTCTCTTGGAAAAATGCTGAGGTCTCAGATGGAGAAGTCTCGGCCACTGTTCCCCTGGTGGTGGAGGACGGGCAATATGAGATTTCCCGCATCCTAAATTCTAGACGGTATAGAGGGAGTTTGCAGTACCTCGTCGCTTGGAAGGGTTATGGACCCGAGGATAACTCATGGGTGAGGGCGGATGATGTTTCTGCGTCTAGACTTGTCAGAGCGTTTCACAAGAGGTTTCCAGATAAGCCTAAGTCCTAGGGGATCCGGAGGATCCTCTTAGAAGGGAGGGTACTGTTAGAACCCTCTTGTTAGATTTTGTTTCAGTTTGCTGGTCACATGACCTTTTTTCCCTATTTAGTCTGGCTCCGCCCTTCTGGCTTTGCTGGACTTCATTGTATTATCTACTCTTAAGCTAGCCGGGTGCTTAGGTGCCTTACTCTGTCAGTTTTGCTTGATCTTAGGATCTCGTAGTAATTTGTTTTCTGTTTAATTTTCCCTGCTACAATTTCTGTTACGAGGTGTCCACCTTTTCTCCCAGTCCCTAGATCTTGTAGGGATTCCTCCCTCGCAACTATAGGTCTTCGTTCAGACTAGCTGAGGACTTTAGCGGGTCTGGTCGCAGGATCAGGTGCCCCGTTACATCGTAGGGATCCAGCTCAGTTCTATTGTAGGGACAGAATTCCCATCTTTCCTTAGTGCTTGTAGCAGTTCATAACAGCGGGAGGACGTCCTCCTTAGTGGTTGCTTGGCTCCCTTGTACTCACTGTAGCAGTGACCGCCGTAGTTTACAGGCCCATTCAGCGTGGGTATCTGTTACCTGTTTAATAAGTCCGCGGAAATTTTGGCGGTATGCCTCTGGTGTCAGCGCATACCGGGCCAAGATCACTTCTTTGACCCGCTCTTAGTCCATACAGTTCTCATCAGGTACCGTGCGATAGGCGTCCGCTGCCCGGCCTGTCAGCTTGCTGGCCAGAATCTGAACCCAATCCTCTGGCTTCACTTGATGAAGGGCACACTGCCGCTCAAAGTCTTGTAGAAAGCCATCAATGTCTTCCTCTACCTCCCCCAACCCTCGGAAGGCATTATACTGAATTTTTTTGTGGCTTACTGCTGACGATACCTGGGCGGAGGCCAGAGCTCCCCCTTCTCGCTGACTCTCCTCTCTCCACTCTGCCATCTCCATCTTGGCTAGCTCTATCTTGGCTAGCTCTGCTTTGGTCCGCTCTGCCATCTCCATCTTGGCTAGCTCTATCCTGGTCTGCTCTGCCATCTTTTCTTTCAGATCAGTATGCACATCAGCCATCACCTGCTCTATACCTCCCTCTGGAGTTCAGTCTCTTCCACGTTCACATTGGGGGGGCGCTGCACTGTCGTGTTCTATGATGGCTGCTATCAAATCCGCTTTTGTTTTGTTGCTGGTGATTAACCCTTGAGCTTCCACCAGGTCTTTTAATGTATTCCTCTTTAACTTCT
Source organism: Oophaga sylvatica (assembly GCA_033576555.1). Lineage (NCBI taxonomy): Eukaryota > Metazoa > Chordata > Amphibia > Anura > Dendrobatidae > Oophaga > Oophaga sylvatica. The sequence goes on along the minus strand of JARQOD010000208.1, from coordinate 126,210 downwards.
GGTAGTTGTTTTCCATTCAGTCCTTTACTCCTATAGACGGGGTATCATATCCCGCTGTCTGCCACCAGTGTAACGGGGTCTACTGTGCTGTAATACCTCTTACATTACCACCCATGTTTCAAGAGGTCCTGGTGTTAGAACCAACTAGGCAGAACAAGTTCAAAGCTGCATGTCAGGGGCCCTACCAGGTAGTGGGGAAAATAGCCGACACCACCTACAATGTCGCCGATTGTGACGACCCCAGGGTTATCCGCATGTTCCACGTGAATATGCTGAAGCCCTACCGGGAGCGCCATGAAGAGGTAGTCGCCATCTGTGCACCCGAAGCAGAGGATTTAACCGGACTCCCCTTGCCTGATGTCTTAGGGGAGAGGACTCGGTCTAAAACATGGGACCAGGTACACTAGGGAGAAAACCTAGGGCCCCGGGAGAGACAGCAGGCGGAGGCGTTGTTGAGGCAGCGACAGAGGATGTTTTCAGAGAGACGGGGGTACACCCGCCTGGCACAACACAAGGTTGAGACCTAGGATCAGACCCCCCTGAGACAACCCCCTTCCGTGTCCCTGAGTCTGTACGAGAAGGGATGCGACAAGAGATACAAGAGATGTTGCGCTTAGGGGTCATTGAAGAGTCAGATAGTCCCTGGGTATCCCCCGTAGTGTTAGTGCCCAAGAAGGATGGGACTACCCGGTTTTGTGTAGACTATCGCAAGCTAAGTGAGAAAACGGTGACGGATGCGTATCCCATGCCGCATGTGGATGAGTTGTTAGACCAGCTGGCGGGGCAAAGTATTTGACCACCATCGATCTATGCAAAGGCTATTAGCAGATCCCCTAAGTCCTGACGCTATTCCCAAGTCTGCATTTGTCACCCCGTTCGGCTTATTCCAGTTTCGAGTTATGCCATTCGTGATGAAGAATGCCCCTGCGACCTTCCAGAGGCTGGCTGACCGGCTTCTGGATGGTCTCCTCCAGGACTATGCTTGTGCCTACCTGGATGACATCGCCATCTACAGCGCGACATGAGATGAGCATCTAAATCACCTAGAGACAGTATTGGACAGGATCCACAAGGCCAGAATCACCCTGAACCCCAACAAGTGTCACGTGGGCAAAGCAGAGGTTCAGTATTTAGGACATTGGATGGGAAGTGGGAAACAGCGACCAGAACCAGCCAAGATTGAGGCCGTAGCCAAATGGCCCACCCCACGCACTAAAACCCAGGTCATGGCATTTCTAGGGACAGATTCAGCAATAGAGAAAAAAATATATAAAACATAACCTTTAATATTATCCAAATAAAAGCTACCAAATGATAAGTGAATATAGAGTGATTTTTAAATTCACTATCAAAGTATCACAGACTATGTGCTCAAGAGTCCACAAAAATCCACCATCGGACTCAAGTGTACATATACATGTGATTGTCTCAATCCTGAGCGTTTAGGACAACATTGTCTCAATTATTTACCTATTCCCCAGCAATACACAATAGATGATCCTTTTACAAAGGTCAATCTGACCTCTATCTTTATAAGATTATGGACCAAGGACAAAAATACATATACACTAATTGTATTGCTGCAAGAAAAACATAAAGACAATGTTTCAAATAATTAATATGGAACAGTCTCACTCATATTTGTTGAACGTGTCAGGTGTTTCCTTTTTCCTTTGGAGTCTGGGTAGGTCAGGAAAATACAGGATCTCATCCTATTAAGCCCTGTCTGAGCTATTATATCCTGACCCCATGACTCGCGCCCTTACAAGGGCAGTCCACAGCTGACCCTCAATATGACGCGTTTCGTCATTCACTGACTCCTCAGAGGACAAGCTAGCACATTTTGGGCATAACTGAGGAAAGACCAGGCCGCCTCTCTGATGATAGTAGTCTGTCGGCGCCTGGTATGTCCATCTATATATAGTAGATTACCGATTGCACATTGTGCTCACCTGCGTCCTGGAATGCACGCCATCCACCCACTCTGAGACGCATACCTCATTTCCGGTTCTCGCGTTCCGGAAGTGGATGCGTCGTCATCTGGGACGCGTCATTCGACTCCGCCCCTCAAAAAACTCCTCAATATCCAAGTAGCCAACTATGCCACGGATGCGTTCCAAATCATGACGCATCTCATATCGCAACTGCGTCCAGGACCATTTCGCGTCCCAAAATATAACGCAAACATCAATCCCCAGTTGAGTTCAAAATCGGCACACATGAGACCTTTTAATGCGCACCTAACGAAGTTCTAAAATCGCCGCATGTGAGGTATCTAGTTTGGCGCAGATGCGTCCCAAAATCCAACGCACCTCTTGCAGTGATGTAGAATACGTCTCTCTACCAAAAGACGTTGTTACCATATGTATTAATTCAACGTCCAGGCATCCAACGCATTAATATCCTATGCGCTATAATATAGATCACTTCTACTTCCTGGTTAAGATCGCAATTGCGATCTATGTTCAAACTCATATGTTATTCAGCCAAAATATTCAAAGGGGAACAATATTAAATAATTCCATTATACAAGACATCCACTATGGATAAAGGTATAGAGTTTGGGATAAATGGCATTAGTGAACAATTCAGAATAAAGATTAATGAGGTAGCTAATTAATTCCAAGAGACCAGATATTAACAGTTTAGATGCCAAAAAAGACATTTGAATTATGCAAACCAACATCCTAGAAATTCCTATATATAGCAGCCGAAGTTAAGTTGCTCATTAAGTCCTGCTGGAGCCACCGTACCTAATTGAAAAATTCCTTGAAGTATGATCCTATCCCGATTCCCACCCCTTGGTGTTTTTTTGACTCTCTCAATCCCTATAAATTTAATGGCATTAGTATCTCCTCTTTGACATGCATTAATGTGTCGTGCAATTGGGGTGTCTCTTTTGTGGACAATGTCTCTCAAGTGTTCCCCAATCCTTCGTCTAAATTCTCTGATTGTTTTTCCCACATATTCCTTTCCACATATACAGTTTGCCTTGTAAATCACCCCTTTACTACTACAATTAATGAAATCCCTGATTGTATATTCTTGATGGGTGACACTCCCTGCAAACTTGTTTGTGGGATTTATGTGGGAACACACACTACAATGACCACATTTAAAGCATCCCTTAATGTCACTTGGTAGCCATGTCGTAATGGAGGGTTTCACAAAATGACTATTTACTAGTCTATCCCTCAATGAACGACCCTTTCTATAGGTGATTAGTGGTCTCTCACTTAGTTGTTTACCAACATCTGGATCCATACAGAGGACAGACCAGTGTTTATTCAAGATATCACGAACTTCTTTTGCTTTATTGTCAAATGTAGTTACAATTTTCATCTCACTTCCATTTGATCTTTTATTTACCGCTTTTAGAAGCTCCTTTCTGTTTTTCCCTTTTACCTCATTGTATGCCCTTTTTAACACGTCAGGGGGGTAACCTCTCTCCAAGAATCTCTCTCTTAATTCCCCTGCTTGTCTCTCAAAACTCTCCTCCGTTGAACAATTTCTGCGGATTCTCATATATTGACCCTTTGGTATCCCTCGTTTCAGATGTACTGGGTGACAGCTCGCCCACTTCAGGAGAGAGTTTGTTGCTGTAGGTTTCCTATAAGTCCATGTGGAGAGGACTCCATCATCACTTTTTTCAATTAGAATATCCAAAAAGGACAGAGAAGAAGGGTCCATCACAGATGTAAAAAATAGACCACAAGCATTATGATTTAGAATATCAACAAAAGATGTAAAACTCTCAACTCCTCCCTTCCACAAGATTAGGATGTCATCAATATACCGGACCCACAACTCATCTGACCAATCACCTCGTGTCCACTTTTCAGGACTTGTGTCTCCTCCTACCAGACCAGGAACAAATTCGCATGAACCGGGGCGCAGGGGCACCCCATTGCTGTGCCCCTGAGCTGGTGGAAGATTTTATGGTCAAAGATGAAAAAGTTTCTCGTCAGACAGAAACGTAGAAGTGTAACCACAAATTCATTGTGGGCCCGGTATTGACATCCTCTTGTTTTTAGGAAATACCATACAGCCTCCAGTCCCTTGTCGTGGGGTATTGAGGTATATAAAGCCTACACATCTATACTTCCCAAATTGGTCTCAGGTTCCACAGTCAGCCCTTCTAGTCTCCGGAGAAGATCTGGAGTGTCCTGTACAAAGGATTGGAGAGAGGCCACAAAAGGTTTAACCCCTTAACGACCAAGCCATTTTGTAGGTTAAAGACCAGGCCAATTTTTACAATTCTGACCACTGTCACTTTATGTGCTTATAACTCTGGAACGCTTCAATGGATCTTGGCGATTCTGAGACTGTTTTCTCGTAACATATTGTAATTCATGATAGTGGTAAAATTTCTTCAATATAACTTGCGTTTATTTATGAAAAAAATGGAAATATAGCAAAAATTTTGAAAATTTTGCAATTTTCAAACTTTTAATTTTTATGCCATTAAATCAGAGAGATATGTCACAAAAAATAGTTAATAAATAACATTTCCCACATGTCTACTTTACATCAGCACAATTTTGGAACCAAAATTTTTTTTTTGTTAGGAAGTTATAAGTGTTAAAAGTTGACCAGCAATTTCTCATTTTTCCAACAAAATTTACAAAACCATTTTTTTTAGGGACCACCTCACATTTGAAGTGAATTTGAGGGGTCAATATGACAGAAAATACCCAAAAGTGACACCATTCTAAAAACTGCACCCCTCAAGGTGTTCAAAGCCACATTCAAGAAGTTTATTAACCCTTTAGGTACTTCACAAGAATTGAAGCAATGTGGAAGGACACAATTTTTTTTAAATTTTATCAAGGGTATCAGTACAAAATGAACCACAATATTTGTTGCACAATTTCTCCTGAGTACACCGATACCCCATGTGTGGGGGTAAACCACTATTTGGGCGCATGGCAGAGCTCGGAAGGGAAGCAGCGCCATTTGACTTTTTTGGCTGGAATTGAGATTGGACGCCATGTCGCATTTGGAGAGTCCCTGTGTGCCTAAACAGTGGAAACCCCCCACAAGTGACCCCATTTTGGAAACTAGACCGCCCAAGGAACTTATCTAAATGTGTTGTGAGAGCTTTGAACCCCCAAGGGCTTCACAGAAGGTTATAACGTAGAGCCGTAAAATTAAAAAATCATATCTTTTCCACAAAAATTATCTTTTCATCACAATTTTTATCTTCCAAAGGATAAAAGGACCCAAAAGTTATTGTGCAATTTGTCCTGAGTACGCTGATACCCCATATGTGAGGGTAAACCACTATTTGGGCGCATGGCAGAGCTCTGAAGGGAAGCAGCGGCATTTGACTTTTTTGGCTGGAATTGAGATTGGACGCCATGTCGCATTTGAAGAGTCCCTGTATGCCTAAACAGTGGAAACCCCCCACATGTGACCCCATTTTGGAAACTAGTCCCCCAAGGAACTTATCTAGATGTGTGGTGAGAGCTTTGAACCCCCAAGGGCTTCACAGAAGGTTATAACATAGAGCCGTAAAATTAAAAAATCATATATTTTCCACAAAAATGATCTTTCCACCCCAATTTTTATTTTCCAAAGGGTAACAGGACACCAAAAGTTATTGTGCAATTTTTCCTGAGTACGCTGATACCCCATATGTGGGGGTAAACCACTATTTTGACGCATCGCAGAGTTCGGAAGGGAAGGAGCGCCTTTTTCAACTGCAGACTTTGATGGAATGGTTTGCGGGTGTCATGTCACGTTTGGAGAGCCCCTGATGTGCCTAAACAGTAGAAACCCCCAAGTGACTCCATTTTGGAAACTAGACCCCCAAGGAACTTATCTAGATGTGTGGTGAGCACTTTGAACCCCCAAGTGCATCACAGAAGTTTATAACGTAGAGCCGTGAAAATAAAAAAAATCATATTTTTTTCCACAAAAATAATCTTTTTGCCCCCAAATTTTTATTTTTATAAGGGTAACAGGAGAAATAGGACCCCAAAAGCTATTTTGCAATTTGTCCTGAGTACGCTGATACCCCATATGTGGGAGGGAACCACTATTTTGACGCATGGCAGAGCTCGGAAGGGAAGGAGCACCATTTTTAAATGCAGACTTTGATGGAATGGTCTGCGGGTGTCATGTCGCGTTTGGAGAGCCCCTGATGTGCCTAAACAGTAGAAACTCCCCACAAATGACCCCATTTTGCAAACTAGACCCCCCAAGGAACTTATCTAGATGTGTGGTCAGCACTTTGAACCCCAAGGGCTTCACAGAAGTTTATAACGTAGAGCCGTGAAAATAAAAAAATCCTTTTTTTCCCACAAAAATTACCTTTTTGCCCCCAAATTTTATTTTTATAAGGGTAACAGGAGAAATAAGACCCCAAAATTTGAAGTGCATTTTGTCCTGAGTACGCTGATACCCCATATGTGGGGGGGAACCACTGTGATCGCCTTATTGCGATCTTTGGGAGGCAGAATAGGGAGGAATAGGGCTAAGTAACAGCACATGTGAAAAAGACTTGGGTATACTAATTGATCACAGACTTAACATGAGTCAACAGTGTGATGCAGCAGCAAAAAAGGCAAATGCAATTCTAGGATGTATCAACAGAAGCATACAGTCTAGATCACGTGAGGTCATTATTGCCCTCTACTCCTCTTTGGTCAGACCTCATCTGGAATACTGTGTCCAGTTTTGGGCACCACATTTTAAAAAAGACATCAACAAACTGGAGCAAGTTCAGAGAAGAGCCACCAGAATGGTGACCGGTCTGCAAACCATGTCCTATGAGGAACGGTTGCAGGATTTGGGAATGTTTAGCTTGCAAAAAAGAAGACTGAGAGGAGACTTAATAGCTGTCTACAAATATCTCAAGGGCTGTCACATTGTAGAAGGATCATCTTTATTCTCATTTGCACAAGGAAAGACTAGAAGCAATGGGATGAAACTGAATGGGAGGAGACACAGATTAGATATTAGAAAAAACTTTTTGACAGTTAGAGTGATCAATGAGTGGAACAGGCTGCCACGAGAGGTGGTGAGTTCTCCTTCAATGGAAGTCTTCAAACAGAGGCTGGATAGACATCTGTCTGGGATGATTTAGAGAATCCTGCTTTGAGCAGGGGGTTGGACCAGAAGGCCCAGGAGGTCCCTTCCAACTCTACCATTCTATGATTCTATGAATGAACAAATCCACAAAAGGTGAAGAATTGTTTTTCTTTTTTACACCGTTCCTCGTGCGGTATTAGTGATTAGGCGACTTTATTTTTCGGGTCGATGCGATTACAGCGACACCAGATTTACACCCTTTTTTCATGTTTAGCTTTTGTCACACACTAAAAGACGCTTTTTTTTTTAATAATTTTTTGTAAGAAATTTTTGCATCGCCGTATTTTGAGAGCTATAATTTTTCCATATTTCGGCCGACAGAGTTATCTGTGAGCTTATTTTTGCAGGACGAGCTGACGTTTTTATTGGTACCATATTCGGGCACATAACGTTTTTTGATCACTTCCTATTCCGATTTTTGTGGAAGCAGAATGAACAAAAACCAGCAATTCAGGAATTGTTTTTTTTTTTTGTTTTTTTTACTCCGTTCCGCGTGTGGTAAAATTGATAAAGCAGCTTTATTCTTCGGGTCACTGCGATTACAGCGATACCTCATTTATATATTTTTTTATGTTTTGGCGTTTTTTACACAATAAAAAGTTTTATAGAAAAAATAATTATTTTTGCATCAGTTTATTCCACGAGCGATAACTTTTTTATTTTTTCGCTGATGATGCTGTATGGCGGCTTTTTTTTTGCGGGACAAGATGACGTATTCAGCGGTACCATGATTATTTATATCTGACTTTTTGATCGCGTGTTATTGCACTTTTTCCAAGCGGTGTGATGATACCGCTTGGAAAAAGTATAATTTACTACTTTTTTTTTTTTTTTTTTTTACGGCTTTCACTGAAGGGGTTAACTAGGGATACGCTTTTATTGATAGGATTTTTACGGACACGGTGATACCAAACATGTGTTTTTTTTGTTTTTTTTATTACATAAAAATGTGTATTTTTTTAGGGGATTTTTTTAAAATTATTTTTTAATATTTTTTTTACAATTTTTTTTAAAAAAAATGCTTTTTTTTTTACTTGTCCCTTTATGGGACTTTCACTTTTTTACTTTTATTGCAGTTACAATGCATTGCAATGCTCCAGCATTGCAATGCATTGTAACTATAGTGAAAGCTGCTGTGACCATGATCACAGCAGCTTTCCGTAGCTACATGACCCAGCTACAAGGGAGAGATCTGGCCCTGCGATTACATCGCGGGGACACCGATCTGAGGCAGAGGGAGCTCCCGACCCTCTGCCTCCCTCCCTGAGCGCTGCGATCGCGCTCGATCGCAGCAGTCAGGGGGTTAACAGCCAGGGGCAGCAGGGGCGCCGCTCCCGGCTGTCAGTGCAGGAAGCCTGGCCACTGCAGCGCCGGCTCCTGCACTGATCGCGCTGGAGATGCTGAAATTTCAGCATCTCCTGCGCGATCGCTGCTGTGTTTGGTCAGTCAAGACTGACCAAGCACAGCGCTGTAGGTGCGGGGACCGACGGCAAAGGTCCCCGCACCGCATTGCCGTGCCTGTCAGCTGTCTGTGACAGCTGTCGGCACTGATCTACCACTGCGTGTTTACACGCAGTGGTAGATCAAAGGGATGACGTGCACAGTCCGTCCTGGTGCCGGAACTGACACCCGGCCATGACGGACTGTGCACGTCATTGGACATTAAGGGGTTAAGTACCCGATCAAGATAGATGCCTATGTTTTGACCTATTTGACCCACCCCTGACACAATGGGTCTTCCCTTGAGCGGGGAAGTACCCTTGTGCACTTTTGGCAAACAGTAGAAGGTCGCCATAATGGCATCTTTAGGCATCATAAATTCAAACTCACTCTTGTCAATGACCCCATTTGATAGGCCTTCCTCAAGGATGTCTTTCAATTCCCGCAAGTAATCAGACATTGGATTCTGTGTCAAGATTTCATAACTCTGTGTGTCACTGAGAAGTGTATCACACATTTCCTTGTAATGTCCTACATCAAGGACGACCACATTGCCCCCCTTGTCAGAAGGTTTTATGACAATGTGGTCGTCCCGTTCAAGACGATTAATCAAGGCAATTTCAGATTTAGAGAACAATTTATCTTTTTGCAAAGATCTTAAATCCTGTACAACAAGGTTCTCAAATACATCAATTGCTGACACATCTCCAGTGGGAGGTGGCATTTTAGTACTTTTGTTTTTAACCCCTCTCTGACATTAGACGTACTATCCTGTCCATGAAACCCGTGCCAATCTGACCATGGACGGGATAGTACGTCATAGGCGATTAGCTGCGCTCCCGGATGGAGCGCAGCTAATCGCCGCCGGGTGTCAGCTGATTATCACAGCTGACATCCGTGACTGTGTGTCAGGAGCGGTCACGGACCACTCCCGGCACATTAACCCCTAGCACACCGCGATCAAACATGATCGCGGTGTACTGGGGGCACAGGGAAGCATCGCGCAGGGAGGGGGCCCTGCGCGCCCCCCCTGAGACCCTCAGACCAGCGCGATGTGATCGCGCTGTTCTGAGGGTTTCCTCCCACGTCATGGGCGATCAGCTGCGCTCCCGCACATTAACCCCTGGCACACCGCGATCAAACATGATCGCGGTGTACCCGGGGCACAGGGGAGGATCGCGCAGGATGGGGGCTCCCTACGCGCTCCCCTGTGACCCTCAGAGCAGTGCGATGTGTCGCGCTGTTCCGAGGGTCCGTCCTCCCTCCAGGTCCCCGGATCCAGTATGGCGCCGGGGTCCTTCAGGGAGGCGGCTTCCTCAGCGCCTGCTGAGAGCAGGCGCTGAGGAATCCTGCAGCGATGCCAGAGCGATCGCTGGTGTGACAGAGTGCTGTGCACACTGTCACACCAGCGATCTGATAAAATACAGTGATGTCCCACCCTGGGACAAAGTAAAAAAGTAAAAAAAATAAAAATAAACATGTTTTAAAAAAAAAAAAAGCAAAAAAATCAATGCTTTATCATCATACCGCCGAACAAAAAGTGGAATAACACGCGATAAAAAAGACCGATATAAATAATCATGGTACCACTGAAAACGTCATCTTGTCCCGCAAAAAACGAGCTGCCATACAGCATCATCAGCGAAAAAATAAAAAAGTTATAGCTCGCAGAATAAAGCGATGCAAAAATAATTATTTTTCATATAAAATTCTTTTTATTCTATAAAAGCGCCAAAACATAAAAAAATGATATAAATGAGGTATCGCCATAATCGTACTAACCCGAAGAATAAAACTGCTTTATCAATTTTACCACACGCGGAACGATAAAAACACCTCCCCCAAAAGAAATTCATGAATTGCTGATTTTTGTTCATTCTAACCTTCCAAAAATCGAAATAAAAAGCGATCAAAAAATGTCACGTGCTCAAAAATGCTACCAATAAAAACGTCAACTCGTACCGCAAAAAATAAGACCTCACATGACTCTGTGGGCCAAAATATGCAAAAATTATAGCTCTCAAAATGTGGCGATGCAAAAAACTATTTTTTGCAATAAAAAGCGTCTTTTAGCGTGACAGTTGCCAATCATAAAAACCCGCTATAAATGGTAAATCAAACCCCCTTTATCACCCCCTTAGTTAGGGAAAAATAATAAAATAAAAAAAATGTATTTATTTCCATTTTCCCATTAGGGTTAGGGTTGCGGCTAAAGTTAGGGTTAGGGTTGGGATTAGGGGTGTGTTAGGGTTAGGTTTGTGGTTAGAGTTGGGACTAGGGTTAGGGGTGTGTTGGGGTTAGGGTTGGAGTTAGAATTGGGGGGTTTCCGCTGTTTAGGCACATCAGGGGCTCTCCAAATGTGACATGGCGTCTGATCTCAATTCCAGCCAATTCTGCGTTGAAAAAGTCAAACGGTGCTCCTTCACTTCTGAGCTCTGCCATGCGTCCAAGCAGTAGTTTATTCCCACATATGGGGTATCAGCGTACTCTGGACCCCAAGCGTTATTGTGCAATTTGTCCTATTTCTTCTGTTACCCTTGGGAAAATAAAAAACTGGGGGCGAAAATATCATTTTTGTAAAAAAAAAAAATGATTTTTTTGTTTTTACGGCTGTACATTATAAACTTCTGTGAAGTACTTGGGGCTTCATAGCGCTCACCACACATCTAGATAAGTTCCTTGTGGGGTCTATTTTCCAAAATGGGGTCACTTGTTGGGGATTTCCACTGTTTAGGCGCATCAGGGGCTCTCCAAATGCGACATGATGTCCCCAGACCATTCCATCAAAGTCTGCAATCCAAAACGTCACTACTTCCCTTCCGAGCCCCAACGTGTACCCATACAGTAGTTTTCTCCCACATATTGGGTATCAGCGTACTCAGGACAAATTGGACAACAACTTTTTGGGGTCCAATTTCTCCTGTTACCCTTGTGAAAATAAAATATTGGGGTCGAAAAAATCATTTTTGTAAAAAAAAAAGGATTTTTTTATTTTTACGGCTGTACGTTATAAACTTCTGTGAAGCACTTCGGGGTTCAAAGTGCTCACCACACATCTAGATAAGTTCCTTTTGGGGTCTATTTGCCAAAATGGGGTCACTTGTGGGGGGTTTCCACTGTTTAGGTGCATCAGGGGCTCTCCAAATGCGACATGACGCCCCCAGACCATTCCATCAAAGTCTGCAATCCAAAACGTCACTACTTTCCTTCCGAGCCCCGACGTGTGCCCATACAGTAGTTTTCGCCCACATATTGGGTATCAGCGTACTCAGCACAAATTGGACAACAACTTTTGGGTTCCAATTTCTTCTGTTACCCTTGTGAAAATAAAATATTGGGGGCGAAAAAATCATTTTTGTAAAAAAAAGATTTTTTATTTTACCGCTGTACGTTATAAACTTTAGTGAAACACCTGGGGGTTCAAAATTCTCACCACACATCTAGATAAGTTCCTTGAGGGGTCTAGTTTCCAAAATGGTGTCATTTATGGTGGTTTCCACTGTTTAGGCAGCTCAGGAGCTCTCCAAACACCACATGGCGTCCAGCCAATTATGCGTTGAAAAAGTCAGACGGCGCTCCTTCCCTTCCAAACTCTGCCATGCACCCAAACAGTGGTTTACTCCCACATATGGGGTATCAGCGCACTCAGGACAAATTGCACAATAACTTTTGGAGTCTTGTTACCCTTGGAAAAATAAAAATTGGGGTGAAAAGATCATTTTTGTGGAAAAAAAACCGGATTACTTACCAGTAATGCTCTATTATATAGCCCACGACAGCACCCACTGAGAGAGGGGATCCGCCCCTAGGAACAGGAAACCTACAAAGAGATAAAAGGGGCGGCCCCCCTCGCTCCTCAGTTGGTTTACAGAGAATGAGAGGAACCGCCACACAAGTTTCAGTTAATTTGCACCATAACATGTTTAACATATATATACATATTTACACTGCTAGACTATATATAGCCAATATAATCAATCCTTCACCAAACCGGATGCACCGTGTATACCACAAGTAGGGGAGGGAAGTGAGTGGGTGCTGTCGTGGGCTCTATAAAAGAGCATTACCGGTAAGTAATCCGGTTTTTTCTCTTCGCCACGACAGCACCCACTGAGAGATTTTCAGAGACAATTATCTGGGAGGGACCACCATGTCAAGGATCGATCTACCAAACACTAAATCTGATGAGGAGGATAGATCTAATCTATAGTGTTCATAGAAGGTAGAAGGTGAAGCCCAGGTTGCGGCCTTACATATAAGGTCTATCGGGACATCTGCTCTTTCTGCCCAAGAAGACGATATGGCTCGTGCGGAATGTGCCTTCACGCCTTGTGGTGGAATTTTCTTTTTTGCCACATACGCCAATGCTATTGCGTCTCTAATCCATCGAGATAGCGTGCTTTTCGTTACTCCTGCACCTTTGCGGCTGCCCTGGAAAGAAACAAAGAGAGCCCTGCTCTTCCTCCAGGGGCTAGTCCTATCTAGATATGCTAAGATTGATCTTTTAACATCTAAGGTGTGGAATTTCTCTTCCTGTGGTGATGAGGGGTTGTCATAAAAGGAAGGAAGATAAATTTCTTGAGATCTATGAAATTTAGTTGATACTTTAGGAAGATAAGACGGGTCAGTTTTTAATACTATCCTGTCAGAATATATAGATAAGAAAGGAGGATCTATTGATAAGGCGTGGAGATCACTCACTCTTCTTGCTGAGGTCAAGGCTACTAGTAAAACGGTTTTTAATGAGGCATATTTTATTGGAACTGACTGAATGGGTTCAAATGGACTTTCTGTTAAGGCGTCTAGGACTAAGTTTAAGTCCCAAGATGGTATTTGAGGTATATGGACTGGTTCTGCTCGATGGCATGCTGAGATAAACCGAGCTACCCATTTATTGCCTGCTATGTCATGACTATATAGGGCACCCAGGGCCGATACCTGGACCTTAAGAGTATTTACCTATAGGCCTAATTCATGCCCTTTTTGTAAAAATTCTAGAATAGCTGGGATAGGTACTTCACTAGATAGACGTACTGAATGAAAAGACAGAAATTTCCTCCAGACTCTGGCATATATATTAGTAGTGGACTCCTTCCTGCTATTTAGGAGCGTATTAATCAGTCCGTTCGAAAAACCTCTTAGTTTTAATAACTGCCTTTCAAATTCCAGGCCGTGAGGCGCAATCCTTTGACCTGAGGGTGATAGAAGGGCCCCTGTGAGAGAAGGTCCCGGTCCCAAGGGAGGATCCATGGATCCGAAATCGACATGGCTCTCAGCCACGAGAACCATGGCCTTTTGGGCCAGAACGGGGCTATCAGGATTACTCTCGCTCTTTCCTCTCTTATTTTCCGGATGACAATCGGTAACAGAATCATTGGAGGAAAGGCATAGGCCAAGTGGAATGTCCACGGGATCTGCAAGGCGTCGAGAATGTCCGAATTGTCCTGCTTGAATAAGGAGGCGAACCTTTTTACCTGCCTGTTGTTTCGTGTAGCAAACAGGTCTATATCTGGTGTGCCCCATTTGAATGTTATTCTTTTGAAGATGCGATGATTGAGTATCCATTCCCCTTGATGTAGGGTATGACGACTTAGAAAATCTGCCTTGACATTGTCTATTCCGCTGACGTGCAGGGCCGACAGGGATAGGAGATGACTTTCTGCCAATGTTAAAATTTTTTCTGCAATAAACATGAGTGGCATTGATCGTGTACCTCCTTGGTGGTTTAGGTACGCTACTGAGGTGCTGTTGTCCGACAAGATCCTTGTATGAGTCCCTTGCAGCTGCGGAAGGAAATTACATATGGCATGATATATAGCTTTTAGCTCTCTCATGTTTGATGAATCCTCTGACTCTGACCTAGACCACTGTCCCTGCGCCACATTATCCTCCCAATGAGCCCCCCACCCCAAAGGGCTGGCATCTGTGGTTACTATATTTGAGGGAACCACTATCCACGGAACACCTCCCGACAGATTATCTGAATCTAGCCACCAAGTTAGGGAACTGATTACCTCCGGGGTCAGGGATATTTTATTTTTTAACTGTCCCTGTAATCTCTCTTCTTGCTGCAGGATTAATCTTTGCAGTTTCCTGGTATGAAATTGGGCCCACCGAACTGCCGGAATACATGAGGACAAAGAGCCCAGCAAAGACATGCCTTCTCTTAGAGATAGAATAGGATTCTGTATTACCGTTTGTACCTTATTAATTACAGTTAATTTCTTTGCCTCTGGTAGCCGACATTTCTGACTTACTGAGTCTAGATGAAGGCCTAGGAACGTCTGACAGGTTACCGGCCGTAGCCTTGATTTTTCCCAGTTGATCAGCCAACCTAAGTTCTGTAGGGATGAAATTACGTCAGACAGCCTGTGCTCACATTGTTGGAATGAATTTCCTACTATTAGCAGATCATCCAGGTACGGAATTATTAGTGTGTCTCTTACTCGTAAATACGACATCACCTCCAGCATCAGTTTTGTGAAGACGTGTGGTGCCATAGATAGCCCGAATGGCATTGCCGCAAACTGCAGATGACAGATTTGGCCTTCTAATGTGACCGCCACTCGGAGAAAGCGTTGATGCGAGACATGTATTGGTAGATGATAATATGCATCTTTGAGATCCACGACCACCATGTAGCATCTGGGAAATAAGAGTTTTATCGCTGATCTTATAGACTCCATTTTGAAGGTTCGGGTTTTCAAAAAGGTATTCAGTTTTTTTAGATTAACTATGGTTCTAAATGAACCGTCTGGTTTAGTTACCAGAAATAAAGGAGAGTAAAAGCCTTTCTCTCTTTGATTTACCGGAACCTCTACTAACACTTTCTTGGATAGTAGGCCTTTAATTCTAACGCCTCTTGTTGAGCCTGGGATTTTAGAGAAGTCAATAGAAAGGAGTCCGGAGGATTCCGGACAAATTCTAATATTAGTCCTGATTTTATAATGTTAATGGCCCAGGGGTTAGATGTAATTTGCTCCCACTGATAACTGAAGTGTAATAGTCTGCCACCCACCGGTAAGTTGGTACTAGCGGAACTTATCTCCCGATCTGAAGGGACGTTTACCGAATAGGTTTCCCTTTTGTTTGAAATCCCTGCTATTCCAAGAATTCTGGGACTTATAATCCTTCCTTCTGTTAAACGATGGTCTCCTGAATGCCCTCCTGTAGGATGGAACGTATGGATTAGGGAAGCCTTTTTTCCTTTCTCCTGCTTTGGTTAAGATATCATCCAAAACTGCACCAAACAGGTACTCACCCTGACAGGGTATAGCGCAGAGTTTTGATTTAGCCTGCGTATCCCCCTTCCATCCTTTCAACCACAACGCCCTTCGGGCTGCATTGGTTAGTCCTGCTGTTCTTGCCGCTAGGCGGAGAGAATCCACTGAGGTGTCTGAAAGAAATGCTGCTGCACCTCTAATTAAAGGAATGGAGGACCGTAGCTTGTCTCTGGAAAGGCCCTTCTTTATATTTTCCTCCAGCTGATCTAACCATACTAACATGGCCCTGCCTGTACAAGTGGCCGATATTGCGGGTTTAAATGCCCCTATACACGACTCCCAGGACCTTTTTAGGAGTGCATCTGCTTTACGGTCTAGGGGATCTGACAAAATTCCAGCATCCTCTACTGGTAATGATGACTTGCGGGAGGTTGACGCTACAGCAGCATCCACCTTGGGTGCTTTCTCCAGGAGGCCAGGTCCTTATCATCAAAGGGGTATCGTCGTTTTGACGCGGCCGGCATATAACCTTTCTGCCCTTGTTTTTCCCACTCTTTCTTTACTAATTCCTTAATAGCCGGATCTATTGGGAACACTCGCCGTTTGCGTTGGGAGATACCCGCGAACATGATCTCCTGAGGAGTTTTAGGGTCTTTTGTATCCGATAATCCCATAGTGTTCCGAACAGACTTAATCAGATTATTAATACTATCTGTCGGAAAACAGGTGTGCTCCTCCTCCTCTGATGAACCCAATTCACATGAAGCGTCTGAATTGAGTTCCCCGCTGTCCGTGGAGGATCCCACCCTAGGTGGGGTTATCTCACTAAGGGATTTCCTTCCCGTAATACTACTGGCTCCCCCTAGGGCCTGTAACTCCTCTCTGATCATCAGGCGGATATCTTCTGCTCTCACAGAACTTTCCTCCTGCAGCGTATGGCTAATACAATCCTGACACAATCTTTTGGGATAAGTGTCCGGAAGAGGTTGGGAGCATAAGGCACATTCTTTATGTTTGGTCTTTTCCGTCTTTTTGGCCTAGGAACACACAAATCAGGGGGGAGGGGAAAGGGCCATCAGCTTGACAGGTGTGAAATATAACACTCACCCAGTGAAGCTTTTTATCAAGATGGTACCGGTCTTAAGGATGGAGGGTCCGGCTGCGGTATGGAGCGACTTGATTTCCCTCCAGATCTGCTTGTGGAACCACTCTGCTTAGAGTGTCCACTTCCACTTTTTCTGCCGCTGCTGCTGTGATGTGGCACCACCAGTTCCTCAGGTGGGCGCAACGCAGGATCGCTTGGGGACGACATTGCTGCGCACCGCTATGCACATGATCGCTGCTTTTATGCAGTTTCCCCATTCTCTTTTTTTTTTTTTTTCATCTCAGCGCTGACCCAGAAGTGCTAGGTTCACTTCCGGGTTCTCTGCCTTCCTGCACCTGCGCAGCCGCCTCCTCCAGCAGCGCTCCATGATTTTTTATCAACCAATTTGCCGGGACCTCTCCTGACCACGCGCTCGCGTTCCTGACCGCTGCGGTCCCATCCCTACCCGGCAAGAGCGGCGATGGGACCTTTCCTGCCGAGGCTCCCAGCGTTATCAGGTAGGGCAGCCTCGGCTCAGTATGTGACACCCGTATTATATGCGAGCCAGAGCAATCCTGCTCCTGGCCTCGCACCTGGGAATATTCTCCTGTGACGGTGGGCTGCGACCCCTGCCGCTGCCGTCCTCCGACCCGTTACCTCCAGGCATGTGCGGTGTCTTTTTTGTCCCAGCTGAGGAGGGATAAACCCCCGACGCTGCTTCTGGTGCTGGAGCCCTGCCGCTCCAAAAGAAACCGCACAGGCGGCTATCCAGCCCAGGAATCCTCTTCTCACGTAGGTTCCTCTGCTAGGAACAGGAAACAACTGAGGAGCGAGGGGGGCCGCCCCTTTTATCTCTCTGTAGGTTTCCTGTTCCTAGGGGCGGATCCCCTCTCTCAGTGGGTGCTGTCGTGGCGAAGAGAAAATATGATTTTTAAATTTTACGGATCTACGTTATAAACTTGTGTGAAGCACTTGGGGGTTCAAATTGCTCACCAAAGATCTACATAAGTAACCTTAGGGGGTCTAGTTTCCAAAATGGTGTCACTTGTGGGGGTTTCCACTGTTTAGGCGCATCAGAGGTTCTCCAAATGCGACATGGCGTCCAATCTCAATTCCAGCCAATTTTAGTTTGAAAAAGTCAAACGGCGCTCCTTACCTTACGAGCTCTGCCGTGCACCCAAACAGTGGTTTTCCCCCACATATTGGGTATTGGCGTACTCAGGAGAAATTGCATAACAACCTTATCTGTCCATTTTCTCCTTTTACCCTTGTAAAAATAAAAAAAAAGTTTGTAAAAGATGATTTTTGTGGCTAAAAAGTTAAATATTCATTTTTTCCTTCCACGTTGCTTTAGTTCCTGTGAAGCACCTGAAGGGTTAATAAACTTCTTGAATGTGGTTTTGAGTACCTTGAGGGGTGCAGTTTTTAGAACTTTTGGGTATTTTCTGCCATATAGACCCGTCAAAGTGACTTCAAATGTGAGGTGGTCCCTAAAAAAATGGCTTTGTAAATTTTGTTGTAAAAATGAGAAATCGCTGGTCAACTTTTAACCCTTATAACTTCCTAACAAAAAAAAATTTTGGTTCCAAAATTGTGCTGATGTAAAGTAGACATATGGAAAATGTTATTTCTTAACTATTTTGTGTGATATATTTCTCTGTTTTAAGGGAATAAAAATTCAAAGTTTGAAAATTGCAAAATTTTAAAAATTTTCGCCATATTTGCGTTTTTTTTCAAAAATAAACGCAAGTTATATCGAAGAAATTTTACTTCCAACATGAAGTACAATTTGTCACGAGAAAACAATATCAGAATCGCGAATATCCGTTGAAGCGTTCCAGAGTTATAACCTCATAAAGAGACAGTGGTCAGAATTGTAAAAATTGGCCCGGTCATTAACGTGCAAACCACCCTTGGGGGTGAAGGGGTTAAGGTCTGTGAATGGACCCTTTCCCAAAGTGTTGGGATCTATTGTGCTGATGCTGTTTAATAATCTAACATCTGGCAAAAGGTCCATTGGTATACCCATATCTTGACACTCACGACTATCCTGTTGGAGAAAAAACTTTCTCCAGCGTACTTTTTCTCTATTGCTGAATCTACTATACTGGGAGAATATTTTGGTGGTTTATCCACTTTTTGCTGGAACTTCATTTCTAGGAACAGCAGCGTATTATAGGAAATTTGTCTCCAATTACAGCAGCATAGCCAAGCCCCTCACTGATCTGACCCGTAAGAACCTCCCCCGCCAGGTAACCTGGACCCCCGAGTGTGAGGAAGCCTTCCGTCAGCTAAAGGACGCCCTCACAAATACCCCGATATTGGCCGCACCCGATCCAACTAAATGTTTCCTTGTTCACACAGACGCTTCTATGTTTGGATTGGGGGCAGTGCTGAGCTAAGTCGGGCTAGACGGCCAAGACCACCCAGTAGCTTACCTGAGTTGGAAACTACTGCCCTGCGAATTAAGCTATGCGGCCATCGAGAAGCAGTGCCTGGCAGTAGTATGGGCACTCAAGAAGTTACAACCATATTTGTATGGACGACAGTTTTCCCTCCTAACGGACCATAATCCCCTAGTGTGGCTTAATCAGGCCTCTGGAGACAACCCCAGATTACTGCGGTGGAGTTTAGCCATACAACCTCTAGACTTCACCATCCTCTACAGACCCGGCAAACAAAATGGTAACGCCGATGGACTAAGTCGACAAACGGAACTTGTACCAACCCCATAAACTTCGGTCATCCCCAAACCGATCCGTTAAGGATCAGACTGTGTATGCCGATCGCGTTGCTGAAAAGGGGAGCAGTGTTACAGAACCCCCAGGACCCTGAATATGATAGGTGCAATGTGAGATGCATGTCCCTAATGCATCAGCCGACCGGCTGCGACCCCTGGGCAGAGGTAAACAAGATATCCCACTTCTGACCTCCCCCCACCTTTGTAAATCCCACTGTAAATGATCGGGGGCCGCTGGCCACCTGCAGCTATTGTAATGTACGTCTGGCGTCTTAATTGGAGCCTGTTATTTACTGGCTCGCCACATATTGATTGTCCTGTCCTCTGTATGTATATATATTCTGAGACTTGTGAGTAAAAGGTTGTCACACTGAAAATATGTGGAGAAGCAGTGATCTTTTATATGTTCCCATGTAACAAAGCCTTTCGAGCCAGCGTCCTTCATGGAGAAGTTAGGAAAAGCAGAGTGGACCTTCTGAAACACGGGGTGGTAATGTTAGAGGTATTACTGCACAGTAGACATAATTCTCTATTCTGATCAATACTCATGGTCTGCTGTATCAGATTGTCATCTGTCCTGTGATTGGTTTTCACTCATATACAAGCCATCCCTACCCCCTCCTCATTGGGGGGAACCATGAGAGACAATCTTATCACTTAAGGTACTGCCACACTAAACAATCCCGCTAGCGATCTCGTTAGCGTTGCATACTAATGAGATCGCTAGCGGGATCGTTTCTATATCGCTAAATGCGGCCACATTTAGCGATATAGTTAACGACGCTATCGCCGTTAGCGATCTTCTTAACGACTTTAGCGGTACAAAAGTACCGCTAAATCGCTAAGAAAAGGTGCCACACAGCGATTAGATACTTACCCAGCGGGAGCGCCAGCGATGAAATAGGGTCCGGAGCGATTCCAGCGACGAGCGAGATCACAGCAGGAAGCTCGTCGCTGGAAGCTGCCGCACTGAACAACATCGCTAACGGGATCGCTAAATAGTGACGTTTTTTAGCGATCCCGTTAGCGATATTGTTTAGTGTGGCATACCCTTTACTTTATTACCAATCTCACCCCTTCTTGTAGATTTTACTACTTACCTGAGGGAGATTAGTTCTGGGAGACTGCGGCATCATTCTCCGGTGCCTCCTCTCTCCATTTTACTGTAGACTGTTCAATCCATTTGCGTTTCAGAAAACTGAGTTTATCATAACAGCCTTCCAGCTCGTCGGCTTTCAGGATGCCCGTCTGTCTTCAATATCATTGAATGAGCTGTGTCTCCACCAGGGGGGTCCGATGTAATCTATACCACGCACCTTCCTTGCATCAAATTCAACCTGAGTCGGTGCGAATAAGAAGATGTTTGGGGCTCAATGTAATATATTATGATCATCATCATAAGGTACTAATCAGGTCCCAACACAAATTATATATATCTCCTGCATTAGATTTTTAAAAGCTATTTTATACATCCACTGGGGGTTTATTTAACTGTCATTATTGATCCGCAAACTTAGTTATATGGAACAAGAAAAGAGTAAGGTAATAATTTTAGATATTTACATCGAGTCCTACTGTGCCTCATGGGGCACCGTCCATACACTCAGAGTGCCCGTTGTTCTGCATTATATGTGCTTTAGAGAAGGTTACCGGTAGGACCTTATGGAAAGGATTTTCCTCCTCAGTATTATTATATTATATAGATCTGGCCATCCTGCAAGAGGTGCTCATTAGCTTCATATGGTTAGATCTTTTACTGGGACTCAGCCCAAATATCAGTTTCCTTTACTATTTAAATATTAATGGTTTTCATCCTCTTCAGTTTATGATGAGGTGACAGCGCTTTTCACCTTTACAGGGTACCCTTAATCTACAAGGGACATATATACTCAAAAAGCCTTCATTTTATACCCGTAGGGCGTCTCGTATTAAAGCGAAAAATGTAATTTGCCTCCAATGGTAGCAACATTTTATCCATGTCGCCCTTTCTAGGGCCCAACATGACATGTCTGATTCCCCATATCTTTATACCAAGGAGAATCTGATAATGACAGGTTCTCATGTTGGTGGATAGGGGATTATCCAATTCTGAATTGATAGAACTATGTTTCTGGGGCAGTGGCAACTGAGATGGTGTATTCTCAACATCTGATGTTACGTGGATAGAGAACATTTCCTCTGATATCGCAGTAGCAGATGGACTGCCATCAATTTCAACTAAGGTTTAAAAACTGTATCTGTCCTCCAACATTCCAGTATTACATCCCGTCCAATTTCCGATGTCTTTTCTGGACAATTTCTTTTTCCTTGCTTTGTAATCTATTTCTAATATTTCTAGATAGATTCATAATTTCAGGATGATTTTCATATGGTCTTAATTTGCCATATAGTTTAGATATCTTACTATCCATTAATTGTTTTTTTTCCTTAAATACTTTATTAACCACTCGTACTGAAAGTGGACACAAGCAACATTCTACCGTTATTCCAACAAAATGGATAGAATGCTTGCACGTAAATTAAAGCAAAAAGAACGATTAAATTCCATCTTTTCCATAAAAGATGAGCAATCCCGAATTACCTATAACCCAAATAAAATCTACAAAACATTTCAAAATTACTACCAAAAATTATACACTGATAATACGAACTTCTCCATACCTAAACTCATCGATTTCTATCTAATATACCTCTACCCTCCCTAACACCGACTTTTGCTTCAACACTTCACTCTCCTATTTCCGAGGAGGAAATTACTTCTACCATCAGCCACCTAAAAACCGGGAAAGCCCCAGACCTTGATGGACTGACTGCACTATACTATAAAAAATTCTTAAATATCTAGTCTAGACATATCCAAACATACTGTAACGACATACTGGCAGGTCGAGCAATGCCACCAGAATTTTATACAGCTCATATCGCGGTTATCCCGAAACAAAAGAGAGATCCATTACTCACCAAAAATTATAGACCCATATCACTACTGAACCTAGACCTTAAGATTTTCTCATCCATAATAGCCAACAGGATTAATAATTGTTTACCTAGCCTTATTCACAAAGACCAAGTTGGATTTATCCCAACACGCCAAGGCCCGGATAATATTCGCCAGAATTTAAATCTAATCCACACCGCCAAAAACGTAAGACCCCCTTGGTTTTGTTAGCTTTATAATAGAAAAGGCTTTCGACACTGTCACGTTGCCATATATGTTTAATATATTGCGTAAATTCGGGATTTCACAGCAATTAATTGACTCACTTAAACTTCTCTACAATAACCCGGTGGCTTATTTAAAATTACCCTCAACTACTCCTGAACCAATAACTATTTGCAGAAGGACTAGGCAGGGGTGTCCTTATCCCCAGCTCTGTTCGCTATGGTAATGGAACCATTGGCTCAAAAGATACGATTGCATCCTGATATCTCAGGCCAAATTATAGGCAAACACAAATATAAGGTCAGTCTGTTTGCTGATGACCTCTTATTAACACTGACAAATCCCCATATAGCTCTGCCTAATCTTATGAATACGCTCAATCACTTTGATGAAATCTCTGGTCTAAAAGTCAATGTTGATAAATCAGAGATCATATTTCTCAACACCCCGCCTTAGTACTAGGGAACTTTCACTTTCGACATGCTAAGCAATATATTACCTACCTAGGAATTAACCTTACATCAACCAAATCTACCCTATTTAAACATAACTACACACCCCTTCTCCAAAAATTAACGCAGACTTTATCAACATGGTCCTTTCCATCTCTTTCTTTTTTGGGAAGAGTCCACTCGATAAAAATGGTTATACTACCTCAATTTCTATACCTGTTCCGATCCCTGCCTATCCAGGTACCTCTAATGACATTTAAAACGATAAATTCGCAAATAATTTGTTTTATCTGGAATAATAAAAAATCCCGTATCAGCAAATCTTATTCAGACACAAAAGACTGGGAGGAATTTCGCTGCCAAACTTTGCTCACTATTATAAGGCAGCCCAGGTTGCCCAGTTGGCGGCGATATGTGCAGAGCAACACTCACCCATCTGGCCACAAATAGAAAACTCACATATAGCACCTTACTCCTTGGAGGGCCTGATCTGGGCCACATGCCCTTTACCAAAGGATCTGGCTACACATTCGCCATACACTTCTCATTCATTACGTGTCTGGAGAGCCAATAGATTTCAATTTGCACTACAATCCCAACCTTCTCCACTTTTAAAACTATTTGATAACCCCATGTTCCCCCCAGGTGTAGCGTCATGAAATCTTACATGGTGGAAACAAAACAATATTACTAGGCTACAAAATCTATCACTCACTTTAAATTAATGTCAAAACAAGAGATCATGACGAAATACCAAGTACCGAGGTCTGAAATTTTCAGATTGGAACAAATTTTTTACTTTCTGCAAAATCTAACCATAAACTTAATAAACCCAAAACCCACAACTTACGAACTAAAATGCCTTTATGATCCACTGGGGAACGGTCTTATATCCCATCTTTATTCTACATTTAATCAACCTACAGAGTATTTCAAACTAAAGGTAATGGAACAATGGGAAGAAGATTTACAAGTATCGCTTACTCCTCAAAGGTAGTATAGATGTTACGAAAATATAGTAAATTGTAGTAATCAAATATCGCTCACTGAAACATCCCTTAAATTGTTCCACAGAACTCATTATGTCCCTAGCTTTCTACACAAAATTCGTCATGCAGTTCCCGGCAATTGCTTTCGGGGATGCCCTGATGATGGAGATATGCTCCACATATGGTGAGCATGCCCGATAGTGAAGTCTCTCTGGAAAGATGTTATAAAATTAATTGATACTGTCCTAAGGAGGAAATTACTCCTAACACCGACCAGTATTACTTCTGGGGACAGACCTGTCAATGCCAATAATAAGACTTGCCGCCTTGTCGATTTTATCACCTTGGCCGCTAGAAACCACATAGCAAGTAAAACAAACAAACACGTTATCGATAACACAGAGGAAGAGGCGTATCAATTTGATAATGCTATATGAAAAAATAGAGGCCACTAGATCAGATTCATTTGAGGCTTTCCAAGGGACTTGGGATCCTTGGATC